>CANSNZ010001098.1:0-243273 GCA_947646795.1 Beta lomatogona | reverse complement strand
TTTTTAGTCGGTTAACTCCAATCTCTTTTTGAACATGACAATATGGGGTACAATATAACTATTGTGTAGATTTTTAGGCTTGCATTTTTTGTTGGTTGATTTTCGGGAACATAAAGGTCATTTTAGGCCTATTTTTCCCATTTCACGTCTAACTCCTTGATTTTGAGTCATGTAGCTCCAATTTATTTTTGAACATGATAATATGAGACATAATATAACTAGTGTGTAAATTTTTAGGCTTACATTGGGTCTTGGTTGAATTTCGGGAACGTAAAAGTCATTTTAGGCCTATTTTTTCGTTTCGCGTCAAATTCCTTGATTTTGAGTCATTTAACTCCAATTTCTTTTTTTAAATATGATATTATGAGGTATAATTTGACAAGTGTGTACATTTTTAGGCTTGCATTTGTTGTTGGTTGATTGTAGGGAACGTAAAGGTCATTTTAGGCCTATTTTGGCCGATTCGCGTCAAATTCTTTCGATTTTGAGTCATTTAATTCCAATTTATTTTTTAATATGATAATATGAGGAATAAAATAACTAGTGTGTAGATTTTTAGGCTTGCATTTGTTGTTGGTTGAATTTCGGATACGTAAAGGTCATTTTAGCCCTATTATGGCCGATTCGCGCCCAATTCTTAGATTTTAAATCATTTAACTCCAATTTCTTTTTTAACATTATAATATGAGGTATAATATAACTAGTGTGTTGATTTTTAGGCTTGCATTTGTTGTTGGTTGAATTTCGGATACGTAAAGGTCATTTTAGCCATATTATGGCCGATTCGCGCCCAATTCTTAGATTTTAAATCATTTAACGCCAATTTATTTTTTAACATAATAATATGAGGTATAATATAACTAGTGTGTAGATGTTTAGGCTTGCATTTATTGTTGGTTGAATTCCGGCAATGTAAAGGTCATTTTAGGCCTATTTTGGCCGATTCGCGTCCAATTCTTAGATTTTGAATCATTTAACTCCAATTTATTTTTGAACATGTTAATATGGGGTATAATATAACTAGTATGTAGATTTTTAGGCTTACATTGGTTGTTGGTTTAATTTCGAGAACGTAAAGTTCATTTTAGGCCGATTTTTTCCGTTTTGCGTCGAATTCCTTTATTTTGAGGCATTTAAGTGCAATTTATTTTTGAATATGATAATATGAGGTATAATATGACTAGTGTGTACATTGTTAGGCTTGCATTTGTTGTTGGTTGATTTTCGGGAACGTAAAGGTCATTTTACGCCTATTTTGGACGATTCGCGTTAAATCCTTAAATATTGAGTCATTTAACTCCAATTTGTTTTTGAATACGATAGTATGAGGGTATAAAATAATTAGTATGTAGAATTTTAGGCTTGCATTTGTTGTTGGTTGAATTTCGGAACGTAAAGATCAATTTAGGCCTATTTTGGCCGATTCGCGTCCAATTCTTTGATTTTGAATCTTTTAACTCAAATTTCTTTTTTGAACATGATAATAGGAGGTATAATATGACTAGTGTGGACATTTTTAGGCTTGCATTTGTTGTTAGTTGAATTCGGGAATGTAAAGGTCATTTTAGGCCTATTTTGGCCGTTTCGCGTGCAATTATTTGATTTTGAATCATTTAACTCCAATTTATTTTTGAATATGATAATATGAGCTATAATATGACTAGTGTGTATAATTTTAGACTTGAATTGTTGTCGGTCGAATTGCGGGAACGTAAAGGTCATTTTAGGCTTATTTTGGCATATTCGCGTCAAATCCATAAATTTTGAGTCATTTAACTCCAATTTATTTTTGAATACGATAATAAGAGGTATAAAATAATTAGTATGTAGAATTTTAGGCTTGCATTTGTTGTTGGTTGAATTTCGGGAACGTAAAGATCAATTTAGGCCTATTTTGGCCGATTCGTGTCCATTTCTTAGATTTTGATTCTTTTTAACTCCAATTTCTTTTGGAACATGATAATATGAGGTATAATATGACTAGTGTGTACATTTTTAGGATTGCATTTGTTGTTGGTTGATTTTCGTGAACGTAAAGTTCATTTTAGGCCTATTTTAGCCGATTCACGTCCAATTCATAGATTTTCTGTCATTTAGCTCCAATTTCGTTTTGAATATGATAATATGCAGTATAAGATAATTATTGTGTAGATTTTTCGGCTTGCATTTGTTGTTGGTAGATTTGCGGGAACGTAAAGGTCATTTTAGGCCTATTTTGGCCGATTCGCATCTAATTCTTAGATTTTGAGTCATTTAACTCCAATTTATTTTTGAATACGATAATATGATGTATAAAATAATTAGTATGTAGATTTTTAGGCTTGCATTTGTTGTTGCTTGAATTTCGGGAACGTAACGATCAATTTAGGCCTATTTTGGCCGATTCGCGTCCAATTCTTAGATTTTGAATCATTTAACTCCAATTTATTTTTGAACATGTTAATATGGGGTATAATATAACTAGTATGTAGATTTTTAGGCTTACATTGGTTGTTGGTTTAATTTCGAGAACGTAAAGTTCATTTTAGGCCGATTTTTTCCGTTTTGCGTCGAATTCCTTTATTTTGAGGCATTTAAGTGCAATTTATTTTTGAATATGATAATATGAGGTATAATATGACTAGTGTGTACATTGTTAGGCTTGCATTTGTTGTTGGTTGATTTTCGGGAACGTAAAGGTCATTTTACGCCTATTTTGGACGATTCGCGTTAAATCCTTAAATATTGAGTCATTTAACTCCAACTTATTTTTGAACATGATAATATGAGGTATAATATAACTAGTGTGTACATTTTTAGGCTTGCATTTGTTGTTGGTTGATTTTCGGGAACTTAAAGGTCATTTTAGGCCTATTTTTGCCGATTCGCGTCCAATTCTTGGATTTTGAATCATTTAACTCCAATTTATTTTTGAACATGATAATAGGAGGTATAACATAATTATTGTGTAGATTTTTAGGATTGCATTTGTTGTTGGTGGATTTTCGGGAACGTAAAGGTCATTTTAGGCCTATTTTGGGCGATTCGCATCTAATTCTTAGATTTAGAGTCATTTAACTCCAATTTATTTTTGAATACGATAATATGACGTATAAAATAATTAGTATGTAGATTTTTAGGCTTGCATTTGTTGTTGCTTGAATTTCGGGAACGTAAAGTTCAATTTAGGCCTATTTTGGCCGATTCGCGTCCAATTCTTAGATTTTGAATCATTTAATTCCAATTTATTTTTGAACATGATAATATGAGGTATAATATGACTAGTGTGTACCTGTTTAGGCTTGCATTTGTTGTTGGTTGATTTTCGGGAACGTAAAGTTCATTTTAGGCCTATTTTAGCCGATTCGCGTCCAATTCTTAGATTTTGAGTCATTTAGCTCCAATTCCTTTTTAATTATGATAATATGAGGTATAACATAATTAGTATGTACATTTTTAGGCTTGCATTTGTTGTTGGTGGATTTTCGGGAATGTAAAGGTCAGTTTAGGCCTATTTTGGCCGATTCGCATCCAATTCTTAGATTTTGAATCATTTAACTCCAATTTCCTTTTTGACATGATAAAATAAGGTATAATATAACTAGTGTGTAGATTTTTAGGCTTGCATTGGTTGTTGGTTGAATTCCGGGAATGTAAAGGTCATTTTACGCCTATTTTGGCCGTTTCGCGTGCAATTCTTTGATTTTCAGTCATTTAACTCCAATTTCTTTTTGAATATGATAATATGAGCTATAATATGACTAGTGTGTATAGTTTTACGCTTGCATTGTTGTTGGTTGAATTGCGGGAACGTAAAGGTCATTTTAGGCCTATTTTTCCCGTTTCGCGTCCAATTCTTTCATTTTTAGTCGGTTAACTCCAATCTCTTTTTGAACATGATAATATGGGGTACAATATAACTATTGTGTAATGCTTGCATTTTTTGTTGGTTGATTTTCGGGAACATAAAGGTCATTTTAGGGCTATTTTTCCCATTTCACGTCTAACTCCTTGATTTTGAGTCATGTAGCTCCAATTTATTTTTGAACATGATAATATGAGACATAATATAACTAGTGTGTAAATTTTTAGGCTTACATTGGGTCTTGGTTGAATTTCGGGAACGTAAAAGTCATTTTAGGCCTATTTTTTTTCGTTTCGCGTCAAATTCCTTGATTTTGAGTCATTTAACTCCAATTTCTTTTTAAATATGATATTATGAGGTATAGTTTGACAAGTGTGTACATTTTTAGGCTTGCATTTGTTGTTGGTTGATTGTAGGGAACGTAATGGTAATTTTAGGCCTATTTTGGCCGATTCGCGTCTAATTCTTCGATTTTGAGTCATTTAATTCCAATTTATTTTTTAATATGATAATATGAGGAATAAAATAACTAGTGTGTAGATTTTTAGGCTTGCATTTGTTGTTGCTTGAATTTCGGGAACGTAAAGTTCAATTTAGGCCTATTTTGGCCGATTCGCGTCCAATTCTTAGATTTTGAATCATTTAATTCCAATTTATTTTTGAACATGATAATATGAGGTATAATATGACTAGTGTGTACCTGTTTAGGCTTGCATTTGTTGTTGGTTGATTTTCGGGAACGTAAAGTTCATTTTAGGCCTAGTTTAGCCGATTCGCGTCCAATTCTTAGATTTTCAGTCATTTAGCTCCAATTCCTTTTTAATTATGATAATATGAGGTATAACATAATTAGTATGTACATTTTTAGGCTTGCATTTGTTGTTGGTGGGTTTTCGGGAATGTAAAGGTCGGTTTAGGCCTATTTTGGCCGATTCGCATCCAATTCTTAGATTTTGAATCATTTAACTCCAATTTCCTTTTTGACATGATAAAATAAGGTATAATATAACTAGTGTGTAGATTTTTAGGCTTGCATTGGTTGTTGGTTGAATTCCGGGAATGTAAAGGTCATTTTACGCCTATTTTGGCCGTTTCGCGTGCAATTCTTTGATTTTCAGTCATTTAACTCCAATTTCTTTTTGAATATGATAATATGAGCTATAATATGACTAGTGTGTATAGTTTTACGCTTGCATTGTTGTTGGTTGAATTGCGGGAACGTAAAGGTCATTTTAGGCCTATTTTTCCCGTTTCGCGTCCAATTCTTTCATTTTTAGTCAATTAACTCCAATCTCTTTTTGAACATGATAATATGGGGTACAATATAACTATTGTGTAATGCTTGCATTTTTTGTTGGTTGATTTTCGGGAACATAAAGGTCATTTTAGGGCTATTTTTCCCATTTCACGTCTAACTCCTTGATTTTGAGTCATGTAGCTCCAATTTATTTTTGAACATGATAATATGAGACATAATATAACTAGTGTGTAAATTTTTAGGCTTACATTGGGTCTTGGTTGAATTTCGGGAACGTAAAAGTCATTTTAGGCCTATTTTTTTTCGTTTCGCGTCAAATTCCTTGATTTTGAGTCATTTAACTCCAATTTCTTTTTAAATATGATATTATGAGGTATAGTTTGACAAGTGTGTACATTTTTAGGCTTGCATTTGTTGTTGGTTGATTGTAGGGAACGTAATGGTAATTTTAGGCCTATTTTGGCCGATTCGCGTCTAATTCTTCGATTTTGAGTCATTTAATTCCAATTTATTTTTTAATATGATAATATGAGGAATAAAATAACTAGTGTGTAGATTTTTAGGCTTGCATTTGTTGTTGCTTGAATTTCGGGAACGTAAAGTTCAATTTAGGCCTATTTTGGCCGATTCGCGTCCAATTCTTAGATTTTGAATCATTTAATTCCAATTTATTTTTGAACATGATAATATGAGGTATAATATGACTAGTGTGTACCTGTTTAGGCTTGCATTTGTTGTTGGTTGATTTTCGGGAACGTAAAGTTCATTTTAGGCCTATTTTAGCCGATTCGCGTCCAATTCTTAGATTTTCAGTCATTTAGCTCCAATTTCTTTTTAATTATGATAATATGAGGTATAACATAATTAGTATGTACATTTTTAGGCTTGCATTTGTTGTTGGTGGATTTTCGGGAATGAAAAGGTCAGTTTAGGCCTATTTTGGCCGATTCGCATCCAATTCTTAGATTTTGAAACATTCAACTCCAATTTCCTTTTTGACATGATAAAATAAGGTATAATATAACTAGTGTGTGGATTTTTAGGCTTGCATTGGTTGTTGGTTGAATTCCGGGAATGTAAAGGTCATTTTACGCCTATTTTGGCCGTTTCGCGTGCAATTCTTTGATTTTGAGTCATTTAACTCCAATTTCTTTTTGAATATGATAATATGAGCTATAATATGACTAGTGTGTATAGTTTTACGCTTGCATTGTTGTTGGTTGAATTGCGGGAACGTAAATGTCATTTTAGGCCTATTTTTCCCGTTTCGCGTCCAATTCTTTCATTTTTAGTCAGTTAACTCCAATCTCTTTTTGAACATGACAATATGGGGTACAATATAACTATTGTGTAGATTTTTAGGCTTGCATTTTTTGTTGGTTGATTTTCGGGAACATAAAGGTCATTTTAGGCCTATTTTTCCCGTTTCACGTCTAACTCCTTGATTTTGAGTCATGTAGCTCCAATTTATTTTTGAACATGATAATATGAGACATAATATAACTAGTGTGTAAATTTTTAGGCTTACATTGGGTCTTGGTTGAATTTCGGGAACGTAAAAGTCATTTTAGGCCTATTTTTTTCGTTTCGTGTCAAATTCCTTGATTTTGAGTCATTTAACTCCAATTTCTTTTTAAATATGATATTATGAGGTATAATTTGACAAGTGTGTACATTTTTAGGCTTGCATTTGTTGTTGGTTGATTGTAGGGAACGTAAAGGTCATTTTAGGCCTATTTTGGCCGATTCGCGTCTAATTCTTCGATTTTGAGTCATTTAATTCCAATTTATTTTTTAATATGATAATATGAGGAATAAAATAACTAGTGTGTAGATTTTTAGGCTTGCATTTGTTGTTGGTTGAATTTCGGATACGTAAAGGTCATTTTAGCCCTATTATGGCCGATTCGCGCCCAATTCTTAGATTTTAAATCATTTAACGCCAATTTATTTTTTAACATAATAATATGAGGTATAATATAACTAGTGTGTATATGTTTAGGCTTGCATTTATTGTTGGTTGAATTCCGGCAATGTAAAGGTCATTTTAGGCCTATTTTGGCCGTTTCGCGTACAATTGTTTGATTTTGAGTCATTTAACTCCAATTTATTTTTGAATATGATAATATGTGCTATAATATGACTAGTGTGTATAATTTTAGGCTTACATTGTTGTCGGTCGAATTGCGGGAACGTAAAGGTCATTTTATGCTTATTTTGGCCGATTCGCGTCAAATCCATAAATTTTGAGTCATTTAACTCCAATTTATTTTTGAATACGATAATATGAGGTATAAAATAATTAGTATGTAGAATTTAAGGGTTACATTTATTGTTGGTAAATTTCGGGAACGTAAAGATCAATTTAGGCCTATTTTCGCCGATTCGCGTCCAATTCTTAGATTTTGAATCATTTAACTCCAATTTCTTTTGGATCATGATAATATGAGGTATAATATGACTAGTGTGTACATTTTTAGGCTTGCATTTGTTGTTGGTTGATTTTTGGGAACGAAAAGTTCATTTTAG
Organism: Beta lomatogona; assembly: GCA_947646795.1. Taxonomy (NCBI): domain Eukaryota; kingdom Viridiplantae; phylum Streptophyta; class Magnoliopsida; order Caryophyllales; family Amaranthaceae; genus Beta; species Beta lomatogona. The sequence continues at coordinate 235,642 of CANSNZ010001098.1, read as the reverse complement.
GCCTATTTTAGCCGATTCGCGTCCAATTCTTTGATTTTCCGTCATTTAGCTCCAATTTCTTTTTGAGTATGATAATATGAGGTATAACATATTTAGTGTGTAGATTTTTAGGCTTGCATTTGTTGTTGGAGGATTTTCGGGAACGTAAAGGTCATTTTAGGCCTATTTTCGCCGATTCGCATGTAATTCTTAGATTTTGAGCCATTTAACTCCAATTTATTTTTGAATACGATAATATGATGTATAAAATAATTAGTATGTAGATTTTTAGGCTTGCATTTGTTGTTGCTTGAATTTCGGGAACGTAAACATCAATTTACGCCTATTTTGGCCGATTCACGTCCAATTCTTAGATTTTGAATCATTTAAATCCAATTTATTTTTTAACATGATAATATGCGGAATAATATGACTAGTGTGTAGATCTTTAGGCTTGCATTTGTTGTTGGTTGGATTCCGGGAACGTAAAGGTCATTTTTGGCCTATTTTAGCCGATTCGCGTCCAATTCTTAGATTTTGAGTCATGTAGCTCCAATTTCTTTTTGAATATGATAGTATGAGCTATAATATGAAAGTGTATAAATTTTTAGGCTTTCATTTGTTGTTGGTGGATTTTCGGGAACGTAAAGGTCATTTTAGGCCTATTTGGTTGATTCTCGTCTAATTCTTAGATTTTGAGTCATTTAACTCAAACTTCTTTTTGAATATGATAATATGAGGTATAAAAAGAACTAGTGTGTAGATTTTTAGGCTTGCATTTGTTGTTGGTTGAATTTCGGGAACGTAAAGATCATTTTAGGCCTATTTTGGCTGGTTCCCGTCCAATTCCTTGATTTTGAGGCATTTAACTCCAATTTCTTTTTGAATATGATAATATGAGGTATAATATGACTAGTGTGTACATGTTTAGGCTTGCATTTGTTGTTGGTTTATTTTTGGGAACGTAAAGTTTATTTTAGGCCTATTTTAGCCGATTTGCGTCCAATTCTTAGATTTACAGTCATTTAGCTCCAATTTCTTTTTGAATATGATATTATGAGGTATAACATAATTAGTGTGTACATTTTTAGGCTTGCATTTGTTGTTGGTTTATTTTAGGGAACGTAAAAGTCATTTTTGGCCTATTTTGGCCAATTCGCGTCCAATTCTTTAATTTTCAGTCATTTAACTCCAATTTCTTTTTGAATATGATAATATGAGGTATAAAATAACTAGTTTGTAGATTTTTAGGCTTGCATTTGTTGTTGGTTTAATTTCGGGAACGTAAAGGTCATTTTAGGCCTATTTTGGCCGATTCGCGTCCAATTCTTAGATTTTGAATCATTTAACTCCAATTTCCTTTTTAACATGATAATATAAGGTATAATATAACTAGTGTGTAGATTTTTAGGCTTGCATTTGTTCTTGGTTGAATTCCGGGAATGTAAAGGTCATTTTACGCCTATTTTGGCCGTTTTGCGTGCAATTCTTTGATTTTGAGTCATTTAACTCCAATTTCTTTTTGAATATGATAATATGAGCTATAATATGACAAGTGTGTATATTTTTATGCTTGCATTGTTGTTGGTTGAATTGCGGGAACGTAAAGGTCATTTTAGGCCTATTTTTCCTGTTTCACGTCCAATTCTTTCATTTTGAGTCAGTTAACTCCAATCTCTTTTTGAACATGATAATATGGGGTACAATATAACTATTGTGTAGATTTTTAGGCTAGCATTTTTTGTTGGTTGATTTTCGGGAACATAAAGGTCATTTTAGGCCTATTTTTCCCGTTTCACGTCTAATTCCTTGATTTTGAGTCATGTAGCTCCAATTTATTTTTGAACATGATAATATAAGACAAAATATGACTAGTGTGTAGATTTTTAGGCTTACATTGGGTGTTGGTTGAATTTCGGGAACGTAAAAGTCATTTTAGGCCTATTTTTTCGTTTCGCGTCAAATTCCTTGATTTTGAGTCATTTAACTCCAATTTCTTTTTAAATACTACCTCCGTCCCGCAATAGTCTCGAACACTTTCCTTTTATGTTTGTCCCAAATTAGTTTGAACACTTCTTTTTTTGGCATGGTCCCACCATTAATATATTATTTATTTTACACATCTTTGGCCCACACTCTACCTTTTATCAATAAAAAGTTACCTTACTTTCTCTCTCTTCTAATAAAAAATACCCCACCAACTCCTATCACATCTACTTTTTAAATAAAATAATATTTGATAACCACACTACAACTTATAACCTTAAACTACGTGTCCCAATAAGTGTTCAGATCTTTCTGGGACGGAGGGAGTATGATATTATGAGGCATAATTTGACAAATGTGTACATTTTTAGGCTTACATTTCTTGTTGGTTGATTGTAGGGAACGTAAAGGTCATTTTAGGCCTATTTTGGCCAATTCGCGTCTAATTCTTTGATTTTGAGTCATTTAATTCCAATTTATTTTTTAATATGATAATATGAGGAATAAAATAACTAGTGTTTAGATTTTTAGGCTTGTATTTGTTGTTGGTTGAATTTCGGGTACGTAAAGGACATATTCTTAGATTTTAAATCATTTAACTCCAATTTCTTTTTTAACATGATAATATGAGGTATAATATAACTAGTGTGTAGATGTTTAGGCTTGCATTTGCTGTTGGTTGAATTCAGGGAATGTAAAGATCATTTTCGGCCTATTTTGGCCGTTTCGCGTGCAATTATTTGATTTGGAATCATTTAACTCCAATTTATTTTTGAATATGATAATATGAGCTATAATATGACTAGTGTGTATAATTTTAGACTTGAATTGTTGTCGGTCGAATTGCGGGAACGTAAAGGTCATTTTAGGCTTATTTTGGCATATATGCGTCAAATCCATAAATTTTGAGTCATTTAACTCCAATTTATTTTTGAATACGATAATAAGAGGTATAAAATAATTAGTATGTAGAATTTTAGGCTTGCATTTCACTAGTAGAATAATTGCTTATTGCTGCGGTCATTAAGTGGCCTATTGCGGCGGTTTTGGCCGCGCAGCAATTCAGGGCGCAGCAATAGGTAATTAACCTATTGCTGCGGTTTTTAACCGCAGCAATATGCCAACTTATTGCTGCGGTTTCTTACTAAAACCGCAGCAATAGGATTTTTTTTATATTAAAAAAATATGTATATTGCTGCGGTTTCTTCCCAAAACCGCAGCAATAGGAATTTTTTATATTAAAAAAACAGGTCTATTGCTGCTGTTTCTTCCCAAAACCGCAGCAATAGGTGCACCTTTTTAAAAAAAAAAATTTGAAATTTAAAAGTTCATACTATTTTCAGTGTTATAAACTTATAATGCAACTAAAACCAAAAGCAACTAAAACGAACTAGTACAACACTCATGCATTGAGTAAAAAATCAGAAACAATGAAAAAAAAAATACAATATTTGAAAGATGAAATAAAAAAATTAAATAACCTAATGAGGAAATGAAACTACAACTAAAGAACAAATTGAAACTAATTACATACAAAAATGAAAAAAAAAACTATTAACATTCACTAATTCAGATCCACATTCAAAACCAAATCAAAAAAATCGCCGGAAAATCGCCGGTAGACGAACGAAGTAGACGAACCACTCGTGGTTTACCCGCCGGAAACTCGCCGGAAAATCGCGAAAATCGTCACACAAGTTGAAAGATCTTGATAAACTAATAACCATAGAACTGAAAATCATAAAACAAAATTCAGATATGAAAATCAAAAAACAAAAATTTAGATCTGAAAATGAAAACTCATAAAAAATAAGAACGAGATTCGAACCTGTGGAAAACTCGTCTTCAGAGTGAAGGAGAACTCGACGGCAAGCGACGGCGGCGAAGGCAAGGCGACGGCAAGGCGACGACAGCGAAGTCACGACGACAACGGCGACGTTCGTTGATGTTCCCGCTTGCTCTCGCTGCGACGAAGATGAATGATTCCGGCGGCGAAGGCACGGCGACGTGCGACGTTCGTTGATGTACTGATTCCGGCGAAGAGAGTTGTGAAGCGAGGCAAGTGAAGTTAGAGAGGAGAGAGAGAAACCAAGTGAGATTGCAGATCCGAAAAGGAAAGGAAGGTAGGAGATTGGGAGGAGGAGAGAGAAAGGAGTGAAACGGCTGATTTAACGAATGAACCCTAGCGCGTTTTATGATATAAATGGGGATATATTGCTGCGGTTTCTTGTGAGAACCGCAGCAATATATTTAAATATTATTTTTTTAATATTATTTTAATATATTGCTGCGGTTCTTAAAAGAAACCGCAGCAATATATTTGGTCAAAAAGTCAACTTTTTTTCAAAAAATTTCCGTTGAAACCATATTGCTGCGGTTTTTGGCCGAAACCGCAGCAATATGTTTATTTTATATTTTACCTTTTTTTTTAAATGATATATTGCTGCGTATGGGTAAAACCGCAGCAATACCACCGCAGCAATAAGCAATAATTCTACTAGTGTTTGTTGTTGGTTGAATTTCGGGAACGTAAAGATCAATTTAGGCCTATTTTGGCCGATTCGTGTCCATTTCTTAGATTTTGAATCTTTTAACTCCAATTTCTTTTGGAACATGATAATATGAGATATAATATGACTAGTGTGTACATTTTTAGGCTTGCATTTGTTGTTGGTTGATTTTCGTGAACGTAAAGTTCATTTTAGGCCTATTTTAGCCGATTCACGTCCGATTCTTAGATTTTCAGTCATTTAGCTCCAATTTCTTTTTGAATATGATAATATGAGGTATAATATACCTAGTGTGTAGATTTTTAGTCTTGCATTTGTTTTTGGTTGAATTTCGGGAAAGAAAAAGTCATTTTAGGCCTATTTTGGCCGATTCGCGTCCAATTCTTTGATTTTGAGTCATTTAACTCCAATTTCTTTTTGAACATGATAATATGAGGTATAATAACTAGTGTGTAGATTTTTGGGCTTGCATTTGCTGTTGGTTGAATTTCGGGAATGTAAAGGTCATTTTAAGCCTATTTTGGCCATTTCGCGTCCAATTCTTAGATTTTAACTCATTTAACTCCAATTTCTTTTTGAATATGATAATATGAGGTATAATATAGCTAGTATGTCGATTTTTAGGCTTGTATTATTTGGCTGTTGAATTTCGGGAACGAAAAGGTCAATTTAGGCGTATTTTGGCAGATTCGCATCCAATTCTTATCTTTTGAATCATTTAACTCCAATTTCTTTTTTAATATGATAATATGTGGTATAACATTATTAGTGTGTAGATTTTTAGGCTTACATTGATTGGTGGTTGAATTTTGGGAACGTAAAGGTCCTTTTAGGCCTATTTTTCCCGTTTCGCGTCCAATTCTTTAATTTTGAGTCATTTAAGTCCAATTTATTTTTGACTACGATAATATGAGGTATAATGTGACTAGTGTGTACATTTTTAGGCTTGCATTTGTTGTTGGTTGATTTTCGGGAATGTAAAGTTCATTTTAGGCCTATTTTAGCCGATTCGCGTCCAACTCTTAGATTTTCAGTCATTTAGCTCTAATTTCTTTTTGACTATGATAATATGAGGTATAACATAATTAGTGTGTAAATTTTTAGGCTTGCATTTGTTGTTGGTGGATTTTCAGGAACGTAAAGGTCATTTTAGGACTATTTTGGCCGATTCGCGTCCAATTCTTAGATTTTCAGTCATTTAACTCCAAATTATTTTTGAATATGATAATATGTGGTATAACATAATTAGTGTGTAGATTTTTAGTCTTACATTGGTTGTTGGTTGAATTTCGGGAACGTAAAGGTCATTTTAGGCCTATATTTCCCGTTTCGCGTCCAATTCTTTAATTTTGAGTCATTTAACTCCAATTTCTTTTTGAATATGATAATATGAGGTATAATATGACTAGTGTGTACATTTTTAGGCTTGTATTTGTTGTTGATTGATTTTCGGGAACTAAAGTTCATTTTAGGCCTATTTTAGCCGATTCGCGTCCAATTCTTAGATTTTCAGTCATTTAGCTCCAAATTCTTTTTGAATATGATAATATGAGGTATAATATAACTAGTGTGTAGATTTTTAGTCTTGCATTTGTTTTTGGTTGAATTTCGGGAACGAAAAAGTCATTTTTGGCCTATTTTGGCCGATTCGCGTCCAATTCTTAGATTTTGAGTCATTTAACTCCAATTTCTTTTTGAACATGATAATATGAGGTATATTATGACTAGTTTGTACAATTTTAGGCTTTCATTTGTTGTTGGTTGATTTTCGGGAACGTAAAGTTCATTTTAGGGCTATTTTAGCCGATTCGCGTCCAATTCTTAGATATTCAATCATTTAGCTCCAATTTTTTTTGAATATGATAATATGAGGTATAACATAACTAGTGTGTATATTTTTAGGCTTGCATTTGTTTTTGGTGGATTTTCGGGAACGTAAAGGTCATTTTAGGCCTGTTTTGGCCTATTCGCATCTAATTCTTAGATTTTGAATCATTTACTCTAATTTATTTTTGAATACGGTAATATGAGGTATAAAATAATTAGTATGCAGATTTTTAGGGTTGCATTTGTTGTTGGTTTAATTTAGGGAATGTGAAGATCAATTTAGGCTTATTTCGGCCGATTCGCGTCCAATTCTTAGATTTTGAATCATTTAACTCCAATTTATTTTTAAACATGATAATATGAGGTATAATATGACTAGTGTGTAAATGTTTAGGCTTGCATTTGTTGTTGGTTAAATTCGGGAACGTAAAGGTCATTTTAGGCCTGTTTTGGCCGATTCTCGTCTAATTCTTTGATTTTGAGTGATTTAACTCAAATTTCTGTTGGAATATGATAATATGAGGTATAAAATAACTAGTGTGTTTTTTATTTGGCTTGCGTTTGTTGTTGGTTGAATTTCGGGAACGTAAAGATCATTTTAGGCCTATTTTGGCCGATTCGCGTCCAATTCTTAGATTTTGAATCATTTAACTCCAATTTCTTTTTGAATATGATAATATGAGAAATAATATGACTAGTGTGTATATTTTTGGGCTTGCATTGTTGTTTGTTGAATTACGGTAACGTAAAGGTCATTTTAGGCGTATTTTGGCCGATTCGCGTCAAATCCTTTAATTTTGAGTCATTTAACTCCAAATCTTTTTTGAATATGATAATATGAGGTATAACATAATTAGTGTGTAGATTTTTAGTCTTACATTGGTTGTTGATTGAATTTCGGGAACGTAAAGGTCATTTTAGGCCTATTTTGGCCGATTCGCGTCTAATTCTTAGATTTTGAGTCATTTAATTCCAATTTATTTTTTAATATGATAATATGAGGAATAAAATAACTAGTGTGTAGATTTTTAGGCTTGTATTTGTTGTTGGTTGAATTTCGGGTACTTAAAGGTCATTTTAGGCCTATTATGGCCGATTCGCGCCCAATTCTTAGATTTTAAATCATTTAACTCCAATTTCTTTTTTAACATGATAATATGAGGTATAATATAACTAGTGTGTCGATGATTAGGCTTGCATTTGTTGTTGGTTGAATTCCGGGATTGTAAAGGTCATTTTAGGCCTATTTTGCCGTTTCGCGTGCAATTCTTTGATTTTGAGTCATTTAACTCCAATTTATTTTTGAATATGATAATATGAGGTATAAAATAATTAGTATGTAGAATTTTAGGCTTGCATTTGTTGTTGGTTGAATTTCGGGTACGTAAAGGTCATTTTAGGCCTATTATGGCCGATTCGCGCCCAATTCTTAGATTTTAAATCATTTAACTCCAATTTCTTTTTTAACATGATAATATGAGGTATAATATAACTAGTGTGTAGATGATTAGGCTTGCATTTGTTGTTGGTTGAATTAGGATGTAAATGTCATTTAAGCCTATTTTGCCGTTTCCGTGCAATTCTTTGATTTTGAGTCATTTAACTCCAATTTATTTTTGAATATGATAATATGAGCTATAATATGACTAGTGTGTGTAATTTTAGGCTTGCATTGTTGTCGGTCGAATTCGGAGTAAAGGTCATTTAGGCTTATTTTGGCGATTCGCGTCAAATCCATAAATTTTGAATCATTTAACCCAATTAATTTTGAAGACGATAAAATAGGTATAAAATAATTAGTATGTAGAATTTTAGGCTTGCATTTGTTGTTGGTTGAATTTCGGGAACGTAAAGATCAATTTAGGCCAATTTTGGCCGATTCGCGTCCAATTCTTTGATTTTGAGTCATTTAACTCCAATTTATTTTTGAATATGATAATATGAGCTATAATATGACTAGTGTGTAGAATTTTAGACTTGGATTGTTGTTGGTCAAATTGCGGGAACGTGAAGGTCATTTTAGGCCTATTTTAGCCTATTCGCGTCAAATCCATAGATTTTGAGTCATTTAACTAACTCCAACTTATTTTTAAACATGATAATATAAGGTATAATATGACTAGTGTGTACATTTTTAGGCTTGCATTTGTTGTTGGTTGATTTACGGGAACGTAAAGTTCATTTTAGGCCTATTTTAGCCGATTCGCGTCCAATTCTTAGATTTTCAGTCATTTAGCTCCAATTTATTTTTGAGTATGATAATATGAGGTATAACATAATTAGTGTGTAGATTTTTAGTCTTGCATTTGTTGTTGGTGGATTTTCAGGAACGTAAAGGTCATTTTAGGCCTATTTTGGCCGATTCGCACTAATTCTTAGATTTTGAGTCATTAAACTCCAATTTATTTTTGAATACGATAATATGATGTATAAAATAATTAGTATGTAGATTTTTAGGCTTGCATTTGTTGTTGCTTGAATTTCGGGAACGTAAACATCAATTTAGGCCTTTTTGGCCGATTCACGTCCAATTCTTAGATTTTGAATCATTTAAATCCAATTTTTTTTTTAACATGATAATATGCGGTATAATATGACTAATGTGTAGATCTTTAGGCTTAAATTTGTAGTTGGTTGAATTCCAAGAACGTAAAGGTCATTTTATGCCTATCTTAGCCGATTCGCGTCCAATTCTTAGATTTTGAGTCATGTAGCTCCAATTTCTTTTTGAATATGATAATATCAGCTATAATATGACTAGTATGTATAATTTTAGGCTTGCATTGTTGTCGGTCGAATTGCGGGAACGTAAAGGTCATTTTAGGCTTATTTTGGCCGATTCGCATCAAATCCAACAATTTTGAGTCATTTAACTCCAATTTGTTTTTGAATACGATAGTATGAGGGTATAAAATAATTAGTATGTAGAATTTTAGGCTTGCATTTGTTGTTGGTTGAATTTCTGGAACGTAAAGATCAATTTAGGCCTATTTTGGCCGATTCGCGTCCAATTCTTTGATTTTGAATCTTTTAACTCAAATTTCTTTTTGAACATGATAATAGGAGGTATAATATGACTAGTGTGGACATTTTTAGGCTTGCATTTGTTGTTAGTTGAATTCCGGGAATGTAAAGGTCATTTTACGCCTATTTTGGCCGTTTCGCGTGCAATTCTTTGCTTTTGAGTCATTTAACTGCAATTTATTTTTGATTATGATAATATGAGCTATAATATGACTAGTATGTATAGTTTTAGGCTTGCATTGTTGTCGTTCGAATTGCGGGAACGTAAAGGTCATTTTATGCTTATTTTGGCCGATTCGCGTCAAATCCATCAATTTTGAGTCATTTAACTCCAATTTATTTTTGAATACGATAATATGAGGTATAAAATAATTAGTATGTAGAATTTTAGGCTTGCATTTGTTGTTGGTTGAATTTATGGAACGTAAAGATCAATTTAGGCCTATTTTGGCCGATTCGCGTCCAATCCTTAGATTTTGAATCATTTAACTCCAATTTATTTTTGAACATGATAATAGGAGGTATAACATAATTATTGTGTAGATTTTTAGGATTGCATTTGTTGTTGGTGGATTTTCGGGAACGTAAAGGTCATTTTAGGCCTATTTTGGGCGATTCGCATCTAATTCTTAGATTTAGAGTCATTTAACTCCAATTTATTTTTGAATACGATAATATGACGTAAAAAATAATTAGTATGTAGATTTTTAGGCTTGCATTTGTTGTTGCTTGAATTTCGGGAACGTAAAGATCAATTTAGGCCTATTTTGGCCGATTCGCGTCCAATTCTTTGATTTTGAATCATTTCACTCCAATTTCTTTTTTAACATGATAATATGCGCTATAATATGTCTAGTGTGTATAGTTTTACGCTTGCATTGTTGTTGGTTGAATTGCGGGAACAGAAAGGTCATTTCAGGCCTATTTTGGCCGATTCGCGTCAAATCCTTAAATTTTGAGTCATTTAACTCCAACTTATTTTTTATCATGATAATATGAGACATAATATAACTAGTGTGTAGATTTTTAGGCTTACATTGGGTGTTGGTTGAATTTCGGGAAGGTAAAAGTCATTTTAGGCCTATTTTTTTCGTTTCGCGTCAAATTCCTTGATTTTGAGTCATTTAACTCCAATTTCTTTTTAAATATGATATTATGAGGTATAATTTGACAAGTGTGTACATTTTTAGGCTTGCGTTTGTTGTTGGTTGATTGTAGAGAACGTAAAGGTCATTTTAGGCCTATTTTGGCCGATTCGCATCTAATTCTTAGATTTTGAGTCATTTAATTCCAATTTATTTTTTAATATGATAATATGAGGAATCAAAATAACTAGTATGTATATTTTTAGGCATGTATTTGTTGTTGGTTGAATTTCGGGTACGTAAAGGCCATTTTAGGCCTATTATGGCCGATTCGCGCCAAATTCTTAGATTTTAAATCATTTAACTCCAATTTCTTTTTTAACATGCTAATATGAGGTATAATATAACTAGTGTGTAGATGTTTAGGCTTCCATTTGTTGTTGGTTGAATTCCGGGAATGTAAAGGTCATTTTAGGCCTATTTTGGCCGTTTCGCGTGCAATTCTTTGATTTTCAGTCATTTAACTCCAATTTCTTTTTGAATATGATAATATGAGCTATAATATGACTAGTGTGTATAGTTTTACGCTTGCATTGTTGTTGGTTGAATTGCGGGAACGTAAAGGTCATTTTAGGCCTATTTTTCCCGTTTCGCGTCAGATTCTTTCATTTTTAGTCAGTTAACTCCAATCTCTTTTTGAACATGATAATATGGGGTACAATATAACTATTGTGTAGATTTTTAGGCTTGCATTTTTTGTTGGTTGATTTTCGGGAACATAAAGGTCATTTTAGGCCTATTTTTCCCGTTTCACGTCTAACTCCTTGATTTTGAGTCATGTAGCTCCAATTTATTTTTGAACATGATAATATGAGACATAATATAACTAGTGTGTAAATTTTTAGGCTTACATTGGGTCTTGGTTGAATTTTGGGAACGTAAAAGTCATTTTAGGCCTATTTTTTTCGTTTCACGTCAAATTCCTTGATTTTGAGTCATTTAACTCCAATTTCTTTTTAAATATGATATTATAAGGTATAATTTGACAAGTGTGTACATTTTTAGGCTTGCATTTGTTGTTGGTTGATTGTAGGGAACGTAAAGGTCATTTTAGGCCTATTTTGGCCGATTCGCGTCTAATTCTTCGATTTTGAGTCATTTAATTCCAATTTATTTTTTAATATGATAATATGAGGAATAAATAACTAGTGTGTAGATTTTTAGGCTTGCATTTGTTGTTGGTTGAATTTCGGATACGTAAAGGTCATTTTAGCCCTATTATGGCCGATTCGCGCCCAATTCTTAGATTTTAAATCATTTAACTCCAATTTATTTTTTAACATGATAATATGAGGTATAATATAACTAGTGTGTAGATGTTTAGGCTTGCATTTATTGTTGGTTGAATTCCGGCAATGTAAAGGTCATTTTAGGCCTATTTTGGCCGTTTCGCGTACAATTGTTTGATTTTGAGTCATTTTACTCCAATTTATTTTTGAATATGATAATATGTGCTATAATATGACTAGTGTGTATAATTTTAGGCTTGCATTGTTGTCGGTCGAATTGCGGGAACGTAAAGGTCATTTTATGCTTATTTTGGCCGATTCGCGTCAAATCCATAAATTTTGAGTCATTTAACTCCAATTTATTTTTGAATACGATAATATGAGGTATAAAATAATTACTATGTAGAATTTAAGGGTTACATTTGTTGTTGGTAAATTTCGGGAACGTAAAGATCAATTTAGGCCTATTTTCGCCGATTCACGTCCAATTCTTAGATTTTGAATCATTTAACTCCAATTTCTTTTGGATCATGATAATATGAGGTATAATATGACTAGTGTGTACATTTTTAGGCTTGCATTTGTTGTTGGTTGATTTTTGGCAACGTAAAGTTCATTTTAGGCCTATTTTAGCCGATTCGCGTCCAATTCTTAGATTTTCCGTCATTTAGCTCCAATTTCTTTTTGAGTATGATAATATGAGGTATAACATATTTAGTGTGTAGATTTTTAGGCTTGCATTTGTTGTTGGAGGATTTTCGGGAACGTAAAGGTCATTTTAGGCCTATTTTGGCCGATTCGCATCTAATTCTTAGATTTTGAGCCATTTAACTCCAATTTATTTTTGAATACGATAATATGATGTATAAAATAATTAGTATGTAGATTTTTAGGCTTGCATTTGTTGTTACTTGAATTTCGGGAACGTAAACATCAATTTAGGCCTATTTTCGCCGATTCAGGTCCAATTCTTAGATTTTGAATCATTTAAATCCAATTTCTTTTTTAACATGATAATATGCGGAATAATATGACTAGTGTGTAGATCTTTAGGCTTGCATTTGTTGTTGGTTGAATTCCGGGAACGTAAAGGTCATTTTAGGCCTATTTTAGCCGATTCGCGTCCAAATCTTAGATTTTGAGTCATGTAGCTCCAATTTCTTTTTGAATATGATAGTATGAGCTATAATATGACTAGTGTATAAATTTTTAGGCTTGCATTTGTTGTTGGTGGATTTTCGGGAACGTAAAGGTCATTTTAGGCCTATTTGGTTGATTCTCGTCTAATTCTTAGATTTTGAGTCATTTAACTCAAACTTCTTTTTGAATATGATAATATGAGGTATAAAAGAACTAGTGTGTAGATTTTTAGGCTTGCATTTGTTGTTGGTTGAATTTCGGGTACGTAAAGGTCATTTTAGGCCTATTTTGGCCGTTTCGCGTGCAATTCTTTGATTTTGAGTCATTTAACGCCAATTTATTTTTGAACATGATAATATGAGCTATAATATGACTAGTGTGTACATTTTTAGGCTTGCATTTGTTGTTGGTTGATTTTCGGGAAACTAAAGTTCATTTTAGGCCTATTTTAGCCTATTCACGTCCAATTCCTAGATTTTGAGTCATTTAATTCCAATTTATCTTTTAATATGATAATATGAGGTATAAAATAACTAGTGTGTAGATTTTTAGGCTTGTATATGTTGTTGGTTGAATTTCGGGTACGTAAAGGTCATTTTAGGCCTATTATGGCTGATTCACGTCCAATTCATAGATTTTCAATCATTTAACTCCAATTTATTTTGTAACAGATAATATGAGGTATAATATAACTAGTGTGTATATTTTTAGGCTTGCATTTGTTGTTGGTTGAATTCCGGGAATGTAAAGGTCATTTTAGGCCTATTTTGGCCGTTTCGCGTGCAATTCTTTGATTTTGAGTCATTTAACGCCAATTTATTTTTGAACATGATAATATGAGCTATAATATGACTAGTGTGTACATTTTTAGGCTTGCATTTGTTGTTGGTTGATTTTCGGGAAACTAAAGTTCATTTTAGGCCTATTTTAGCCGATTCACGTCCAATTCTTAGCTTTTCAGTCATTTAGCTCCAATTTCTTTTTAAATATGATAATATGCGGTATAACATAATTAGTGTGTAGATTTTTAGGCTTGCATTTGTTGTTGGTGTATTTTCGGGAACGTAAAAGTCATTTTAGGCCTTTTTGACCGTTTTGCGCTCAATTCTTAGATTTTGAGTCATTTAACTGAAACTTCTTTTTGAATATGATAATATGAGGTATAAAAGAACTAGTGTGTAGATTTTTAGGCTTGCGTTTGTTGTTGGTTGAATTTCGGGAACGTAAAGATCATGTTAGGCCTATTTTGGCCGATTCGCGTCAATCCTTAATTTTGAGGCATTTAACTCCAATTTCTTTTTGAATATGATAATATGAGGTATAATATTACTAGTGTGTACATGTTTAGGCTTGCATTTGTTGTTGGTTGATTTTCGGGAACGTAAAGTTCATTTTAGGCCTATTTTAGCCGATTCGCGACCAATTCTTTGATTTTCAGTCATTTAGCTCCAATTTCTTTTTGAATATGATAATATGTGGTATAACATAATTAGTGTGTACATTTTTAGGCTTGCATTTGTTGTAGGTTGATTTTAGGGAACGTAAAGGTAATTTAGGCCAATTTTGGCCGATTTGCGTCCAATTCTAATATTTTGAGTCATTTAACTCCAATTTCTTTTTGAATATGATAATATGAGGTATAAAATAACTAGTTTGTAGATTTTTAGGCTTGCATTTGTTGTTGGTTTAATTTCGGGAACGTAAAGGTCATTTTAGGCCTAATTTGGCAGATTCGCGTCCAATTATTAGATTTTGAATCATTTAACTCGAATTTCCTTTTTAACATGATAATATGAGGTATAATATAACTAGTGTGTATATTTTTAGGCTTGCATTTGTTGTTGGTTGAATTCCGGGAATGTAAAGGTCATTTAAGGCCTATTTTGGCCGTTTCGCGTGCAATTCTTTGATTTTGAGTCATTTAACTCTAATTTGTTTTAGAATGTGATAATATGACGTATAATATGACTAGTGTATATTTTTAGGCTTGCATTTTTTGTTGGTTACTTTTCGCGAGCGTAAAGGTCATTTAAGGCCTATTTTTGCCGTTTCGCGTGGAATTTTTTGATTTTGAGTCATTTAAATCCAATTTATTTTTGAATATGATAATATGAGCTATAATATGACTATTGTGTATAATTTTAGGCTTGCATTCTTGTTGGTCGAATTGCGGGAACGTAAAGGTCATTTTACGCTTATTTTGGCTGATTCGCGTCAAATCCCTTAATTTTGAGTCATTTAACTCCAATTTATTTTTGAATACGATAATATGAGGTATAAAATAATTAGTAGGTAGAATTTTATGATTGCATTTGTTGTTGGTTAAATTTTGGGAACGTAAAGATCAATTTAGGCCTATTTTGGCCGATTCGCGTCCAATTCTTAGATTTTGAGTCATTTAACTCCAATTTCTTTTTGAACATGATAATATGAGGTATAATATGACTAGTGTGTACATTTTTAGGCTTGCATTTGTTGTTGGTTGATTTTCGGGAAGCTAAAGTTCATTTTAGGCCTATTTTAGCCGATTCACGTCCAATTCTTAGATTTTGAGTGATTTAATTCCAATTTATTTTTTAATATGATAATATGAGGTATAAAATAACTAGTGTGTAGATTTTTAGGCTTTTATATGTTGTTGGTTGAATTTCGGGTACGTAAAGGTCATTTTAGGCCTATTATGGCTGATTCGCGTCCATTTCTTAGATTTTTAATCATTTAACTCCAATTCCTTTTTTAAAATGATAATATGTGGTATAATACAAGTAGTGTGTAGATGTTTAGGCTTGCATTTGTTGTTGGTTGAATTCCGGGAATGTAAAGGTCATTTTAGGCCTATTTTGGCCGTTTCGCGTGCAATTCTTTGATTTTGAGTCATTTAACTCCAATTTATGTTTTGAATATGATAATATGAGCTATAATATGACTAGTGTGGATAATTTTAGGCTTGCATTGTTATTGGTCGAATTGCGGGAACGTAAAGGTCATTTTAGGCTTATTTTGGCCGATTCGCGTCAAATCCATAAATTTTAAGTCATTTAACTCCAATTTTTTATTGAATACGATAATATGAGGTATAAAATAATTAGTATGTAGAATTTTAGGCTTGCATTTGTTGTTGGTTGAATTTCGGGAACGTAAAGATCAATTTAGGCCTATTTCGGCCGATTCGCATCCAATTCTTAGATTTTCAATCATTTATCGCCAATTTCTTTTTGAACATGATAATATGAGGTATAATATGACTAGTGTGTACATTTTTAGGCTTGCATTTGTTCTTGGCTGATTTTCGGGAACGTAAAGTTCATTTTAGGCCTATTTTAGCCGATTCACGTCAAATTCATAGATTTTCAGCCATTTAGCTCCAATTTCTTTTTGAATATGATAATATGCGGTATAACATAATTAGTGTGTAGATTTTTAGGCTTGCATTTGTTGTTGGTGGATTTTCCGGAACGTAAAGGTCATTTTAGGCCTATTTGACCGTTTTGCGCTCAATTCTTAGATTTTGAGTCATTTAACTCCAATTTATTTTTGAATACGATAATATGATGTATAAAATAATTAGTATGTAGATTTTTAGGCTTGCATTCGATGTTGGTTGAATTTCGGGAACGTAAAGATCAATTTAGGCCTATTTTGGACGATTCGCGTCCAAATCTTACATTTTGAATCATTTAACTCCAATTTCTTTTTTAACATGATAATATGCGGTATAATATGACTAGTGTGTAGATGTTTAGGCTTGCATTTGTGGTTGGTTGAATTCTGGGAACGTAAAGGTCATTTCAGGCCAATTTAAGCCGATTCGCGTCTAATTCATAGATTTTGAGTCATGTAGCTCCAATTTCTTTTTGAATATGATAATATGAGCTATAATATGACTAGTATACAGATTTTTAGGCTTGCATTTGTTGTTGGTGGATTTTCGGGAACGTAAAGGTCATTTTCGGCCTATTTTGGCCGATTCTCGTCTAATTCTTAGATTCTGAGTCATTTAACTCAAACTACTTTTTGAATATGATAATATGAGGTATAAAAGAACTAGTGTGAAGATTTTTAGGCTTTCGTTTGTTGTTGGTTGAATTTCGGGAACGTAAAGATCATTTTAGGCCTATTTTGGCCGATTCGCGTCGAATTCCTTAATTTTGAGGCATTTAACTCCAATTTCTTTTGAATATGATAATATGAGGTATAATATTACTAGTGTGTACATGTTTAGGCTTGCATTTGTTGTTGGTTGATTTTCGGGAACGTAAAGTTCATTTTAGGCCTATTTTAGCCGATTCGCGTCCAATTCTTAGATTTTCAGTCATTTAGCTCCAATTTCTTTTTGAAAATGATAATATGAGGTATAACATAATTAGTGTGTACATTTTTAGGCTTGCATTTGTTGTTGGTTGATTTTAGGGAACGTAAAGGTCATTTAAGGCCTATTTTGGCCGATTTGCGTCCAATTCTTATATTTTGAGTCATTTAACTCCAATTGCTTTTTGAATATGATAATATGAGGTATAAAATAACTAGTTTGTAGATTTTTAGGCTTGCATTTGTTGTTGGTTTAATTTCGGGAACGTAAAGGTCATTTTAGGCCTATTTTGGCCGATTTGCGTCCAATTCTTAGATTTTGAATCATTTAACTCCAATTTCCTTTTTAACATGATAATATGAGGTATAATATAACTAGTGTGTATATTTTTAGGCTTACATTTGTTGTTGGTTTAATTCCGGGAATGTAAAGGTCATTTAAGGCCTATTTTGGCCGTTTCACGTGCAATTCTTTGATTTTAAGTCATTTAACTCCAATTTCTTTTAGAATGTGATAATATGACGTATAATATGACTAGTGTATATTTTTCAGCTTGCGTTTGTTGTTGGTTACTTTTCGCGAGCGTAAAGGTCATTTTAGGCCTATTTTGGCCGATTCGAGTCAAATCCTTAAATTTTGAGACATTTAACTCCAAATTATTTTTTAACATGATAATATGAGGTATAATATAACTAGTGTGTAGATTTTTTGGCTTACATTGGTTGTTGTTTTAATTTCGGGAACGTAAAGTTCATTTTAGGCCAAGTTTTTCCGTTTCGCGTCCAATTCCTTTATTTTGAGGCATATAACTCTAATTTCTTTTTGAAAATGATAATATGAGGTATAACATAATTAGTGTGTAACATAATTAGTGTGTACATGTTTAGGCTTGCATTTGTTGTTGGTTGATTTTAGGGAACGTATAAGTCATTTTAGGCCTATTTTGGGCGATTCGCGTCCAATTCTTAGATTTTGAGTCTTTTAACTCCAATTTCTTTTTTAATATGATAATATGAGGTATAACATAACTAGTTTGTAGAATTTTAGGCTGGCATTTGTTGTTGGTTGAATTTCGGGACTTAAAGGTCATTTTAGACCTATTTTGGCCGATTCACATCCAATTCTTAGATTTTGAATCAATCAACTCCAATTTCTTTTTTAACATGATAATATGAGGTATAATATAACTAGTGTGTAGATGTTTAGGCTTGCATTTGTGGTTGGTTGAATTCCGGGAATGTAAAGGTCATTTTTGGCCTATTTTGGCCGTTTCGCGTGCAATTCTTTGATTTTGAGTCATTTGACTCCAATTTATTTTTGAATATGATAATATGAGTTATATTATGATTAGTGTGTATATTTTTAGGCTTGCATTGTTTTTGGTTGAATTGCGGGAACATAAAGGTCATTTTAGGCCTATTTTGGCCGATTCGCGTCCAATTCTTAGATTTTGAGTCATTTAACTCCAATCGCTTTTTGAATATGATAATATGAGGTATAATATAACTAGTGTGTATATTTTTAGGCTTGCATTTGTTGTTGGTTGAATTTCGGGAATGTAAAGGTCATTTTAGGCCCATTTTGGCCTTTTCGAGTCCAAATCTTAGATTTTGAGTCATTTCACTCCAATTTATTTTTGAATATGATAATATGAGGTATAATATGACTAGTGTGTATATTTTTAGGCTTGCATTTGTTGTTGGTTGAATTTCGGGAACGTAAAGGTCCTTTTGGGCTTATTTTGTCCATTTCGCGTCCAATTTTTAGATTTTTAGTCATTTAACTTCAATTTCTTTTTGAATATGATACTATGAGGTATAATATAACTAGTGTGTAAATTTTTAGCCTTGCATTTAGTGTTGGTCGAATCTAGGGAATGAAAAGGTCATTTTAGGCCTATTTGACCGTTTTGCGCTCAATTCTTAGATTTTAGTCATTTAACTCCAATTTATTTTTGAATATGATAATATGAGGTGTAATATAACTAGTGTGTAGGTTTTTAGGCTTGCATTTGTTGTTGATTGAATTTCGAGAAGGTAAATGTCATTTTTAGACCTATTAACTACGGTAAATGATTGAATTCTTATGTATTTTATTTCATGGTTGTCTTGCAAGGTTTATATGAATAACACACCAAGATTGGAGGCCTTCACCATGGAAGAATTAGGTGAAGTTCTAGATAAGTTGGCAAGCCACATTTGTGATGATTGCTTATGATACATTTTGGTAGGATTATGTGTTATAATTAGCTAGACCTAGTTATTAAATTGGATTTTCCATACTTATATAGTTATTAGCTAGAATATTGGTATTTTTTTTCAATATGTACGCTTTTGACATTATTAATATATAATAAAGATGATTACGTTAAAAAACTTGTGATATATAACAATTCGTTTTTTGTGTATGGTAGGGAGGTGGTGGCTGGGGGGCTGGCAGGGGGTGCTACTGGACAGTGAGGGGCCTGGTAGGGGGTGCTTGGGCAATGGGGGGCCTGGGGGGTGCGGGGCTAGGGAGCCGGCGGGGGTTCTTGGCAAAGGGGTCTTTGGTAGGGGGTGCTTTGGGGCAGCGAGTGGTGTTCTTTGGGCGGGCAGGCGTTCTGGCTCGAGGGGGGGGAATGCTGGGCAGGGTGCAGTGCGTGGGGAGGAGGAAGCTAGGTTATTTTAAAAAAAAAAAGAAACAAAAGGGCTGTAGTTTTGGGCCTAAACCACAACCCTTCCATGTAAAACGGGCTGCGGTTTAGGCCCAAAACCGCAGTCCTTCCACTACCAAGGGTTGTGGTTCAAGCCCAAAACCGCAGCCCTTAAGAGTGGAAGGGCTGCGGTTTTAGGCCTGAACCGCAGCAGTTGGTAGTGAAGGGTTGCGGTTAAAAACCGCAACCCTTCCATTATGCCTAAGGGCTACGGTAAAAGAACGCAGCCCTTAGAGCTCTTTTGACCGCAACCCTTGGCCTTTTCCCCACTAGTATATTAACCATTAAGACACAATTTATTTTATCATAAAACATGAGTTATCCTAAAAAATAGATGAGTTACTTCATAAACTCTTCCTTCAACTTCGCAAGATGTTCTTCCTCAAATGGTTTAAGAGACGATTTTGTCATCAACAATTGAAACATCTTAAACCTCATTTTAGTTTCATCTCGTTGTTTTTGGTAGTCGAGCATATCAGACATTCCGTTCCTCATTAGACCTCGCTCATTTTACATCCCGTTTAAAGTGTTGTTGAATTCATCTAAGCTTGTTGCAACACCTTTCAATTTATTTTGGGCTTTCACTTTCTTCACACCGTAGGGACGCTTTGGCATTCTGACTTCATCGCTTGATCTCTTAAAACTCCCTTCACTCACAACGGTTAAATCTCTACCAGGCATCCATCTCGGAAGGTGTTGCATTCCAACCCAACAATGGTAAAATAGGAAAGGTTGATCACCACCCTTTTTTTGTCTATAAAGTTCATGTGCTTTAGCCTCTATGTCGCTAATAGCCTCACCACTAGCTCGCATATGCTCAGCTGCACCAAGTTGTGATACCTATAATGTAGCACCTTCTTTGATTTGACCCCAACGCCTTTTAAGAGCTTTCATGGTTCTTTTGTGCAAGACATTCAGTCTTTTAGCAACTATTGCTTAGTAGGAGTCTTTGATTTCAGTGCATACCGCTTCCTTTTTGCCAATTTGTTCCGTCCTACGGATCACCGGAACAATTAAAGTAAGCGGACACTAAGTGTTTATCTTCTTCTACAACCCAGATGTCCCTCGCGTGCTTCCCTTTCTTACTTTTAATTACTTCACTGTCTTGAACTTCAACTACACCTTCATCTTCATCACATGGAGTGATTCCGTTGGATATTGGTTTTCAAACGGCATTTTGGTGCTACTCTCGTCTCCTCCCAGAGTTATGGGATTTGGATCTACTTGTTGAGATGTTGGATGAAGTGTGTCGGGTGAGGAATTTTGTGAAGTATTCCGGTGTACAAAGCCTTGGAACATAGCAATGAATTGATGATTGTTTACCATGTTTGGATCAAAAGGAATATTTGAATTTTGTTGAGAATTTGGATTTTAGTAATTTGAATTTTGTTGGCAATTTGGATTTTGTTGGGAATTTGGGTTTCTTTGTTATCTATTTCCATAATTAGGATGATTGGGATATATAATTATCAAACACTAGTGAAAAAAAATCCTATCGGATCCGGTCAAGACCAGGCATACAGATCTGATTTTTGTCCGGATCCACTAGGCCCACAGCAGCTCTTAATGACCAACTGATCCGGTCCAATTTTTTTTTTTTTTTTTGCATTTTTTCATTATTTATCGATACAAAATCAATAGTTAATAACAACAAAATTACTTGGTGCACAACAATGGCTCAATTAAATCGAAAGAAATGTAGATATAAGGACAAAATTACTATTATCATATTTTGGTGCTCTAAATTACAATCAATTAGCCCTTGGGTTTGGTTGCAACAAAGAAATAAACGAAATTATATTTACAGGCCCAAAATAATTATATCCACAGCCACAAAGCATGAAATTAAACAAATGAAATTAAAACTAAATAATTATAAAAACAAAATCAGAACAAATTATAAAACACGAAATTAAACAAACTAAGATTGAGAGAGGAGAGGAGAATCGCTGGCCCTAATTATTACAAAGCACAAAATTGAAAACAAAGCCCTAATTATTAAAAACAAAGCAAAAACAAACTAATCAGAAAAAAATTAACTAAGATATGGATTACAACGAGACTAAAAAACGAAAAAAAACCTAGGTATTTTGGCGAGGACAATCAAGCGACGAACGAATTAAAAATCAAAACCCTCAAACAAAGATTAAGAGAGGAGAGGAGAATCGCTGGCGAGGAGAGGCGAGCGACGATCGACCAAGGATGGTGAGCGATGAATGACGAACGAAGATCTCATCGCAATCTCTTCGCACTCTTCATTATCTTAGCAATCTTGTTCGCTCTCTTCGTCTTTGGTGACCGATGATGATGTAGATGAGGTTAGGGTTGACTGAGGAGAGAGAAGAGAAGTGCGGGGTGACTGGTGCGGTTAGGGTTTGAGAAGTGAGGGGTGGTTGTACTGTGATAGGGAGGAGGGAGGAGGGAGGAGGAAGATTTAGGATTTGAGAAGATGAAGTTTGGAGACGCATAGGGTTGCGAAGTGTTTAATGAGAAAAGAGGAGGAGAAGTGTTGGGGGATTTGGGATGCGTCTCATTTATACGGATGTTGGGTTTTACAATTTTTTTGGCCATTTTGCTGATCCGGTTTGGAGGAGAACTGGATTAGTATACAAAACTGATCCGGTTCTCCTCCAAACCGGATAAGCAAAATGGGTCCAAAAAATTGCGCCAAAAAAAATCAAACTTACTGATCCGGTTTTGGGAGAATTAGATTCGTTTGTCTGTGACATCTAAGGTTTTTTCCACTAGTGAAATAAGATTTATGAAATACTTAGTAAGAGATATAAGTAAAAGATTACGGAATTTTTGAAGTGTTGAAAATATATCAAGATTCGTCTCTATTTATAGAGGTAGAAAATTATGGCAGTTGGTATGATTTTTTTTAATTCATTATGGAATCTTGAGCCATTTCCCTTTCCACTTGGCATAACACGATTGCTTGGAGTTATTGGGAGGTTCCATTTTTATTGGTGTTCCCCATTTTTTTCCAATTAATAGGAACCATGTGACATTGGTGGGAAGGTTCTCCTATTTTTTCTCAAATAGGGAACCTAAATTCCCGCCAATGTTGGTGCACTTACCTCTTTCTCTCTTACTCTCTCTCCTTAAAAGCTATATTATAAACTACTTTTATGAAGCTACTAAAAATCACATCACCAATCTCAGTGAAAATAGAAATATGTGCAAGAGATGATGCATATTTCTCGACAAACACCAATATTCGACGACGGAAACGAAAACGTGTGAATCCGAGTTTGATGGACTTGAATCTGATTTTGTATCTTCTGGTATTCCCTAGTGTAAGCTCTTCAATCTCACTGTTAAATTTCATTTTTTATAAAAGGAATGAATTGGGATCTGGAATTTTAATGAATTCTTATGTGGGTTTTCTCAATGTGAATTTGGGTTTTTTCTTGATTTGGATAATCTCATTAAAGATTCTTAGTGGTTTTTATCTGGGTTTTGTGTGTTTAAAGAATGTGGGTTCTTCTTAATTTTGTTGAGTTGAGATTTTTTTAATACGTTTTTAGTGATTTCTATCTGGGCTTTGTCAGATTGAATATAGGATTCTGTTATGTTGGGAAGTTTGTTGGATAATGTATTTGGGTGCTTTGTCGGTGCAAACTGAATGAAAATGTAGTGGTTTTATAAGATACGATTTTTGGGAAATTTAAAACCCGTAAGATAGATTTTATAGGTGTCATTCTGCATTCTAATTTTTTTTGAAAAAATTGTGCCTTTTAATTTTTTTGAAACAATTTGGAAACCAGTAAGATAGATTTTATAAGGGCCTATTTTTCGACATCCGCATAGGGCCTCAATATTATTTTGGCTAGGGCTGTTCTCAAGCTTAGCTTAGCTATGTTCTGTCAACTTCTTCAATATAAGACAACCCATGTTTACAACTAGAAGGCCTTCAACAAATAGCCACCGAAATAGGAGACTGTTTTGGAACAACACGATGCAGTTGTTGAAATCTGTAGGCGATATTTGATTTGCAAATGAACCGTGAAACAAATTAAGTAATTACTTATGTATAAAAAGAAACGTGCGAGAGAAGAAATAGCATGCATCTCAGTGTTGGAAAATGATCCAAAGGCAACACGAAAGAATCAAGCAGGCTGATTTGTGTATCGCCTGACCGTGCGACTTCTGCCCCATCGGGCGAGACGAGCTTTTTTAAAATTTTGCTTGCGGGCCCGACCGGGCAAGTTTCACCCGGCCTGCCCGAACGAGCTTGTTTTTAGGCGGATTTCGAATTTCCACGGTTGGTATTGCTTACATTATATTCCCTATAAATACCTTTCCTAAAAATCCGATTCATTAACTCTAAAACTAAAGCCTACCATACTCATATGAGATTTGAGCAGTTCATGAGAAACTTCAATCCTTGGTCCTGGTGCACGGAGTTGGGGATTGTTGTGTGAACCTTTGGGGACAAACGCCGTTTAGAATCCGTGCTGGAGATGGCGAAATTCGTTTCTAAGGCAGTGACCTCCATATCTAACTTATATTTCCAACAATTTAGAAACGAAATTATTCAGATTGTTGTATTCATGTTGATGTACAATTTATTCTAACCTAATCTCAATTATCTACCTTGGAAAGAATTCTTTGAGTATTGGCTATTTATTAAGGTATGGTTTGAATAATTATCAGTCTTGTGAATTGACTTATTGATGGAGATTTCAAGGACAAATTTATTATCAATTGTTTCCTTGAATTGGATGAAAGCAAAATTTGTTTCATTTTGGGTCAGATAAGAAATAAGAAAGAATCAGACTCTCGTAGTATTGTCGTCTATCGATACTCATATCTCTATTATATAAGGAAAGGGGGAGCAAATGGTGTCCACATGAAATAACCCCCTACCCTTACTCACACAATAAATCATGTAATTAATGTTAAAGAATAAATTTAAAAGAAAAAAAAATCAACCATATTCAACAAGTAAAATAATTATCTATTTGACATAATTGTCAATCCATACAAGTTTCAAAAAATATTCCATTTAACATTGATTCCAAATCTTTGAATAATGAGGAAAGTTGTTATATGAAGGGAAAAACCTTGAAACTACAATTCAAAAATATTACTCCATATAATACAAGCACCATTATTTTACTTAAAATCCGAATTACAATTAAATCAAATTCTTACATAACATACATTCATAAATTGGCAATTTTTCGAAATACAGTCGAAAGATTGGCAATTTATAGCTCCGTACATATTGCGTCTAATCTCCCTAAACATTGTCATGTACGAAATTGTTGTTTTTTTAATTACAGCCTAAAGATCATGAAAAATTATGTATTGATCATGAACAAGTTGACATATGTATCACGTGCATAACTCTTTAATATAAAGGAATGGTGTGATATCATATACTGTAACCTTATGAAAAATTATTAAGTAACCTTTAGTTTTAAAAACTAAAGCAAAAAACTTTAAATTCACGCACGCATTGCGTGCATAAATTACTAGTTGTACATTGAAGCAAGATTTATGGAGACCTTGGATTTGGTTGAGGTTGATTTGCAGTGCAGTATGATGGAACAATTCCATTAATATTACAAGGTAGATTAATTATGGGTGCACTTGCAGAAGGATAAAGCTTCATGTGATATATTGGATCTTTCATCTTCCTTTGCAATTTTATTGAAACATTTCGAGATTCAAAGACTGCAGTTTTTCTCCGTTCTTCAACATAGATGGGTTGGGTTCACCAATATTAAAGTTGCAGTATAGTAAATTGTTGAAGCAAAGTAAAACTCCACTTCTAATAACGTAGAACTGTCATGGACTATCTTTGGTGAACATTATCAAAGTTATTGATGTAGCACGAAGTAAACTTCAAGGTTATACGTCTCATTGAGTTTTTGATAGCTATCAGATAAGTCAATTGGATATTGTTCATAACACGTATTACAAGGGAAGTTTCCTCCTTGATTTAATTTTGTACTCTAACTTATTTACATAAATTATTTTATGTGCCCCTTTCAGATATGACATGCAATTTTGTGACATGTTAGTTTTGTGGGGGTTTAGCTAGAGGTTAAGACGTTCAAGCAAGTAAAGGGGAGTTGGAGCAGTGGCAACTATGTGGAATTCATAGCACCTTCAGCAGGTTAGCTTGGCGAAAGGGAGGTTCCAACTCTTTCTTATGGCTAATGTCCCAAGTTTAGGTTATTTGCATGATTTATATTATGTGGCACATAGTTTGGTATTTTATTTATACCTGTGTTTTGGCAATTGTTGTGCCTTTTGAGGGATAAGTTAATGTTTGCGACTAGCTAGTTAGTCAGTTAGTCTCATTGTGGTAAGTGAGGGGGGAAGGAAGCTTCCATTGGATTGAATATTGTTGGGAACCCTTGTTTGTTTCCTTGAGCTATGAGTTGTATACTTTTGCTCCATGTATTGTATATGTTGTATACATGTCGTACATTTGGTTGCTTAGAGTTGCTTTGTAGTACTCTTGTAGAGTTTAAATTTGTTGACCATGTTTAGTCATATGGACTTTTGGATTGGTTGAATGACCTTTTGGATTTATTAGTTGCAAATCTAGTGCTAAGTCGTGCCTCAGAGTAACCACGTAGTTGTGTCTATTAGGGTTATTGAATTATTTGAGTTAATTCTTGAGGATTTAGCTTCTTTGGTAAACTTGAAGTAATGATTGGTGAATGCTATCATGTTTCATGTGTCGATTGATAAAAGGATAGCATTCCTTTTGTTAATGGTCTAGGTGAGACCATTTGGGACTCTTTGTGAAAAAGCAGAGAAGTTTGAGATTAAATGTGGCTTTGTGCCAAGTGAGTAAAATCATTCAAGGTTGAAGGAACATGAGGGTGTTTAAGAGGATTATGAGTATTCTTCAGACCATCGTTGGTTCTCATCTCTCATGTGGGGGTTATCGTCATTTTCAGCAAGTTATGGCTTGTGTAAGATAAGCTGATGGGCTGTTGGTTATTCTCCAAGTGTCATGAGGGTGATGGTAATAACGTGGAATGTTCTCATTGTGGGGTTTTTTTAGCAATGGTTGGATTTCTATCCTTTTATACACAATTGGTGTGAGGATTTATTTCTCTGTGGCTATTGTTGTGCTGAATTTGATGATGTGCTTACTTCTTCTTAAATGAGCTTTGTTGGATAAATCTCATGACGTTGTTGATGATTTGTTAGTCATTGTTATGATTGTTCAGTAGTCATGATTATGTGTTTGCTACCTAATTCTCTTCGGTATCTCTCCTAGTAATGTTGATGAGTAGTTCAACAAAGGAGTAGCAAAAGGTTAATTCTCTAAGATAGCAAAGTCCAATCTTGCTTGTAACCTCCATGGTTAGGAAGTTGACGTTGTTTGATAGACTATGTCAAGTCTAGGGGTTATTCTCTGGAGGTGATGATCAATTCACAAGAGGATTTTATGACTTCTAGTTGAGGCTAGTGCTTAGAGAAAAGCAAGCTTGAACACGACTTATCAGTGACCTGTCATACTTGTTGTGTATCTTTTTGCCGGACCATTGTGGATACTTTGGTTGTGTGTTGACCTTCAATAGACTTTAAAGTTGTAAGCTTGAAAAGCTACGGGCAGGGTACCCACATGATTATGAGGTTCATTAATGTTTTGGTATTGACCTGTGGAGTTATCTCACCTATTGCTAAGTTTGCCTAGGCTAGCCGCTAGTGGCTTTGTTTGCATTAGGATCGTGTTATTTGATTGCGTATCGAGTTGATTCGTAAAGTGCATACTTGAATGGCATCTTAGAGAAGGAAGAGTTACACTAGTGGAAAAAAACGCAAGGGCTGCGATGCAAGGGCTGCGGTTTATTGAAAAATGCAGCCCTTGATAGTGAAGGGCTGCGGTTAGCCCAAAAACCGCAGCCCTTCATGTTCCTTTTTTTTTTTTAATATTTTGCGCTCTTATACTTAATTACTTATACACACTGCTTCCCTTCCTCCCTCCCTCTAATAACTCGCACGAATTCCCTCCCTCCCGTACAGTTCTCTTCTCTCTCTTTCCCAGTTAACGTTCGCCGGAGCCTCGCGCTTCGCCGCCGCCGGTGTCATCTCCACTACTCGCCGCCGCCGTTGTCATCTCCTCTGCTCGCCGCTGTCCACAAACTCACCTCCTCCTTTCGTTCATCGCGCAACTACTACTGCTGAACGTCCGGAGCTCCGGTTTACCTCGACGCGGTTCTGGACTACCTCGCCGCTGAGGTATATTCTCTCTCCTCTCTTTTAATTTTAAGTTTTTACCTGATTTTGCTTGTTTTTTTGATGATTTTCGTGGATCTAGGGTTTGAAATTGTTTCTTGCAATGGCTTGAGTTTATTTTGTTATTGATTTAAGTTACTCCCATTCTTGCGTTTTTTGTTGTTTGTTTGATTGATTTTGTCGAACTTAGGGTTTGGGTCTTCTTTAGGATCTTACAAAACTTACTTTGAATTACAACAATTGTTCCTCATTATGCAATGAATTTGAGTTTGCGAATGTTTATTTGTTTGCGAATGTTACATGATGAAGTCTATTAAAATGAGGTTTCAAAATGCTTAAATTGCAAGCATGTACATTCACACTCAGGCCGCTTTTTGCATGTATGTTTACTCAAATATAATTGCTGTTCCATTTTCGACATATACTGCGTGAAATCATGTCATTTTGTTAGTTCTTTCTAAAAGTTGGTCTGTCTTAGATGGAGCAGAATACTACAGACAACCATAAGTGCAGTTCAATATGGCTTGATTCTTTAATCGAAGATGTGATGAAAGAAGTTTTGTGTTTTATCAGCTTGCGAATATTATTGCGGCTTTACCGAGAAAGTTGGTGGTATTTGTTACGCATCACCATCCCGATCATGTGGATGGTAAGCATTAATTTTTTCTTTTTCCAATTAAATTGGTTCTGATGGAAAATAGAACACTCTCAGGTGCCTAACATCGCTATCATTGATGAAAGTGCGATTGGGTGGGGTCTGCATCCTTTCTATTTTAAAAATGTTCTTTTGATGAATGGTTGATCGATGAGCTCTAATGCTGATCTTGGATAAGCCATGTTTTGGTTTATGTTCTTGGCATCACCTGTTGTCTTCACTGAGCTGCGAGCTTGATGTTATCGCAAATGTTTTTGTTCTGTCTCTTCATTATCTGGTCTAGATGTTCAACACTGAATTAGGTTATAGTTGCTTTGTTAAGTATTTTTGTATAGTATCTTCGATCTCGCACCTCTTTTTAGCTATCTTAAATTCAAGATTTGAGGTGGTAAATTTTGAAAGAACATGCTCTTATCGTGTTGCAGACACCTGAGTTGTTCTACTTGAATGAAGAAACATACTTCCCCCCCATTGCTTGCTCCCTGCTGCGCACCCCCCCGCCTGCACTCCCCCGCCCAGCCTCCCCGGCCCGCCAACCCTCCCCCGCTGCACTCCCCCCACTCCCCCCATGTTGATGAAATATCTGCTGCGTCTGCTAGGACTCCCCTTGCTTACGCCATTGTTGCTGCTTATCAGCTTCGATGGTTTGTCTCACAGGTTTTTTTTTGAAATCTTTTTAATGAAATTTCTATTATGTCAATAGTAATTTGAGGTTTAAATAGAATTGATGAATGTGGTATTGGTGGTTGCAGGTTGAGCATCCGTATTTGGGCAAAATGTGTGCTTTGATTATTCCGTGTGCGCTTACAGCTCTTGATCATTGGTCTTCTGAAGTTAAAGTATGCTTCTTGTAATATTGAGTATTGGGTTGTTTTGTTATTTGGTTGGCATGTGTTGGGATGATGTTGTTTGGTTTAGTTGTATGGTGAAATTACATTTTTTTGTTGCGTCATCTGTGCTTAAATTTTCTTGGATTAATGTATTATGAGCATTTAGTTGTGATATGCAAATAGCTTCACTTAAAGCCTTTCAATACATTTGGGGTAATACTTTGTAAATGTTTCGGAACTTTCCTGAATCTTATTTAGGGTCTTGTATGTTTACATGAGGTAGATATAGATATATACCCTCCGCAAGAAACATCAAGAACGCATCCCCACCTTCCAACGTCAATATAATACATGTCTAGAACACACCCCCCTCCCAGAGCCCCTGCACACACACCCCTCCCACAGCCCCTCCATAAACACCCCCCTTCCACTGCCCTTGCACACAACCCCTACCATGCACGAGACTCCTCGCTCCACGCCCCCCACATACTGGCTGTAGCACCCCCATCCCCTAAACAGCCCCTGCACACCACCCCCATGCACAGACCCCCTGCTGCACACGCACCCTCCCCACGGCCCCCGCACACACCCCCTCCCACGGCCCCCGCACACACCCTCCTCCCACGCCCCCGCACACACCCCCCTCCCACAACCCCTGCACACACCCTCCCTGTTGGCTTAGATTGGATGTTCTTTCTTTACCTTTTGCTTTGTAGTTGTCATGATTTCATAATATTAACAATCATGTAACTTATCTTTATCAGATGCTTAAAGATGCTGCATTTGTTGACATTATTGCCAAGGATAAGACTGATCAGGTACTCAATCTCAGACCATCTCATCCTTCTATTTATCCCCCTTCTATTAACTTATCTTAGAATTCTTTTTCCGATTATGTTTTAGAAATTAGAACCATCCTATCCGAAGTTGATTTTTCGAGGATGAACCTTATTTATCCCCCTTTTCCCCTTAGTTGAAGATGATTGTTCGAGGAATTAGTATGGGCATTGTAGCCCCTTTGGGATCATGGTGTTGGTTTTATTGAATCGTTTTGGCATTCATTGATTGTTTCATGCATAAAGTTGGTGAACATTAGTTAGTTAATAGTTTTTGTGGGATTTCTTGGCCTACTATGCATCTAAGTGGTTATTTTAGGACTTCAATTGCTTGATCCATGGATAATGAAGTGGTTACGGCTTGATATTTGTGTGATTTGTTGGCCTAATAAGTAATTAAGTGGATGTTTTCATGGTTTTTTGTCTCTTGATTCATGCAAAAACATGATGGTATAATGTAATCTTATGCATTTAGTGTCATCAAATGTAATTTGACAAACTCTTATAATCATCTAAGTTTGTTGATTCATTTTCAACTACATTTGGGGTAAGTAGAGAACATTTTTTTTTGTTTAATCACGTCAAAAAACTCAGTTATGGGAGATTAGAACAGCATAACAATTAATTATGGACAAAAAGAGTAAAGGTATATAGTAGTGCATAAAATAGTTGCAAATTTATGATAATAAGCATGCCTGCCTGCACACCCCCTGCACTCCCCCAGCCCTCCCCCCCATTGCTGAATGCTGCCCCCCCGGTTGCACTCCTCCCCGCCCACCCTCCCCAACCCCCGCCACCCTCCCCCTGCTGAACTCCCCCTCCCCGCCCCCACCCCAATATTTTAGCATCTATATTTTTGCAAATTTCTTATATTTGTATAAAAAACATAATTTGTAATGGAAAATGATATATATATATATATATATATATATATATATATATATATATATATATATATATATATATATATATATATATATATATATATATATATATATATATATATAACTGTTTGAGGATCATTTAGGACTAAAAATGCAAAAAAAATTGGGTATGTTTGAAATATAATATTAGTGGTTGGTTTGACATAATAGTAACCACTATAAATAATTATCCTTGGAAGTAAACAGATGCTAGAGTACCATCCCCAGATGCTTTAGGAATATTTTTGTGGCCAGGATCAAACTAGCTTCATGTATCCTAGGTATGTGTTTTTCTTGTTTCTGTAATTATATCTTAGTCTTGTCTCCAGGAGTTGTAAGCTTCATGCCTTCACCTGACGATGTGTTTCTTTATATTGGGTCTTTAGTCATCGTTTTAAGCCCCCGCCCCCGCTCCCCCCCTTGCTACACCCCCTGACCCGGCACAGACCTCCCCTGCTGCCCGCACCCCCGCCCTACTACACCCCCAACCGCCCAAAGAGCACCCCTACCCTAGCACCACCTGCTCCCCCCTGCTGCCCCTACACCCTACACCCCCACCCCACCCCTGACCCCCCCGCCCCGCCCCCTGCCGACTAGTGGTTGACGTCTTTGTAATAATCCAAACACAAAAAGAAGTCGTGCTTTACTTGCTCAAAATTTCCAAATACAAACACAAACTCTTCTTCTTCATCTTGCATTTGCACAATTCAATTCAATTCAATTCAAAAATTCAATCTTCCATCACCCAGAAAATTTCAACACCATTTTTGCAGTAAAAAACAGAATTTGAAGGAGATAAAACAGTAAAAAAAAGGGAGAGATGCTGTTAAAATTATCACTAAAACAGTCCATGGTACTTGCAGTTCCACTGTATCCGCCATTAAAGTTAACCCACCATGAATTTTGCTGTTGCAGGTTTCGATCCTCTGCAAATGATTCTACTGATCGCAAATTACCCTTTAAATTCCCTCTACAATGGCGGAATTCAAAGTGGAAGTTTACTGATATTGATCCTGGTCAGTCTTGTTTTTTGTCTCTAGAATTTGAATCTGAATGAGTTGTGATTTTTTCTGATGTTTTAATCATGAACAAGGACTATAATCTGCAGGAAATTTAGTGAATTGTTTAGTTTTTGAGCAATTTTTAGTTTTTACATTGTGGGTTGTATGTTGCTTGTTTGATCATTCTCTGTTTGATTCATAAGAAGTGTTGATTTTGATGTAAGTGTAACCTTACCCCTACAATGATGGAGAAAGAAGTTTTATGGACCCGTAATTCGATACTTTCACCGTTCCAAATTAGTTGCAACATGGGGGAGGCACAGGTTTTAAGGAGTGCATCTAAAGAGGAGATAAATAGAAATAATAAGAGGGACCTATGTGAGCAGGAGAGAAATAAAAAGAACCATCACCAAATGAAATAATGTTGTAACTATTTCGAAACAACATGAAAAGGGAAGTGTTGCGACTTGCGACCCTAACTTTTCTCACAAAGATGTGTGGATTTAAGGGCTCTCATCAACCATGTACAATCATGACAAGTTGTTGGCACGCTCGTGTTTGATTAGTTTTTATTTTGGAGGATTTGTGGTCCTCTATTTCACTCCCTTTTTCTCTTAAAACTTGTCATACATAGTAAGCAGTCATATTAAGGGACATTACTTGCTATATTGCTTGGCGCAGCAATCCTAAATTTCTATGGAATTTTGGGGCATCCTAACTTTTTTTAAAAAGTCAAACAAGCTTCAAGGGAGAGGGAGTACTACTATTATTTCCTGTACACTGAATGTTCTCTTTCCTGCAAAATATACGACACTTCATCAATTTAAACGAATAATATTTATGTGCCTATATATAATATGATGTGGTGCAATGATTAAGGGTTATTGAGCTGTGACTAATGTTTATTTTTCACCATGCTAGATTCTGTGAAGAAAAATTTGAATAAATTGTTATTAAAGACCCACAACTTTGTTCATGAAATGACTTCTCCGTTGGTGAAAACTGGGAAGCTTGATGACAAGAAAGATGTTGATTATCATGACAATGGAGGATATACTTGTGGGAGAACAGATTATTCGAGTGATCTCCTTGATGGGAATCTTTCTTTAGCTGCTGTTGTTTCAATTGAACAGGTTCGGTAGGTAAAGTTCTTTCAACCTTGGTTTTCATTGTTTCTGACTATACTAGGTAGCATTCAATCTGATGCTAGTATAATCTTATCAATGCCGATGTGTATTACATGTTGATGATGGAACGTATTAGAGCCAGTATTTGAGGGTATTTCTATGGGTACAGTGTAGTTTGGCATTATTCCCAGGTTAGCCTTTACTCTTTAGTTTGCGAATGAGATACATGTCCTCCCTAAACTTTAGATATAGCTGCATACTGTGCAGCCTGTAAAATGAATAAGCATTTTGTCAGCTCTATTAGCTTGAGCTGGGAAGACAGGAAGAGTCTTCACTATCATCCCTTGTTAATCCAAATTTCTTTCATCTTCTAAAACTCCTTAGGCCTTACTACTTTTGTCTCTCTTCCATTTTAAGTAAGTTGCATAGTTGTTTGCCACTAAGAACTCAAAAAAGCTAACTGAAGAAGAAGGTAAAATCAACATTGAGTTTAATCAACTTAAGCCCATAGAAAGTTTGTTGGTGGATACTAAAAAAAAGAGGAGAAATAAGAAGGAGAATACAGAGCAAGAAACAGAGAGGGGGTGGAGGGAGAACATGGGTAAGCTAGGTATTGAGGAAATGGGAAATGCTGTTGCAAATTCACAAATTGTAGTAGGAAAAAGAAGAAAGCCAGGAATGTGCTGAGCTGTAAATTAAGTTGCTGGTGGGGGCATATCCTTATTTGCGAAAGAACTTAAAGTTGTCGAGCATTACAACAAATCTGCTGTATAAATTGAGAGAATATTTGAAACTTGTGGCATGATATCAATAGGTTTGACATTTATGGCATTTCACTTACTATCTTTGATATGCTTTGGTCGTAATCCAGAATCCAGGAGCCAAGTGATTGGGATGTTCCACAAAGAGGAGGAGCATACACGTGCTCCCCCTCCCCCCTTCCAATCTAAAGCCCCATGTCTTTAACTTTTTAATGTCCAAATTCCGGTCCGAACCGGTCCAAATTCCGGTCCGACCCACCCATGTGAACAGCCCTACCCCTGCTACACCTCCTAGCCCCCCACTGCCCAGCATCACCCCAGCACGCCCTGCTGCCCCCCGACACCCCCAGGTTCACCTCCAAATTATATCGATTTTGGTTTTATTTGCCCAGGTTTTATCATCTCCAAAGAAGTTGCTTTCGAGGGATCCGGATGCTAGTCTTGGTGGAGTTGTTGTAATGCTAGTTTGTGTTTGTGATCCTACTCATGTATTGCAATTCGAACACTTGAGGGCAACCTCAAACTAATGTAATTCAGTTATTGTTTTCTCTATATTTGTGTAAAAAAACATAATTTATGATACTAATATATATATATAACTGTTTGGGAACATTTAGGACAAAAAAATGCAAAAAAAAAATTATTTTTTTTTAATTTTTTTTGGGTCACAAGGGCTGCGGTTCTGGCAAAAACTGCAGCCCTTGGTGGATTAAGGGCTGCAATTAAGGGCCAAAACCGCAGCCCTTAACTGACCAAGGGCTGCGGTTTTGGCCCTTAACCGCAGCCCTTAATCCACCAAGGGCTGCGGTTTTTGCCAGAACCGCAGCCCTTAACGCGTCAGGGGCTGCGGTTAAAAACCGCAGCCCTTCCTAAATGCCAAGGGCTGCTAGTCCAATGGCTGCGGTCAAAAAACGCAGCCCTTGGGCCCCTTTTGACCGCAGCCCTTGGGCTTTTTTCCTCTAGTGTTACCCTGTGAGGTTTCCATGGTGAGAAGACCAAATGGTCTATAGGTGGTCTATGGTTTATCCCACTTATATTATTAGTTATGTGTGATGAACTAAATTTTGTATCTTCGCTTATCATAATGGTATCCGTTTGAGTGATATTGATCACATGACATTGTTTGGTGATCATGGTATCTTTGATGTTCACACTCTTGGTGTCTTTATGAAACTGAAGATTTCGAATCCAAAGCCAAGATGGAAGTTGGAGATGAGGTAATTCATGTGGTTCATGGATGTTATGCCAAAGTATTGGTAAAGGTACCTCTTTTCTCAATCTTGTTCAGAGAACATGGTTAGAAACGGGTTCAACTAGAAGGTTGGATAGTTAGCATGAACTCTTATGTTCTGTATACATGTTTATGCACTGGTTTTAGAAAGTGATTTTGTAAATAATTATGCTTATATGTTTATAAGTGTATACGTTGACATATTGTTCTTGACTTGTTGTTTTGTTGAGGAGATGCAAAGTACGATGCGTTGTAGAGTCAACCATGAGAATAGGTTCATTGAGTTGAACTAGTTGAGTCAAGAAGTCATTGTGGGGGTAATAAAATACTATCCTATTTACATTGTTATGTTTCAGGTGCTTATGTAGATTGTCATGTGAAGGCAATGAAGGCACATATGGGCAGGAGCATGCACGGGTTGGTGTTGGGTTCACTAAAAGGACATGATGGATGCTTTTGAGGTCCCGTATTGGGACTTGCCATGCTCACGTGGGGTCACATAACCATAACCAGTTTGGTGGCTCAGCTAGTTCAAACTTAATGGTTGTGTGAGGATCCATTACCAGACTTGGTGGTTTGATTAGTGAGCTTGATGGTATAGTTACATGATAATCCATAACCTTTGTGGGGCTCAATTTATTTGAGTTTGATGGATTGATGAATCTATAACCTTTATGGTTGTTCAACTGGCAATTGAACTTAATAGATTCATGGAAATCAGGTTGGTAGTGATTGTCCTTAAATGTGTCTATACTTAGTTATGCAGAGATTGCATTTGATTGAGATCCAGAGATGGGACTCATAGACACATCATGGCATACAATATGATGTTGTATGTGGCATACAATGAGATATTGTATGAAAGGTTGAGCTTGACAGCCCTTAATGTTTCCATATCCCAGCAGACTTAGGTGGTTCTTGGAATGGACTTGATGGTTACACCGTTGTGATGCTTTGTGCATGATCTTACATGGTCGGTATCATAATCCTGTAAAAGGGATGGTCTACTTTGTTCAAACTTAATGAATCGTGAGAGTCTATAGCTTTTATGGTGGTTTAACAAGTAGAGCTTATGGTACTCGGCGGTAACTGGTACGGGTTGTGTTGGAGTCCATGGCCTTTTATGGCTGACTTAATTTAATTGAACGTAATGGACTTAATGTTTCTATGGCCTTCGTGGCTGATTCAAATTTATTCGAATGGAATATACATCGGGTATGAGTGTGAAGGGATGGCCTCCTTCTGTCGAATGTCGTACGTGTAGGCATTCAAGATCGCTCATTGGAATCCCAGAGTGATGGCCAGAATTGTTGAACTGTGTGTATGTTCATAATCATTGAAAGACATACGACTTATCTTAAAGGGAAAATGAATTGTATGATCAACTGTGTTGTATGTTGTTCAAGGGCCAATTCATGGATAACGCAAAATTTCTCAAGCTCTGAGGATAAGATATGTGTTACTGGGTTCCTTCTCTCTCTCCTGCAAGTTCAATTCAGTGGACACTTGTAGGTGAGGGGACACCCAATCTCACTAACATGCTAGTTCAATCCTTGGACACTAGTATGCCAGTATCAAACCTTCCTTTTACTGTTCATTTCTTGTTTTTGTACCTTCCCGTTTGTGGGGGATTGTTGGAAAAGCATCCAAAGGTAACACGAAGGAATCAAGCTCAGGTGCGTCCCGTGCGAGAAGCATGCGCCTAGCGTATGTTGGTGCGCCGGGCACATGTGGCTGCGTGCCACGCGTAGGTTTCTTTTCCAGCAGGCTGATCTGCGTATCGCTCGCCCGGGCGCTGATCCCCCTAACGGGGCAGCTTTCGCCTTACCGAGTGAGACAAGCTTTTTCTTCCTTCCAGAATTTTGCTTGTGGGCCCGACTAAAGCCTAGCTACCATACTCATCTGAGATCTGAGCAAATCTTGAGAAACTCCAATCCTTGATCGGGGTGCACGGAGTCGGGGATCGTTGTGTGATCCTTGGGGACGGACGTCATCAAGAATCCGCACCGGAGATGGCGAAATTCGCTTCTAAGGCAGTGGCATTTCACTTTAGAAAAGTATAAGTACTTCTTTCTTCTATAGCACACGGCGCGACGTTGTTCTTGTGGAATTCAATCAAGTTCAGTTGCTTGTTATCTGCAAATAAGTTACTTCTCTATATTGTGTATCAATATTGTTATATATTTGTTCTACATCAATCTAACTTATATTTTCAACACTCAATATACTGATTGAAGACAAAAGGACTAGTACTAGTGAAAAGGAAAATATCAAAATATGTAGTTTTTTTCGTTTTTTGAAATTTCAAAATACGAAGTAGTTTGTTCGTCTTTTACTTCTTTCTCGCTTTTAGTTAAAGTAGCAACAATAAGCTATTCTTCGGCGACAATGAACAGCAAGCAGCAATACGCAAACCTCATAGGAAATTTAGAGTGCTTAGCTTCTTGAGATCCATCTAGAAAACAGTCTACTTTTATTGAAATTCTAATCCAACATGTTATAAGTTTATAATGGATGAGGAACTTGTGGGAAACCGGATGGTACTTCCAAGCACGTAAATATACGCTTTCCTACAAGAATTTTACCGACCCACTATGATCAACAAGGTTCACGGTAAACTCCTGTGAGATACGAAGAAGATTCAATGAAGTTTGGTTGATGACAAACTACATTCACTACAATGTGTTTGAAAGATGTGTTTTACTTTGAACAAGGAGAGAAATCTAGAAATGGATCTCCTAAGGCAAGTTGGTGAATTATTCTTGACATCCCAATATGTGATATCTTCCTTTATATACCTTGGAAGATTTACAGAAGAAAAGCCTGAAAGCATGCAACCATTCAGACGAAAAGACAAGCACCAATTCGCAAAACGAATTGATTCGTCAGAAAACTGACGAAGAAGGAGCGGGCGCTCCTGTTGGGAGCGGGCGCTCCTGTTGGGAGCGGGCGCTCCTGCCTCAGTGGAGCGGGCGCTCCAAGGAGGAGCGGGCGCTCCTGCCTGCTGGAACATTTCTACAAGTTCCTGCCTACTTTGTGCGGTCGCTCCCACAGAGCGAGCGCTCTTGCCTTTTCGTTATTTCCTTCTAACTAACTACGTTTCATTACGCCACAACATCGAAACGCAAACATCACATATTAACAACGAACACATTTAACTATAAATGTTCTAACACAACAGGCGACAACCAATATTTATACGGCATGTCATCTAGAAAAAAGACAGCTTATTTTTCTATTTAAGGAGCTCATTTTTGTTAGTGTCCATACATAATATAAGTTGATGAGTTTCTAGGAGAGAAAAAGGGTTCAATTTCTACACTTACATCTCTAGTTGAGGAAGGCAAACTTCAAAATAGTCTCATAATGGACGCAGATGAACGTCCTAAGGTTGCATATAACCAATTTAGCGACGAAATCCCGGTGATCTGCCTCGACGGAATCGAGGACGATTCACCGAGTGGACGAAGAGAGGTTATATGCATGAATGTAGCTCAAGCTTGTGAAGAGTGGGGGATGTTTCAAGTGGTGGATCATGGCATTGATCCTAAACTTGTTCATGATATGAGTAGCTTGTCCAGGGAGTTCTTTACTTTGCCTGATGAAGATAAATTGAGGTTCGATATGAGTGGTGGCAAAAGAGGTGGTTTTATTATATCTAGCCATATTCAGGTACGTAACTTTTGTGCCGCCTTTATCTTTTTATTGTATAGTAATAGTAACAAGTACTCTAAGTTAGAGAGGGGAATTATACTTTGATTCCTATTTCTGTGTGGTTAAGGTGGTGGAGTAATAGTATAACTTATCACCTTGTATTCTTGAGATTTAGGGATCAAACCTCATGGGACTCTTTTGTGGATTTCCCCTTATCCCCCTCAAATGAGCCCCTTCATCTTACCTAAAAATAAATAAATTTGGTTTCTATTTCTCCCATGCTTTATTTGTTTTATAATCATATTGTTCATGTATATGACTTCTATTGTGCAGTAGAACTACTTTCCTTGGAAGATTACTGATACAACAGATTTATATTACTTGCTTCACATAGTGGTGCAACTTTTTAATCTTATACGATACTATCAAATCATCAAAATTAATTGGGTTTTTCTACGTAGTGCCCCTATATTTTATGAAATTTTATGTTGTTCCGACCTTTTTGAACTCTCCACATTGTACCCCTAAACTTTCTAAAC
Organism: Beta lomatogona; assembly: GCA_947646795.1. Lineage (NCBI taxonomy): Eukaryota > Viridiplantae > Streptophyta > Magnoliopsida > Caryophyllales > Amaranthaceae > Beta > Beta lomatogona. The sequence goes on along the minus strand of CANSNZ010001098.1, from coordinate 196,030 downwards.
GTCACACAAATTACTCTTACTAATAGAACATCCTACCCCAAACCTCACTTAGCCTTTAATTTCTCAGATCATATCTCAAATCTCAGTCAACTAGCAAGGTTCAAACCCCCTTGCCCCCCTTAAATAGGTAAGAGGAAAACCTCTCGGGTGCCCTCGAACAGGCCCCTAGAGACCCATTACAAGCAATCACCCCCAACCCCCCTTGCCCCCTTAAATCCCAATCAAATGCTTGGGAGATACGAATTGAATCCTAAACTTTGTTATGGAATATGGGATACCACTTGAACCAACCCAATTTCTAAAATGGTTATAATGCAAATGCTTGCGGGGTAGGAATTGAACCCTAAAATTTGCTATGGAAGATGGGAAAACTTACCACTTGAACCAACACAATTTCTAAAATGGTTATAACAAGTCTCGAACTCTTGAATTCTCACTTAATAAGTCATAATTCGACCACAAGTTATGACTTATGCTACTAATTTAAGATGGTTAAAGTGTATAAAAAAGATGTGTTTTGACAAATTATTTAAATAATAGACTAAAACAAGAAGCATAACCTTCTGGAGTATTTGTGGAAGGAAAATGAAAAAGGTTGATGATGTTGGTTGGGTGACTTGGGTCGGACCATTTTCAGTTCGAGTCAATATTTGTTAATTAATTTGAATTATTAAAGAATCTATACTGTTTGATTATAAAATCATGCAGTAGAAACTTCTTTTTCCTTTTTCCAATCCTTTTTGTTCAGTGATTGATGTTTGCACGTGTTTTTATTTTATCAGAATGAAATAGTTGCAAATTCGCGTGAGATGTGTTTTTTGCTCAAAGCATGGCGGAGAATATGATGGGCCTTGCTAATAAGCTTTTAAGGGTTTTGTCTGAGGCATTGGGCCTTGAAAGGGAGGTCATGAACAGGCTTGTAAGCAGATGACTCAACGAATGGCTGTCAATTTTTACCCAAAATGCCATGAGCCCAATCTAGCAATTGGGCTCAAAAGACATACTGATCCAGGATTCCATGTACTATTACTTTACTTTTACAAGACCAAGTTGGTGGGCTTCAAGCAACTATAGATGGTGGGCTGAATTGGATCACGGTTCAATCCGTTAAAGGTGCTTTCGCTGTCAACCTTGGTGACCATGCATACTTACGTATAATACAATTTTTATTTTTTTAATATTATTTTGGGTACGTTCAATTCAACTTATATAGTAAAAATCAATTTTAATCACTGGATTCTATATTCAACCAACAATAATTTAAATGAACTTTTTGTTCTCCTAATTTATACATTTTTAACATGTGATTCCAATTAAAAACCTCCGGGCTACTCAGATTTATATGTGAGTATGTAACTTCCAAACGTAAAGTCGGGACAGTAAAAAGAGATGAATCGAGCAACAATTTCAAAAAATAAAAAGATTTATAACCAAAAAAAACTTCGAAGTAATTGTTTTCTTATATATTAGTATTTAAAATTTTTTTCTTTGGTTTTATGAGTTAACATTGATATAGGATTGCTTACATGTTATATTATATTTCTTCCTTTTCTTTTCTTTTCTTTTAATTAAAACAGTATGTTAGCAATGGGAAATTCAAGAACGCAGATCATCAAGCAGTGGTAAATTGTGACCATAATCGATTGTCAATTGCCACATTCATAAATCCACACCAAGAGGCAATTGTGTATCCCCTTAAGGTTGAGAAGGGAGAAAGGAAAATTCTAGAAGAGCCAATTACATTTGCTGAAATGTATAAGAAACATATCATTAATCACCTGGAGCTAGGCAAGGTGAAGCAAATAGCAAGGCAACAAAAACTTTCAAAAGAAAACTCAAATTATAAGAACTTCAAAATGGTGGAAAAAAATGATATATCCTTGGAAGAGTTACTTGCATAACCAAAGGAGATAACGTTATAATAAAATATTATTGTGACATATTATAATATATGATCCAAGTATGATTTTTTTTTGGGGCCCCCACTGGGAACCCCGTGGTAAGAAGAAGGACCCTACTGGACCAGCACTTATCGCAGTAGGGGGAGATTAAGGGAATCCCTACTCCCAAGCACAAGTATGTTGTGGGCCTCGAACTTGTGACTTTGAGGTCACAAGGTGAGTTCCCCACCACCTCCACCAAGCAAGCTTGGTTTGATCCAAGTATGACTTGGTAATGCAAAATAAAGATAGCTTCTATATATAATAAATTTATGTTGATGGTGTTGAACGACATTAAGTATCGGTATTGTACTCCCTCCATTCGCTTATAGTTGTTTTACTATGACTATTATTGTAATAATTTACATACTTTGTCTCAATATGCATATTTAAAATCAATAAACCCCTTCATCTTACCGTTGAAAAAAAATATATATATTTAAAATCATATTCTACGTATTTTGAGATTATTAGCAATATGTTAAACTTGTGCATCAATAAACGTAAATATCAAAATAAGACAATTATTGAAGAATAATTAGCTATTTCATGAAAAGAAAAGAAACAAAGTTAATCATTTTCTCAACAAATGAAACACTAATTGAACAAAATTGTACGTAAGAGAAAAGCATTATTATATTTTAAGCAAAATCTACCAAAACTTTTCTCTCTCTACAATTTGGGAGCATTATTATATTTTAAGCAAAATCTACCAACAAACAATTTAGCACCTCTTAATCTAGAGTATCAACCAGGTTCTAAAACCTTTAAATCCCAAAACTGTAAGTCTAAACTTTAAATTGTTATGAGTATGGATCATGTTGGAACATTTATAGTTAAATGTGTTCGTAGGTTGTATATTTGATATGTTTATTATACTTGGTATTGTGGAGTGCAAGTATAATATGAGTTTAGAGCATATGTTTTCAATGTGTCTTTTAGTGTGAAGCGACACCTTGTTTCAGACATTTCCTCTAACTATCTCCTATACTATAAATAGGGATGTGTCATATGTATTGTGACAATGAGAAATCATTATTCCATTATACTTGCTTAAAGAATGGAATTCTCTTGTGTTTTCTCTAAACAAAATCATACTACAAACTCTTGTTGGGATTGTTTCTTGTCAACAACCAATATACAATGATTTCTTCTTCGTATCTCATAAGTATTACCGTGATACTAGCTCATTGTTCTTAGTGGGTCGGCAAATAACTTATAGGAAAGTGTATTAGTACGTGCTTGTGAGATCATTTATCCGGTTACTCACTATTATACCCATACACACCTCTAACAATCTATAAGTTATTTATTTCCTTGGGCAATTGGATCTTCCTTGGGTGAGATGTTTCTAATTTTCTGAAATTGGAATGCCATTATTAAATGTAAATAGAAGAATAATGTTACAAGACAAGGGGTAGAAATGATGGATTTCTCAAGTCTTCACTACATGGTTGTGTCCAATTTTTTGTTGTGTTGTGAGTTTCTACTATATTCATTAATTTTTGTATGAATTATAAAAGGATAACATGTTATAGTATTAGATAATACTATTGTCTTTAGTTAATTAACTATACTTAATCAACTAAATGATGGGTTTAGTCCATGAAACTCTTAATTACTAAATGAATGTTCGTGAAATAGAATATCTTTTACTATTGCTAAATCTTATCAACCATGGTTGTGGGTTGTATCGAAATTTATAAAAGTTGTCATGGTTGATGAAATAAGTTGACAGTGGATGTTGTAGAATTTCGAGGCCCATGAATGTCTATGTGGCAGTTACTTATTTTTGTTGAACTGAACTTATTTTTGCTGAACTAAACTTATTTTTACTTATTTTTGCTGAAAATAAGTCCAAAAGAATAGGGCCTAAGTGATGCAACTATATGTAAGTTACGGTTATCATTCATTTTGTCCAAACCAAGCATGCAACCATTGAGAATTATGGTTATGCCATTTTCTTTATAAATATTTTTAAATAAAAGATGTTGTCATGTTTATGCTTATGGTTGTGAATGGGCATGTGTAGTATAATGTCTATTTGGGAAAATTATGAAGATAAATGTTGTTAATCGTGTTATACTTTACTCTCTAAAAATCTGAAATTTATTATTTTTGTTAATACTAAAATGGGGAGGATATTAATTTATTTGGTTTATTTTAGTATTAACATGTTATTTCTCATGATTTTGGTTTGAGTGTAAGCATAATGGTCATTTAGTTTATTTATCGATCATGTTGTTGTTACTGTGAATACTATCACTAAGTATGTCATCTAATTATAATTTGATGAGTATATGATTGTTGACATGAACATGAACTTGTGAAAATTATAAACATGTTGTTTGTTAATAGGCCCTCTTTGTATGGGCTACGTGTTTAATTTCATTTTAACCATGTGTTGTATATAGGTTATAAATATGATTCTATGTTATTTAGAATATTTATATTTTACACATGGAATTAAAAATGATTATGAAATGTACTTCTCAATTTTATATAAGTTGGGTGATGTTTACAATTTACATGTTCGAAAAACAAAGTATTGATTTATTTCAATAATTTTGTGGTGATCACTAGTATAAGTGTTTATATATTTTGTTAATACTAAAATCGGGAAGAATATTAATTTATTTGTTTAATTTATAGTATTCACATGGTATTAATTTTAGGATTTTTTAACTGGAATAATACAAACTTTGGCCCATTCTCTCGCAATAATACAAACTTTTGATTATTTTTTAATAATTTTATACTAGAAATTGATTTTGATTTATGGAATGTTATTATTTCACAGTTTTTTACTTTTTAAAGTGACATGTATTATACTTGAATAAAGTATAATGAAAGACATGTAATTAGTTATTTCAATTTATAAAATCATTAAGTTAATGATTTTGAGGAAATCGGTAGTATAAATTGGTAATGTAACAAATTTGGGGACAATGAAATTTGTCTAAAGTTGGTGTTGTTTACATATGATTTTATACTTGAAACTGATTTTGTTTTAATTGAAATATTAAATGCATTGGAAGAATAATAATTTGCCGTTCATCTAATCTATTTAACAAACGGAGTTATTTGGAAATAAATATGTTCTTCGATTTCTACTTTGGCATTAGTTAACTCTTGGTTTAGGGATTTGTTTCTTACAAGAAGATGATATTTCTTCTTGGAGGAGGTACTTCATGGAGGAGGTTCTCCGTGGAGGAGGTTAATTCCCTTTGATCCAAGAAGTGTACTTATTTGATCGTTTTCATATACATAGTCTTGGTTTAAATAGATAAGGTGTTGTTAATACTAAAATGGGAAGAATATTAATTTATTTGATTGTTTTAGTATTAACAAGTTTTTTGTTCATAATTGATATTTGAAGTGTTTCATGGCTTGGACTATGCAGCATATCACTAGTTATTGTGATATACTTCAATGAATACCAATGACATATGATTATTGAATGTTATTATGTTTATAATGAAAGTCACGACACATTGGATTGCGACATTGTGGTGTTTGTGATTTTTATAAACATGGAGTCATGTTAGTTAACTTTTATATGTTTTTTATGTTAACTCGATGAATTCTGCCAAAGTTGTTGTCAAGCTATATTATATAAAAGTAGTAATGGGTTTTAAGCCTTAATTAGTAAAATTACAAATGAAGAAAACTCAATTCACGTCTTATACAACGCAAGATCTTGAATTCAATGAGGATCCCACTTTATTTGAAATTTGGAGCACTATAATATTTGTAATTATATCCCAAGGTGAGTACTTGTTTTTCGCTATGTTGGAGGTTGATTAAATTTTGCCCAAACCTGGCCCAAAATATGATCAGCTCTACTCCATAGTTAAGCGTCCTTGGCTGGGAAAGTCGTGGGATGCTGGGAAGTTTCTCATGGTGCATATGAGTGAGGACAAATGCGCCGGAAGAAGTTGTGTTGATTATTGAGGATAGTTGTTGGCCTTGGATGCGCAATGGTGACAATAAACTCGACTCTGGATGGGCCAGGTGTTACAAATGGTAGGGTGTTCATTTCGTATTATCCTATCCGATCCGAAAATTCGAAAATCCTAAAATTTGATTCGGATCGGATATTCGAAAACTAGAAAATCTAAATTTTTCTATGAAAAGCTCAAAAAAAGTTTCGGATCAGAACACTGGATATTTTCGGATATCCGGTCATAAAAGTGTATATTCGGATCGGATATCCGAAAATATCCGCATGTTTCGTATATTTTCGGATATCCATAAATGCAAATTTTCGGTCCATATCCGATCTGAAATATTCGAACAACCAAAAAGCGGGTCGGGTATCCATCTTATCGGATCAGATCGACAAAATCACAAATTGGATCACCGGATCGGAAATTTATGAACATCCTTAACAAATGGTATTAGAGCAACCAACCATGTGACCGCATGCTGATCGTGTGGGTAATTAATCCAAGGTTAGTCGCCTAGTGGGGGAGGATTCTTTGGCTATATCACCGCCTGCGGTCGAATATGTGATTAGTTTTCAGGCTGGGGCGACCCACAGGTCGTTGTAGCCGAATATGTGGAGTCCTCAGGTGCAACGAGGGCGTTGTTCTCCTGAAGTGGGGGTGTATGTTATACCCCTCATGATTGCTTTAATGAAATTTAGCAGACTACTCATACTAACAAGATGCATCTTTCTTTGAGGGAGCTTATTTACTTAGTTACTCCACAGTTAAGCGTGCTTAGATAGGAGTAGTCTTGGGATGGGTGACCTCCTAGGAAATTTCTCAGGGTGCGCATGAATGAGGACAAAATGCACCGGAAGTACTTGTGTTGGTTATTGAGGACAATTATTCGCCCTGGATGCGCGTTGGTGATAATAAACTCGAATCCTAATGGGTCGGGTGTTACAAAAGATCCACTAGCAGCATTTAGGGCTAAAGTCTGGATCCACCTTGGTGCGCCTTTGGTTCTAGGATTCTTTTTCTAGGAGCAAGGATCTTCTCCTGCTTGAGTGTTCATTCGTTATGAGGTGTGTTTGTCTTTTGTAAAACTTGTGGTCGCATTGGGCAATTAAAGTCCAAATGTTCTCGATCGTTCTCTAAAATTCCCCATTATTTTGGAAACGGCATGCATGCAATATGTGGGCAGGAAGATAATATTTTTGTGGATTTCCTTCCCTTGCAGTTGTTTTCTAATAAAATTATTGCCTTGAAGCCAGTGGAATGGTTCCGAACGTCTATTCTAAATTTAGTGAAAAGATATGAGGATGACATGTCTCATTTTTATTTGATGTTAAAAACATCGTCTAGAGAGTCTCCTCCGCAGCAATCGGGATTTTTGGACCCGGGGCCTTCTAATCGGGGGGTTCGCAGGAAAACTCCATCCTCTAGTTCGTCGGAGGATAATAGTAGTGGAAGTAATGGGCATTTTCCGACTGCTGCCCTGGCTAAAGCGTCAACACACGATGACCTTATCTTCTAGAGTAGGGGCAAAGCGACGGTTCCCATTCAATGAACTACATGCAAAGCGCTCATGTACTTCCTTTATTCCCACACGGTTCAAGAGAATAAATGTCTGCTCTCTGAGGCTAGGAAATCCATGTAGGTTTATTGAACGATACTTCTTTTAGTTTAACTCAATCTTGTAACTCAAATGTCGTTTTTACCGCTCCTTCTCTTGGGGTTGTTGTTTGGTTAAGGGCGTGGATCACCTTCTTGAGCATGGGAGGATGACGTCTTCTTGCCGTTGCGTCTATGTTTGAAATTAACATCAGACTCTGTGTCACTTGTCTCTTGGTCATCAACAGCATCGTGATGATTCGTTGTTTGTTTACTTAAATTCAACTTTCATGGGTACCTCTAAGACCTAAACTATCATCTTTTGGCTGACTCCCACATATTATGTCGTCATACCTTTGATCTTGCATGGACTTTAATGCATCAGGTAGGGAGCTCGAATAAAGAATCTCAAAATTCTTCATCAAATCTCCAATAGTCACTTTAAGCCACCATCTAGCAAATTCAGATTTCACCAAGTTTTTTAGGTTCAGTGATTGGCATGGTATAAAAGCACGAGACTGACTTCCCGTAGATAAAAGTAACGTCTAGTAATGCAAAGCTTCGTAGTAGGATGTATTCCTTTCTCCTACATCACAGCGAAGTAAGCCAGAGTAATCTTAACCAAATTGCCTATCATATTGATGAGGAGAATACGGTTCGACATGAAAAGTGTTGTGACAACGTATGAGAAGGTAGCTTGACCGAAGAGAAACCAAATAGCTGAATTTGACAAAGTCCCATTAATTGTCATCATGCAAAATATCATGTTTGTTCTTATCCAACATGGTGCAACCCACATTAATTATCACTCCTGCATGTATAAGACCGTGACCATCCTTTCCATGAAAGAGTTTTGACCCTTGTGCACTTGATTATATAACCATCAAAGGACCGGGTGTTGAAATAATATGCTAGCCAACCATAAAGATAATAGAGAAGAACGTTATTGAGAAAGTTGGTTTTCCTAGCTCTTGCAAAAGCATTCAAACCGCGATATATACTGGAAAGCACAAGAACTGCTAGACTAAAGGTTTGCTCACACGCCATCAAGACAACAATCTCAAAAGTGCGTTTAATCAACCTCTCTTCAGTGTCAGGGAGCATAAAAGAGCATAACCAGCAAAATATAAAGGCATCAGCATAAGTGTTTATTCTTCTATTCACAGTTTTGATCCTAGGAAGATCAAACACATCTGATTATGCCTTCTCCCGAACAATTGGTTGAGTCTCGATGTTCATATTAGGATTACCGATAGATTTCGAGCAAGATTTAGAGTACCTTCGCCTCTTGGCAGGACCCTTGTGAATTATCTTCCTTTTGCGACCAAGCATCGCTGGAGATTGAGGTAGGAAGCTCATAGTTGTCTCGAATAGTGCTCTTAAGGACATATATCATAATTTCGTCATGGGACCCCTTGTTCACCTTCACTGACATTTCACTCAACAATGATCCTTTGTCAATGTGCGTTTGTATGCCATCAGAACGAAGTTGTCATTTATGAATAGCGAATTTAGTGCCAGTTCGTAGATCATCTTCTTCAATGTCAACTAAGGTGAGATGAATGGTATTGCATCTCTGAAATTCATTGAAGTACAACATATTCCAGACCCGACATGTAGACCCATTTACAAATTTTTTAAAAAAAATTCCTAAATTCTAAGGTTTTATGAGTTGTGATTTTGCAAGCTCGTTATTATTGTGACTCAATATAGGACTTATAACTTTGTAAGTTGTAACATTTTAAGATTTTATGAGTTATATTTTAAAATTTTGTTTAGATAATGCTTTACCCATGGATGCAAAACCTATATATATTAGGGCGAAAAAATTTAATTACATAGATTCAAAAATGTGATGAAAACTAAAAACTAAGAAGGGACCATTTAGGACCCAGTTAGGTACCGTGGACCCGTTAGACCCAGCGGATCTGGGTCTGGGTTTGGGTCTGAAAAATCTAGAACCAACGGGTCTGGGGTGGGTCAGCCGGTCAAGGTCTGTAAAAAATAAACGGGTCTAGGTCCAGGTGGACCCGACCCAGACCCAACCCATTGCCATCCCTAGTATCGTGTGCTAAAGGCATATGACCTGACATCTCTGATGGACTCAAAGTGTCAAAGACATATGGCTCATCACGCTGAAATCCTCGTCTTTTCTTTGGGGGACGGTCTGAAGGTGTCAGTATCGCAATACTAAAGACATATGACCTAACACCTATGATGGGCTCAGTGCTAAAGACATATGGCCCATCACGATGAAATCCCCATCTTCATGCGTACTTGTAAGATAGACAATAGATAAGGTACAACTTTAATCTCAGCCACCCTCAATGTTATTCCTGCTTATTCCATGAATTGTATTAGCCTACCTGCCTCTCTCACCAAGAACATCGATTTCATTGTCCGAAACTTGTATTAGGGAACTAAGGAGGGTAAAGCTAAAATGACCCTCTAATCTTGGGACAAAATTTGTGGCCTTAGGGATTTAGGATGACTAAGGATAAGGAAGAATGCCATATCTAATAGAATTTCCCTAGCAAATCTCTGCTGGAAAATGAACTCCTCTAAGAATCTGGCTGCTTAGGTTATATGTAACAAGTATTGTAAGGGCAGAAAGCACCCCAAGCCTTTCAAACTGGATCTCACATTTGCAGGATATGGGGAAGGGTTGGGATATTTTCACTAAATATTCTAAATGGGGTATAAAAAATGTTTCCTTTTGGAATGATATTTGGACTCCCTTTGGTCCCCTTAGGAGTGTGATTCAGGGTCCTCTTAACCAACGGGAACATAGCTGGAAAGTGGATAGTGTCATTAATCAAAACAATTGGAACCTTGATGGATTATCCCTGTCCCTTCCCCCAAATATATATGAGTCAATGGATCATTAAGTATAATCTGCACCATGATCAAGAGGATACTCTAGTTTTTTGGGTGGCAAAAGGGAAGTTTTTTTAATCAAAAAAGATGTATAGAAAAGAGTGGCAACATGGGTTGCCTTCCTCCCCAAATCAAGGGATGAACTGGGATAATATATGGGTTGCGCGTCGCCACCCTAAAATTCAAAACTTTCTCTAGGCCTGTTTGTGGGATAGTATAGCAACTAAGTCCTCCCTATGTAAAAGAAGAGTGAATGATAATCCTAATTGCCTTTTTCATCAAACTGTTGAGGAAACCCACGAGCATGTTCTTAGAGACTGTCCTAGAGCCCTTGAGGTTTGGAATAAGTGTATCCCCCACCCCAGACTTTAATACTTGGCTTCTGGAGAATGTCACCTCCTTTAGACCTATGAAGGACCAATTCAATATATCCTAGGCTACTATATTTTCTTTTGTGTGTTGGAGAATATGGATTAGAAGGAACCAATGGGTTCTTAATCATAAGGATATGAAACTATATCACTTTTTGCAGCACCCTATATTTCTTGCAGTTGAATTCTCTTGTTCAAGACCTGGACCCCTGGTAACCCTTCAAATTTATCAAACCTTTGAACCCTCCTAGAACCACTCTTTTACTATCTTGGTAGATGCATCTTTTTGCCCTACTTCTCTCCACGCAGGCAGTGGCGGATTCAGGATTTTATGGATGGTGGGTCACCAATAAAGTTTTAAAATGTGTTTTCAATTGCGGTCGCAGAAATGGTAGCGGAGTTGGAACGGATGAGCTGATCGCATACTACATTGCAATTGTCGTTGCATGATTTTTATTTGAAATTTTTAAGTGCTACTAAATTTGGAGTACTAAGTATCTTGAAACACGATCCTTTATTATTTATGTTTCAAAGAAAAAAATTCCTTTAGTTATTACATTTTAAGTTTTAGGAAGTTATATATTACTTGTTGTAGGCATACACATTTTATTTAATGCCATATCATTTGTTTTTTGACCCATTAAAGACAAAAATCGACTTTTATAAATAAATGGGCATCAAGGGCAAAATACATCGACTTTTATTTGTTTATATTTAGTATTTTATTTGGTAATAAGGAATATATCATATATCTATATGTTACATTATAAATGTATTCAAAAATAAAATAAAATAAAATAGGGTCGTTCCTGAGAATAATTGGGCCCGGAGCAAATTTTAAAAATGGCCATAGAATTTTTCAACTTAAAATTCTAAATCTAATAAAATATGGCTTAAAATGAATAATAAATCTAATAAGATTTTCAACTTAAAATTCTAAATCTTATAAAAATGATTGATGCCTATACCATGTACAAGTACCCTTTTTTTTTTTATAGTAAGGAGCAGAAGGAAACAACACAAACACACAATCAGGGCCCACGTCTCAACCTAATGGCAATCTGATGGGCTTCCTGAACCATATCCCATGTACAAGTACCAAGAGTCAAGACATTACCTATTTACCTTCTTTCATAAAGGTTGAACCAAATATTTCATTTAATGTGCCCTACCCCACTTCCCACCTCTATCTTAACCAGCTTCTCTTTCTCTTTCTCCTCATATACTCTACCTCTCTGGTTCTACAAAAAAAAAAACAGAGCACCATTTCTTCTTCTTCTTGTCTTCGAGTCTTCCACTATGGCGTTTTGAACCTGTTTCTTTCCTCTTCTTCCTATCTTTTGACATATGAGGAGCCATAATATTCAGTCAATTTTCAAAAAAATAAAAATAAAAATTGAACTTCACTTTTTTCTCCGATAATGGTGGGTCACGTGACCCACCATGACTAGCAGTGGCTCCGCCACTGCACGCAGGATTGGGAGCAATATGCACGAACAAATCAGGCTCCGAGATTGAAGGCACTTGTGGAATATTGTTGGTAATGATGCAACTCTTGCTGAAATGTTAGCTATAAGGGAAGCTTTGGATTGAGCCAAACTGAAGAAATGGAAGGACTACATAATATTGTCAGACTCTATGATAGATTTGGATAATATGACTGGCAATTCTCGGATAAGAGACATGTACACTAATATCACAAATGTATGCAGGGAGTTATTACAGGAGGAATGGGTGAAGCGAGTTCAAAGAACTGAAAGGGAGCAAGTCAGGGATGCAGATATATTAGCAAGAGCAGATAGAAATAGGAGCATGGAGACCATCGTATTCTGCCTATTTTCAAAACCACCTTGGGAGGAATCAAATGTTGCTCGTGAAGATTGTTTTTGAACAATTATGCTTGTGTTGTAATATTGGGCCTCTCAGGCCAGCTACTACTACTGCTCTGTGATTTGTATTAAACATTATTAGTACCCAGTTTTAATATATTGCTCCCATTAACCAAAAAAAAACATGTATTAAAAAGGGAAATCAGATATAATATTTTAGAAAACAAGAAATATTGGTGAGGTTGTTGATGAGTCTGATAAGCTTTTGGCTATTCGGCAGCCGTAGAATCTGGCGGATAATGTTCATTCTAAAGGGACTAGGGATCATATTGATTGGTCTCCCCCAAAGAATGACTGGTGTAAAATTAATTTTGATGGTTCTAAGCTTTTAAATGGGCAAGCTTCTTTTGGTTTCATTATTCGGGATGCTCAAGGGAAAGTTTTGCTTTGTGGGGCAGGGGCTCTTGAGAATTCTGATTCTATTCTTGCTGCTGAAGCAAGAGGCTTGACAGAAGGTATTAGAGGGGCTATTTACATGGGGTTAAAAATATAGTTATTGAGGGAGATAATTTAGCTGTGATTCAATCAATTAAACACATTTAGAAAATTTCCTGGACTATTAACTCTTTGATTTTAGATGCAGGTGAAGATTTGAAGAGGTTCAAATCCGGCACGTGTTTCGGGAGGCAAATGCTGCGGCGGATTGGTTGACTCATAGGGGCCATGCGACGACAAATCTTACCTACTGGTTTGATGTTCCTGATTTTCCTTTCTCTGTAATCATCCGCAAGGATGCTTCAGGGTGGCGCAGTTCCTGTCAACCTCCCTCGTTATTTCTTTCTTTGTTAAAAAAAAAGATATAATATTTTAGACTTAAATGTGTATACATAAGAAATCATCATCTCACTAATCTACGACTTTTGTAGGGCTTCAAAGATAGCCTAGAAGTTAAATATCTTAAAAAAAAAAAAAGTTGATGTACTCCACGTCAAACAAAGTATGTGAAAATCCAAATTTTTGAAAAAAAAAGTCTACAAAAACATCGAAATTTGCCTCGTCAAATTTTTTTAAGTATTAGTCGTGGTGCATAAAGGTTATACTAATCAATGTCTCACTCTTTGATTATATCCCTGGCCGCCAGACCTAGCCTCCCCCCTCTCTCTTTCTGTCTCAAACCCTAGCCTCCCTTACCCCTTCTTCATCAGTTAGAGGCTGCCATGGATGATTTCATCCATGGTAAGCCCCTTTTCCCTTTTTATTTTCAGTTTTTAATTCATTTTCTTGTTTTGTTGAATAAATTAGTCTCTCTTTATGAGATCTTTTCAAACCCTGTTATGGGGTTTTTAGTTTCTGTTTTGGAAATCTCCTTCTCCCCTATGGGAGTTGTGAGTATGGTTTTTTTTTGTTTTTAGGTATGAGAAATTATTTTCATTGGTTGAAATTCGAGACTCAACATGAAGGTATTAGAATCTCGGATGCGGTCAACATGACTCGTTTAAGAATGTTCTTCCCAAACTACATCAGAATGATAGACTTACTCATCAATAGCTACTTGATTCAGCAAATACAAACTGCTCGATCTGGTTCATTATAGTTCCTTCGAAGACGAATTTGATTTAACCTTGTTTAATTGTATCTTGTTTTTCTTTAATACCTATTGTAGATGTCGTTTGGCCTTCAATTAATGATTTTTCTCTTTAAAAAAAGGTTATACTAATCAATGCAAATTTTATTCTGCTAGTCTGCTACAATTATCATACAAACATCCGAATTGAAGTAAAGTGGCAGTAGAGTTGAGTTAGAGCTGCCGCAGCCCCACAAAAGTAAAGAATAAAAGTTGTCATGACATCTTATGGAGGAAGACTATGCCAATGTGTAGCCATGTATTGAGGTAATTCCGATTACGCATGTATTTAATTACTTAACTAATATTCCATATGTTGACCCAACAAATAGAATAGCGAAAAACAAAAAAAGACGAACAAAAAAAAAAGAAAACGGAAAGGAAAGGAAATACGAAAACATTGAAATTTTGGTTGCTAAATTCGAAGTATCAGTTGCTAGTAGGCTGCATGTATCTCAAAGACTGTTGAAGCTATTATGTATAGCGCACACCACATGTCAGTGTCTCACATTGATTAAAGAAAAGAGATGAGTTCACTGTATAATGCAAAGGAGCTACTCCCCTTATTGCCATATGGTTTTAAGGTGGAACCTCCTTTGTCTTGTGAAGTGGACTCTCTCTCTTTGTGATGGGCGTGGCCCAAACCCATATTTAACATGGTATCAGAGCCAGGCCCACACATGGTCCATTAATTTACTCTGGGCCTCTCTTTAATTTCTGACTACTGCACATGAACATAAAAAGAAAAACAAAATCACAAAAGCAATTGTGCAAAAAAAGGAGGTGTATTGTATGACTTAGGTATTGGCTGCAAGTTGAGAAGACTCTGGTTCTTTTCTCTTTTTGATGTTGTGCGACAATAAGATGGAAGAAATAAAGTTTCTTGCGCAGGTTAAGTAAATAAATCCAATCCCCTCTTGGATTCTATAAGTTATGGTATTCTAAAAGATAACCTAGCGAATTAGAGGATAAAACTTGATAGATTGTTGTAAGCCATTCATGACTTTACTAAAACACAACAAGTAGTGTGGACGACATAGTCTCCAGCTAGCAATTTGTAAACACTAAGTGCTTGACAAATAAATACGAAGTAATGTGGGAGATGATATCAGAATCTCTTTACCTTTTTAGGTTGTTCTATGCTGTCTCTTTAGCTTTTTTTTGGTCTTTGTTATTCAGATGTTTTATATTTTCAACTTCGTCTTCAAGGTTCAAAATTGATTTATTTATTAAGCTTTTGATACTTCTACTCAAAATGCAAGAAGACTAATAAATTTTTTTAGTGTTCTATATTAGAATAATTTAATTATTATTGAGGTATAATAGATATAATTAGCCCATAAGATAGGCCAAATTAAAACAAACAAATATAATTTGGGCCATTCCATATCACTAGTCCAAATAAAAATGGTCAATGACAAACGTAAAAAGACAATCATAAATGGGTCCAAGCCCATAAACTACCAAGTCCATGAAGGTATCTCCATTCCCTATAAACATACCTCACATCCTTCAGTTGAGGGGACCAGGAAATTATTAATATTCTCCAAGAGCCCGTAAAATTTTCTTGGAATTCTCTCTTCAAATAGTCAACAAGCAAAATAAAACTCGTGCCGACTATTCAGATACACTTATGCACACTCTATTGAGATTCAAGTTTTGTTTGCCTTCATTCGAATACACTCAAACAAAACCCCCAATCTCGGGTTGGCATTGACAAAACGTCATCCCGCACTCAAATTCAGGTTTACGTTGACAAAACGTCACCTTGCAGTCAACTCCACGTCGACATCAACACATGTCATTATCTAGCTACGGAACAAAAGTAGAGGACTTAGTTTATTTTTAACATAAACTGTCTATAGAGATTGTACTCAATACATCTATTGAAATAAAATTTATTTGTTAATTTATTTCCTGTCTTATATTTTTTGACTCGAAATTTGTACAAACCCCATGCTCCAACTTGAGGGGGAGTGTTGAAATATCTATTGGTTATTATGTTAATATTATCTTTTAGGAAGATTTTTTTGATTTGTAAAGATAGTTTCCTAATAAGATAAAGTTTGTTGCCAATACAGATTCTTGTGTGTACTAGAAAATTATGCACGCGATGCGTGCTTGATTTTTTTTGTTTTCCAAACATAAATTCTAGCCTTTTTAGGCATAAACAGGGGTAAAACTTTGAACATTAGATATTTTTTTGGTTAAATTTCGTAGGTTAAGCCTCTATCACTTAACCATTCTTTTATTTTATTTTTTTACTTATTCTTTCTTTTAGGTTTTTAAAATTAAACTTGATGAACGATAAAAAAAAATGATAAGTGAATTTATTTAGGATTTCTTATTTTGTATTAACATAGTCTTTTGTGTTAAATAAATTGTTTCACTTGGTTCATTGTTTGAATTTTCCGTTTTGATGTAATACTTAATTGTTTTTGTGAATTGATAAGATATTTGATTAATGTAATATTCATTTTAACTTTTTTCAGCATTAATGTACTAAATCTTATAGTCAATGTTTCTTTTTTTTGGTGGCCCAATTATAACTTGATTGCCTTCAACATTTAAATTAATTTTTTAATTCTATATTAGACTTTAACTTTGTTTTTCGCCTTTTCTTAGTAGACCAACGCGCAGTTAAATAAATTTATAAGGTGGACACCATAACTCCCCCTCCCTCATATAATAGAGATTAGTCAGCGAGATTAATGAGAAAGCCAGGCAAATCATTTAGACCAAATTACTCTTTGACAAGTTTTATATAATAGAGATTAGTCAGCGAGATTAATGAGAAAGCCAGGCAAATCATTTAGACCAAATTACTCTTTGACAAGTTTGCTACTTGCCTACTTGGCTTCACCTTATCCAAAATTTAAACGTTGTCTACGTTTTTTTAGTAGAGAAGTCGTCTGACTGATGGTTAGTTATCGAATACGGATAAATTAGACCTTTCTTTGGGTGTAAAAGTCTCGAGCTGTTTAGACTTTAAATAGATATTCCAACCTTAAGTCCCGCTAAGCTTTTGACTAAAAATGCCTAGTCGAACTACCAATTGTCTTGTTTTGGTATGTTTTAGGGGAAGCGTAAGTGTTGAAATATTGCTTCAAATTTGAGTTGGTTGGTTGTTTTAAATTTTAGAATCAATTAGCAAGTTAGTCAAATAAACATGTGTTTGAATTGGTATAGTTGCTAAATTATAGTAGTAGACTAGTAGCAAGAGTAGTGGGTTAGTTTTTCAGAGTGAGGGATAGCTCAGTTGGTTAGAGCTTCTTTCTTGATTACAGGAGATTCTGGGATCGATTCATCACTTGCCCGTGTGGGTCTCTAAATACCAAAAAAATAAGAGTAGTGGATTAGTTTTTTAATTGATTGGAGTATAACATGGGAATCATCCCCACTTTTTATGTTGTTGTTAGTTTAAAAGTGGTGTATTTGCCTATTTAAAGGCATTTTTTTCTTTTTAATCAATGTTGTGGCTCTCTAAACACCAAAAAAGAGAGTAGTGAATTAATTTTTGATATTGTTGGAGTATAACATGGGAATCAGCATCCCCCACTTTTTATGTTGTTGTTGTTAGTTTAAAAGTGGTGTATTTGCCTGTTCAATGGCATCCTTTTCTTTTAATGAACATGTTGTAGTTAGGGTATATAAAACAAACAACTAACAATAATAAAAAAATCTAGAGGGAAGGGCTGTACCTTCTCTCTAGAATTTTCATGCTCCTTCACTGCCCACCGCCTCACTGCCCCTGCCATCCACCGCCAATTTCTCAGCCCTCTTTGCCGCTCCTATCCACCACCAATCCCTCAGCCCTCTTCGCCGCTCTTTTCTCCCAGCCACAAATCCATGCCTTCACGGCTTTCATGTCGATGGCCTTGTGCTTGGTCCAGTCCGTGGCATTCGCCTAAGTTGCCGCCGCTATAGCCATCTTCTAGCCCGAACAACGGCTCGACCTCCGTCGGAGTCCTCGACTCACCACCTATAGTACCTATAGTTGGGTGGATGCCTGCTTCTTCAAGAACCTTTTTCTGTTCCTATAAGGAACTAGATCTTGATGCTAGGATTTGTTTCTTGTTTTGATCTGGTCTTGTAATTAGCTTCTTTGAGAAGGTGTTGTCGGCTTCTTTGTGAAGCTAGATCTAGGTTTTTTTTTCTTTTTCTTTTCTATTTCTTTGTACTTTAGTTTCTAGTGGTCTTTCCCAGAGATAGGGATTCCACTAGTTTAGGTTCCTAGTGGTCTTTTCCTGAGACAGGAAATCCACTAGTACCTGGAAAAAAAAAATGTTGTAGACTTGTAGTATAGGGATGGCAATGGGTTATGGAGCTGACCCATACCTGATTGGACCCGACCCATTTTTGCCAGCTTGTGTCTACTTTTTTTGGACCGTATCCAATGGATTTGGGTTGGATATAGGTCTCACAGCTCATGGCTCGAGTCTGGGTCCAAAGATCTCAGAGCCAGACCCGCCTCAGACCCGACCCTTAAACCCGTCCATAATTTTTAAGAATAAATAAATTACATATCCTAACAAAATTGTAAAACCCTACGAAACTAACTTTCTGCGGGTTTTTTTTTTCTAAACTCCAACTTACTGCCATTCCCGTTTTGTTTTATTCCACCTACTGGTTAGTTATGCGAAATGTTCAACTCTAAATTTTATTCAAGTCGTCAAAATTTTATTCAAGTCCTAAATTTTGATACTTCTATTCAACTCCCAAAAGTTGAATTCCTAAATTTTATTCAACTCATGAATTTCCATACTTGCTGCCAAATATTGAATACTTGCTTTAATTCAAATTTATGATTTATGATTTTGTTGTAAATGTTTACAAAGATTATAGAATAATCCGTTTGTTTAGATAAACATTTATGATTTATGATGTAGAAATTAATGTTTTCTTATGAGCAAATTTATGAATGCAAAAAAAATCAAGTAAAAAAAATACTAAAGGATCAATGTACAATAAGAAAAACTATAAAAATGTATTAAGGACCCATTTTGGATCCACGTTGGACCTAGGTACTGCTAGCCCATCGAGTCTGGGTCTGGGGCGGGTCTGCGTTAGCTTTAAAAAATTCGGGTCTAGGTCTGGGTCCAACTGAACCTGTCCTAGACTCAACCCATTGCCATCCCTATTATAGTATGATAGATTGCACAAGTTTTTTTTAAAGGGGCGTACCATATCTTTAGTTGACTAAGAAGCAGTCTTGTTAAATTAGCTGAATACACTCTTGAAAATTATTAGGTGATGAAAGATGCTAATTAAAGGGCTGCTTCTTACAATGTATGGGTCTTAGGTGAGATAAGAGAAAATGGTCCCCTCGTCTAAACGTTTACTTCACATGTAGATTCCATTAATAAAAATAAACAAATCACTTTCATGAGAATCTACCCTAATGTAAAAATATATCAAGAGTTCTTTTGCAATTATGAGAATCCTTTTCTGTTTTTACTTTCTTCCACTCCACATAGATGCATTTTTGGCAAGAATCCAATAAAGACAGAGAAAACATATAATCAAGTCGAATAAGAAAAGAGCAATAAAACTTGGAAAAATGAAAATTTTATTTCTAAAATAATACCCACAATTTGAGTTCTTAAATTTGACACTTTGAAGAAAAGCTCTGGCGGCGCACGTTAAGGGCCTTCCTATCGTACACCCTGGTGCCTAATGGGGAGGAAGAAGAAGACTTCCGGCCAGTCTCCCGGTTTACTGGCATCGGAACAGTCTTGTGAATCTTCTAAGGAAGATAGTGAACTAAGAATTGCAGCAGAGAAGGAGAATCTCAATGGAACGGTAACTGTGGGGAGCCCAGAAAAATCAAGTGAGTCAAGTGATGTTGTAGGAGATGCAGCGTTGAAATAGAAAGCTTTTACTGCTCAAAGCAAGATCCCAGACAAAGGTATGGGTTTAAAATTTGTAGCTCCTACCTCAGTTGAGGGTACTCCCACTGCTAGAATGGAAAAAAATGAAATTGAAAAGATGACTGAAATATGGGCAAATGCGATTATTGTTTATGTTGTTGGACAAAATCCTACCCTAACTTCAGTCAAAAATTATGCAATGGCTCACTGGAATTTAGTTGATGAACCTTCTATGTTTAAACACGATGAAGGTTACTTTGTGATTAAGCTGGGAAACAGCGAAATTAGGGATTCCATTCTGTATTCAGGTCCTCATCTATTCAATGGCAAACCTCTTATTGTGAAACAATGGTCAGCATCATTTGATTTCCACAAAGAGGTGCTCAAAGTGGTTCCCATTTGGGTTAAACTTCATAACCTACCCCTGAATTGTTGGAGTGAAAACTCACTAAGTAGGATTGGTAGTATTTTGGGTGTGCCATTGTATGCAGATGAATGCACAACAAAAGCTTTAAGAGTCACTTTTGCCAGGATACTTGTTGAAATGGATGTAACAAAAGATATTGTGAAGAAGTGAAGGTTGCAGACCCTAATGGAAGAATATTCTCACAAGCTGTTGATTATGACTGGCTCCCTGCTTTCTGTAAGAAATGTCAGGTTATAGGTCATAACTGTGAGTTTAGGAGATCAGTTTCTAAACCACATAACAAGAATGTAAAGGTTTGGGTCATGAAAAATCCTGCTAATGATATTACTGTTGGAACTAATACTGTGAGTACAACTAGTGGTCCTACTCCTGGTGATCCCATTATACTAGTAGAACCTCGTGTTACTAGTGTTCATGATGTAGTGGTAGATCTAAGGACAGTGACCACACCAATAGTTACTACAGTTCAAACACCAGCCTTGGAAACTGGTCACCAGAAAGACTAAGGACAAAGGTAAGATGATTGCTTACCAGAATGTAAGATCTGTTAATTTTGGACAAGACTTAGGTAGGCCTGGGGGTGCTAAGGGACCAAACCCTTATTTATCCTAATGATCCTCACAACTTGGAATGTAAGGGGATTGAATGACCCTTTTAAAGTAAAAGAAATCAAGCAATTCTTACAACATGAGAAGATAACTATTTGTTCTTCGTTTAAAACAAGAGTCAGACTGCATAATGTTGCCAAGGTTCAAAGAACATTTGGCACAAATTGGAGCTGGTGCTGTAATTATTCTTGTTCTCCTAGGGGGAGAATTTGGATTGGTTGGCAACAAAGTGAGGTGATGATTGTTGTGGAGAGTCAAACAGAACAACTTATAAAAGTTGTTGTGAGTAATAGAGCAGGAACTATTAAGTTTGTTCTTTTTGCTATTTGTGGTTTACACACAATTCAAGACAGGAAACAGTTGTGGAAGGACCTGCTTGATCTGACAATTGGGATTAGTGAGCCATATATCTTAATTGATGATTATAATGCAGCGTGTCATTCTTCTGATAGAGTAAATGGGAATCTAATATCAGAAGCTAAAACTCAGGATTTGACTCAATTTATCATGGATGCAAATGTTTTAGAATCTCCTAGTTCTGGTTTGTTCTACTCCTGGAACAACAAAGGAACTGGTGGTGATAGAATAACTAGCAGAATTGACAAGGCTTTTGTCAATAATGCTTGGATTGACAGATTTACTGATGTGGTGGTTGACTACTATGCAAATGGAGTTTCTGACCATACGCCACTGATTGTTAACTTAACTCCTGAAACAAGAGAAGTAGAAGGCCTTTCAAGTTCATGAATTTTCTTTGTGAGCACTCAAATTTTGATGAAATTGTGAAAAATGCTTGGGAAAGTGTCAATGATAGGCATAAAATGAAGAATGTTTGGATTAAATTGCAGAGTCTTAAACATTTAAAGCCATTCATTCTAAACATTATTCTAAGGCTCATATGAAAGTTGAGGAGCTTAGAAGAAGATTAGCAGAAATTCAAGCACTTCCAGCCTTGAATAATTCAGCTAGTATGCAGCAAGATGAGAAAGAATGTTATGATAGCCTCAGGTATTGGTCTAATATTGATGGAAGCATTCTTAGACAAAAATCAAGATTGAACTGGCTTGCTCATGGTGATGCTAATTCCATGTTTTTCTTTACTGCAATCAAGGTAAGAAAAGCTAGGAATAAAATTGCTATGCTCTACAACAATGACAATAAGCCTATCACAAGTGTAGATGCTATTCATTCTAAAGTGGTCAGTTTTTATAAGAATTTGCTGGGGTCTTGTGCTACAGAGCTTCCATCTATTGATCTGGAAACTGTCAGAGAGGTACTAGACTAAGTTTACATGCTTGTGAACTGTTAAGCAAAGCAATTACAGAGCAAGAAATAGAAGCTCTTTGGGCAATTGATGATAGTAAGGCTCCACGAGTGGATGGATTTAACTCTTTCTTCTTTAAGAAGTGTTGGAACTTTATAAAGGGGGATATGTATGCTGCCGTCCATGAATTTTTTCATAATGCCTTTATACATAAGCCTATCAACACTACAGTTGTTTCTCTGATTCCAAAGAAAGATAATGCCATGTTTGCAAAGGACTTCAGACCAATTGCTTGTTGTACAGTCCTGTATAAAATCATTTCTAAAGTGATTACTCACAGGCTAAGTCAAGTAATTAATGAAGTGGTTAGCCCTTCTCAGTCTGGTTTTATTCTAGACAGACATATTGTTGATAAAATACTCTTGGCTACTAAGCTTATCAGAGGTTATACTAGGAAACATATGTCTCTAAGATGCTTAGTCAAAGTTGATATTTAGAAGGCTTATGATTCTGTGGAGTGGATCTTTTTAGACAACATGCTTCAGGAACTAGACTTTCCTAATATGGTTAGAAGATGGATTATGGCCTGTGTTACCAGTGTGTCTTATTCAATTCTGTTAAATGGCACCCCTGCTGTTCCTTTTGAAGCAAAGAGAGGGTTAAGACAGGGAGATCCCTTGTCTCCCTTTCTTTTTGCTCTCAGTATGGAATACCTAAGCAGATGTTTAAGTGAGTTACAATTGAATCCTGATTACAACTTTCACCCTAAGTGTGAGAGAATCAAATTGACTCACTTGATGTTTGCAGATGATCTGCTTCTCTTCTCAAGAGCAGATCATAGTTCAGTTACCAAGCTTATGAATGCTCTTACAAAATTTTCTGTTGCCAGTGGTCTGGAAGCCAGTATTGAAAAAAGTGCTATCTACATTTCTGGTGTTACTGAAGATATGAAAGAGCATTTGGCTAATAGCATTACTATTCATGTTGGGTCCCTGCCTTTCAGATATCTTGGGATCCCTTTGTCTTCAAAGAAGCTAAATTTTTCTCAAAGTAAACCACTTATTGAGAAAATCACTGCTAGGGACTCAAAGCTGGATAGCTCATTTACTTTCCTATGCTGGAAGACTTCAAATCATTAGAAGTATTTTGGGAAGTATGCAGAACTTTTGGGGGCATATTTTCCATCTTTCTAAGAAAGTCATCAAGGCTGTTGAAAGCATCTGTAGAAAATTTCTTTAGACTGGGTCTATTGATCCCTCCAAAAAAGCTCCTATTGCCTGGGATAACTTCCATTTACCCAAAAATGCTGGTGGCTAAAATGTTATTGATATGAAGATTTGGAACAAAGCTGCAATTTTAAAGCTTTTATGGGCCATCACTTTCAAAATTTTAAAGCTTTTAAAGCTGCAATAAGTCTACCTATTGCTGCGGTTCCTAGCCAAAACCGCAGCAATACGTTGTATTCTTTTAATAAAAAATAATCCTATTGCTGCGGTTTTGGCTAGAAACCGCAGCAATAGGTAGGCCTATTGCTGCGGTCAAAAACCGCAGCAATAGGTGAATTACCTATTGCTGCGCCCTTAATTGCTGCGCGGCCAAAACCGCCGCAATAGGCCACTTAATGACCGCAACAATAAGCATTTATTCTAATAGTGGATAGAAGTGAAAATAGGCTTGGGCAACCCAATAAGACGGTGGAGAGTTTGATCCACATACAAGCCCAAAGGAGGTTCCATACTAAAACCAATAGCTCCTCTAACTTATATTATTATACTTTTTCTCCTCTTTCTCCAATGTGGGACAACTCACATATGCCAAACATATATGGGGTTCAACAAAATCTAATGAAGGAATTCTTCAATTGACAAGTATATTGTTGAACCTTTTATCATTGCAATGACAATTGTTAGTAATTATAGAATAAACATGAAAATAAGAAAAGGTAGGTAGAACAGTTGTATGCTATCAATTACATATTAGATTGTTGGAAACTTGAAAATTTAAAAAATGAAGACGAGTAATGAAAAAAAGATTAAAAGCATGCATTGAGGGTAAAGCGTATCAGATGTAATTTTAATTTTTGGTTTCCTTAAAAATAATCTTGATAGCTAGTGCCTAGAGTTATACTCTTTGTTATTTATAGATCTCCCAATTCGCAATTGATCAAGTAGTCCAAGTTTTAAATTATTGACCATATGTGGTAATTGAAATATGTGAAAAATATTACTATCATGGGGAATTTTGATGGATTTGTGTCAATGTATATTTTTATAATTTTAATTTTTCATAATTTTTACTAATATATAGTAAAAGTTATTAATGCTTAGGACTGTGTAAAATACAAGTGAAAGAACTTTAAAGAACTGATGGAATATAAGTAAGAAAGACGAAGACTAGGAATATTTGGGTGCCTAAATTTCCTTTTTTTTTAATGTGAATACTGAGAGTAATCACCCTACACCAACAATAGATGTTGGAATGAATCAGGCTTCAATATTAGTTGCTTAGAAAGATACAACTGTATTAGTGATTGATCAAGATGGATTTCAGAAAGCTTTGAAGCCTATTAGAATAAGGGTGTCTAGTATTAGTTATACTCATACTCAAAACCCTTTTCAAACTCTGGATATGCTTGATAATTAGCCAAGAGACATAACGACTCAGTTGTTTGATGATGTTCAGAAGGAAAAGCAGAATCCTATACAACAAGGAGGGAGGAACCTCCTAATTTGCATGTATAAGTTGTTATGCTGGAATGTGATAGGCTTGGACACCATTAATAAGCAAAAGGATGTGCAACGCTATGTTCACAAATTTGCTTTTGGTGTAATAAGCCTCTTAAAAACAAAAATAAAGGCTAAAATCTTGGAAGCTTATATCAGAGGTTCTTTAAGGAATGGTATTTCACTAGTAACTCAATCTGTCATGGTGAAGGTAGGATCTTGTTGGCTTGGAAGCCAGGGAGTTTTCAGGTAACTATTCTTAAAGCTGCTAATCAATTGTTGCATTGTTTCTTGCAACCTATTAGTGGTAGAAGTGGATTTCTCTGCACTTTATTTATTCTTTCAATGAGAGGGCTAAAAGAGTATAAATATGGTAGGATCTTAAACATATAAATACTGATGAACCTTGGATCATGTATGGAGATTTTAACTATGTGATGCACATTGACGAAAGAATTGGTTCTTATGTTCGAGAAATTGAAATGAAAGATATGAGAGATTGAATGATGACTTTCTGTGCAATGAATGATGTAAAAAGTTCAGGAAACTTCTTTACTTAGAACAATAAACAATAAGGATCAGCAGGAGTATTTTGAAAGCTGGATAGAATAGTAGCAAATCGAGCTTGGCAGGATGTGTTTTCTTCAGCTGAGGTTTGTTTTCAAATGAAGGAGAGCTTGGGGTATTGAGGTTCAAGGAACCAAGATGTTTAAGCTAATAAAAAAGCTCAAATCAGTGAAGAGTGCTTTGAAGAAATTGAACAAGGAGGGCTTTTAAGTAGCTGAAACTCAAGCTTTCCATAAGATGCAAGCAGCACAATAGGATGTGCATAGAAATCCAGGGGACTCACATCTTGGTGAAGTAGAACTGGAGGCTGTGAAAGAATATCATATTAAGCACAAAGCTTATATGGAATTTCTTTCTCAAAAAGCAAAACTTGCTTGGATAAAGGATTGAGATCAACATGGGATCTAGCATGATTTAGTCGACAGTGTTTTAAATGCTTTCTTATCCTATTATGAGAAGCTTTTGGGCAATGATAATGTGTTAAGGAAGTCTATTATTGCTAAGTTAGTACAAGAGGACTTGTGATTACAAATGAGCACAGAGATATACTTATTGCTCTTTACACAGTGGAAGAGGTTATTAATTAGGAGAGATTTATTCACTATCCCATGAGATAAAGCTCCAGGTACAGATGGTTTTGGCACCTATTTCTATAGGGATGCATGGTCTATTGTTGGTACTGAAGTAATTGATGCTGTCATGGACACATTGCAAGGAGGAAGATTGGTAAAGGAACTAAACACCACTCTCAGAACACTTGTTCCTAAAACAAAATGTCCAAAAAATGTTAGTGAGTTTAGACCAATAACTTGTTCTAACTCCCTTTATAAACGTGTTACCAAGAAACTGTGTGGAAGATTGAGGAAAGTATTACCTGATATGATCATGGAAAACCATCTTGGTTTTGTACATGGCAGATTCATTGTACATAACATCATGGTAATCTAGGACCTAGCAAAACATTATGGTAAGAAACAATTTAAATCTAGTTGTTTGTTGAAAATAGATTTACAAAAAGGCTATGACACAGTCAATTGGGACTTTGAAAGATATGATGCAGGCTTTAGGCTTTCCTTTTTCTTTCACTGATCTTATTATGGAATGTGTTTCCACACCTATGTTCTGATGCTAAATGGTCATATGAAAGGTTTCTTCAAGTCCTCTAGAGGCTTGGGGCAAGATGATCCTATTTTATCTTTACTTTTTTTTTATTGTGTATGGACTATCTCTCTAGAATTTTAACCAATTATAACAATTCCAATTTCACCCTAGATGCAAAGAAATGAAACTCACCTACATATGTTTTGCTGATGATCTCATATTGTGCTGCAAAGGGGATTATACATCCATCTAATTACTTACTCTTGAGAGCCTTCAAGCTATTTTCATACTCATCAGGTTTGAAAGTTAATGTTAGTAAGTTATATTTCTACTCCTATGGTATGTCAGATGGAGATACACAAAGGATTGCAAAAGTTTCAGGCTTCACACAAGAAACACTCACATTTAGGTATCTTGCGGTATCTATATGTGCAAAGAAGATAATTGCTGCACAACGTGAGGTATTCATAGAGAAGAAGATTGGGCTCAAGTATTCATATTACCTAGAAGAGTGCAAACTCTGTTGGAGAGCTTAGATTCAGGAACATCATTACAAGGAATGTAGCTAGCCTTAGAAAATATATTTGGGCAATTTCTTCCAAACAGAGAGTACTGTATGGATCAAATAGGTTAGTTCTGTCTACTTGAAAGAAGCAAATTGGTGGACCTATATGTGCCTAATTCAGGTTCAAGTTGGTATTGGAGGAGAACAGCCTAATGTAACATGTAATAAACTTGTTTGGAACATATTCAATGTTCTAAAACACAGATTTATAACGTGGCTTGCAATTCGGACTAAACTTCAAACTACAGCTAAGCTAGCTCAGCATGGAGTAAAGTAAGAGTGCTCTGTGTCTCATTTGTGGCAGTTTCAACGATGATCATCAAGACCTATTTTTTCAATTTCATTTCAGTTTTGAGTGTCTTAAAATTATGATGGTATGGTTTAACCTCAAAACTTCTCTTGTTGACTTGAAGCAGCTGATAAGAAGCATACAAAGTGGGAGAAGAAGTAAGTTTCATAAACAAGTTATTCTTGCTGGAATAACAACTTTAGTGTATCTGATTCGATAAGGAAGGAGTTATGTATACTGGCAACAATGTCTGCCTAGTATTAGTTTAGTGATTAAACAAATTAAAACTGTTGTTAAGGCTAGAGCATTTGTTGTTATGCCTAAAAAGATCACTAGGAAGGATTATGAATGGTTCACTAGCTTATAGAGAGTTTTCTACTTAGTTAGCCTATGTTTGGCTTGTGTTGCAACTTTTAAGTAAGGAGTCCAACCTAGTACGTTGGTTTGCCTTCCTTTTGTTTTGGCTGTAAAAGTTTGTTTCATCATTCTACAAACTTTTACACTTGATTCATTTTATTTGCTAACTCGCCTAAAGAGTGTCATTCAACATTTGAACTGCTAATTTCTAACTTCTTTTCCCAACTGTAAAAGGCCGATTATTTTAAAGTTTGGGACTCCCTTTGAGGTGGGTCTAGGGCAGCCGCCCCTCTTGGTCGTGGGTTAGGACCGACTCTGGTTAATTTTCTTAGATATTTTTACCTTTAGATTATGATAGCTAGGTTTCGTCATTTTAACTTATTTTAATTTATTATGAATTATTTTATACATTTAAGTTAAGAATATATCAAATAATTTGTACTAGCTGGAGTGATAGAGAGAAAGTCTGGTTTGCTGCTCTTATGGCTCAAGTATTCTGAGCCTGTTTGCTGTGTTCTGGTGTCTTAGGTGTTGGTGGTGTTTGGTGTATGGTTGTTTTTGTTGTTTTTTGGTTGTCTCTGTTTTGTTGTGTTGGTTTGTGTTGGTAGTTGGTTGTTGATAGGTTGTATTTGACGCTGGCGCTTTCATGCTATTTGGTAATATACCCCTTTACATATTTACCAAACAAAATTAATTTCTAGAGATATATTAATAAAAGTATAGACAAATTAAATTCTTTGAGGCAATATGTCACACACTCTCCGACAAATTAAGTGAGGATAATATGAGTTAAGATAG
Source organism: Beta lomatogona (assembly GCA_947646795.1). NCBI lineage: Eukaryota > Viridiplantae > Streptophyta > Magnoliopsida > Caryophyllales > Amaranthaceae > Beta > Beta lomatogona. The sequence continues at coordinate 167,277 of CANSNZ010001098.1, read as the reverse complement.
TATTACTTAATACAAAATCAATTGAAGTGATCAAATATAACAAATAATTTTATGAAACACTAATTGTTATAAAAATAAGGAAATTTTGCGAGAAACTACCTTATAAAATATACTTTTTGCGAGAAATTATCTCATAAAACATGAGACACATAATTATGTGATAAAACTTTATTGTGGCAAAAAGGTACTAGTGGCCGACTTATGGTAGATTAACTTTGTTTTCTAGAGTTGACACACATTTTCCTGCACTTGATTTTTATTTTATCATTACTTCTGCTCCTTTTTCCTCTCTTTTTGCCATGTTTATTCCCATCTCCTTCTAGATTCAGGCTTTCTTCTTTTTTATGAAAATAAAAATCACAAAAAAAAAGGACGTGATTCAGTCCTAGATTTTGTTGCCAAAGATAGAGATATATTGAGTGGAAAATTGTAGTTTTTATTATCACAGATGAAGTATCATAATTTTGGATGCTATGGATGATTTGAAGAAGGGAACGAAGAACAAAAAGAGGGAAAAAAATTGGACGTCAGAAATTGCAGATATTTATATTTACTGTAGTCTGTAACAACATACACCAAAGCAAGCGGGAGAGAAAGTATGAAATTAAATCTTTTTTGTTTTTTTAATTAGAGAGAGAATGCAGTTGTGCAATAATGTATAATTACGTGGGTCCAATAAGTGAAGTATGGTAATGTTGGAAAGGAACAAACCTTTGCCAGATAATAAATATAGTACCTCTGGAAATGAACTTAAATGAAAAGTATGATGATATTTAGGAATTAGAGGAAAGTATAATGATATCCCTTGAAACTGTTTATTTAGGAAAATTAAGTATATATGTCAAGCTAGCTTCCATTGGTGTGGTTGATAATGACAGATGTTTGATTTGTGATATGGCAACAGAGGACCATCAACATTTGTTCTTTGACTGTACAAGGCAATGTTTGACTTTGGTTAAAAGATGGCTGGGAATTTCAACTACTGCTAGGGACCTCACAAGGCTCTTAGACTGGACTAAGAGAAGATGTAAAGGGAGTAAGGGGGCGTTTGGTTGGAAGTGGAGAAAGGGAAAGGAATCAAGTAAGGGTTAGGAAAGGAAAGAAACCCCAAACCCCCCAATTTACCCATGTGTTTGGTTAGACAAGAGAAAGGGTAACAAAAGTTGACCCTCCCCCCTCCCCCCTCCCCCCCGCCCCTCCCCCTCTCTTTCTCTCACATACGCCGGCACCAGGCGTCGCCGCGCGACCAGCCACCTCTGGGCTAGCGTTTCCGGCGTGTGGGGGGTGTTCTCGATGGCTGGGCTAGGGTTTTCGACGGGTGGGGGTGTTTTCGAGGGCTAGGCTAGGGTTTTCGGCGGGTGGGGGGTGTTTTCGAAGGCTTGGCTGGGGTTTTCAGCGGGCGAGGTAGTGTTTTGGAGGGCGGGGTGGGGTTATCGGCGGGTGGGGTGCTTTTTTTCGAGGGGTGGGGTGGGGTTCTCGGCGGGGGGTACTGTTTTCGAGGGGTGAGGTGGGGTTTTCGGCGGTTGGGGTGGTGTTTCCAAGGGTGGGGTGGGGTTTCGACGAGTGGGGGGAGGTTTTCGGCGGGTGGGGTGGGGTTTTTGGCGGTTGGGGTGGGGTTTGGCGGCCGGGGGATGTTTTCGGCGGGTGGGGTGGTGTTTCGGTGGGTGGGGTAGGGTTTTCGGTGGGTTGCAGGGGGTCGGCGACTCAGGTGGAGGGTGGTGGCGGCGGCTCGGATGATCGTGGTGGTGGTCGGTAGGGTCAGCCTGATGTTGGGGGTGGTGGTGGTGGGGTGGTCGGTTGTGTTATGGTGTAGAGGGATTTGGGGGTATCCAAAACCTTGGGGGGGGGGTAATGGGGGTAATTCTAAACTGAAAAATGGGTAAAGGGAAAGGAAAAAATCATCAACCAAACATCAAGTAAGGGAAACCTAAGTTTGGAAACCCTTTCCCTTTCTTAACACCCCTCAACCAAACGCCCCCTAAGTTCAGAAAACAAGTGATTAGAGCGGGTATTATTGTCACTGTTTATACCATTTGGCAAGAACGCAATAATGTTCTTTGGAATATGCAAGTGAGAGTTCAGGTTGTAAATCATATACAATATATAGTCAAACAAAGATTATGGAATAGATTGCACAAAAAAATGAATGATAGTGATATAAGTTGGCTTCAGAATTTGTAAGGTTATGTGTTCTGGTGTCTGGTACCAGTAGCAAGTGTTGTTTAGGTGTTGGCTGGGTGTTTCCTGGTGCTAGGATGTATTGTTTGTTAAGCTAATACAATTTTTCTTACTTACAAAAAAAAAAGGTATATATGTTAATTTCTACTGAGAACACTACTTATTTGGGAATTAACGTGAAAACACTAAGTATGACTCCTTCTGAATCAACAAGCAATCCGTTATACTTAAATAGCAACCAGTTTTCTCCCTTATGAGATCAATTTTTCAAAAAGTCTATATTTTCAAGCAAAATGATTACCACGTGATATCTAAACAAAGCATCACATTTTTACTAAATAGATTATACTTCCATATTTCTACCATTCCCACGTTGGCAAATACTCCCTCCGATCTTTATTAGTTTACCCGTTTCTTTTGCACAGAGTTTTAGGAGAAATGATGTTGTGGGACATAGAAAGAAAGAGAAAAGATTAATTTATATTAAAGTTGAATGTATGTGTGATGGAAAGTTGGTGGTGCCATTCCAAAAATAGAAACAAAAGAAATGGGTAAACTAATAAGGGACATCCCAAAAAAGAATACGAGTAAACTAATAAAGACCGGAGGGAGTAATAACCATCAAGTTATCCTTACATCACTCGATTTAGAAATAGAAGACAAGAAGTCACTTTGACAAGTAGGCCGATGTTTCTGAATTCACTTATTTGGATCCATAGAAATGTAGTTTGTTGGTTACGTTGGTACAAATTTTATCATACAGCCGGGTGTAAGTGAGCATGGTACACCCAACGCTATTTTTTATTCGTTCAATGCTCATTTAAATCATCCAACTAAAGAAAACATACTAAAAAGTAGAGTTCCAAAGAGCGGATGATCAAAAATCAGTGTTGGGTATACCATGCACATAAGCCATGACAACGAATAGATTCTATATACATAAACCATGCTTAATAAACCTCATCCACATATACATATATATAACATGACCACATAAACATAATGATCATCAGAGTTCGATCTCTAGTTTATTATCTTTAGGCTGTTTGTTATTATATGAGGTTATGTCCCTGACTCCCCTCTTGATCACCTAATAAAAAAGGAAGAAACAATGGCCCTATTTTTGACACCCATAACCTAGCCAGAGAGAAGAAATTGAAAGATGTTGACGTAATAGACGAGAGGGACAAGACTAAGGTGGGCCATAATGAGTTTAGTGACGACATTCCGGTGATCTCTAGGGCAGGAATTGACGAGGATTATCCAGGCGGGAGGAGGGAGACAATACTGAAGAAAGAGGTGGAGGCATACCAATAATGGGGTATATTTCAGTTAGTGGATCAGAGCATTAACATTGAGCTCATGAATAAGATGTTAAAGCAGACAAAGGAGTTTTTTGCTCTCCCGGATGAAGAGAAGCTCAAGTTTGAGATGCAACCTGGGAAGTATAAAGATGGCTTCCTTATCTCTAGTCACCTTCAGGTAAATTTAAAAGAAAAACTACAATGCATAACTTTTCGTCACGTGAATTTTTGTCTTATGAGTTTGTGAGGCATTTTTATAAGTTTAGTTGGATTGTGCTCTTCAATATTATATCTTTTATTTAGTTAAGTAAATTTATTATTATTATTTTTATTTTGAGGAAATCTACAATCAATATTTAATTGACAATAACCGGCTTGAGCTATAAAAGAGCCATGAGCCTTTTTAGGTTTGTTCTTTTCCTCTTGCCAATTTTCATTTCATTTAGGAAAATTAAAGCTATCTTTTTTTTCTTAACAATGTCTTGATTATTTGATTTAATAATCTTTCATTAGATAGGAACAAATTTTATAAAGAGTGATAATAATACTCTCTTGATGAGTTTAGAAATGAAAGATCCATTAGATGTACATAGTCGAGAGGAAAACAACCTGGATCATCACCAACTAAGTCCATCATTAGGTGTCGATGAAGGGACGAAGGAATTAAAACACATTTTTGTAGTCTACACAACTTTACTTATAAATGTTTGGCATGAACGTAGTAGGCGCTAACAATTGTGTAATCGAATAATGTATGGAAATAAATAGACATGAAACAAGAAGAATAAACAATCAAGAACACATAAGATTTATGTGGAAACACGAGATGTGGGCGAAAAATCACAAAATGAATACATACATTGATGAAAATTAGAGACGATGATACTATTAAGAGAATATTCAATCTCTTTATACTCTCTAACCTCTCCTTAGGGTTCTCTAACCTCTCTTAGTGTGAATATTCTTTCTATCTGTGAATAATAACCTTAGACGACCTAACATTATTATACATTAGGGCGCACGAAATCATAAATCGACTTAGAATAGATAATTGAAAAAAGACATTTTGCACACGAGGAGCGGGCGTTGTGGTGCTCCAGTTTTGCCTTTTTCTACTGAATTAATTAACCTTTTTTTTGGTAAGTAATTATATTGAAGCACAATAAACAACCAATACATCCTAGAACTGCAACAGCAGCCACAACACACAACTACACATCAACCAAAAGCTCACAGGCTATACAACCACTGAACATCCCCCTCTGTCATATGTCTAGGCAATCTAGACTTGACTCTATGTTTCACATTGTATTCAATATCCTTTATAGTTTTCTCTACAGTATGTATACTTTGATTCGACAAAGCATTGTTTCTTTCTTGCCAGACTTTATATACAGTAGCTAAGGAATTGATTAACCTTCTTAGGGAATGGGCTCTCCAAAATCCCTCCTCACATGTTTCCCAAATTTCTTTGCCATCTTCACATCTTGATGATTTTCACCTTAACACACCAATACTGTACCCAACATTCATAGGCATTTAAGTTCCCTATTATTTACTGGTATAAATAGTCCTAAGTCATTACACACACTATATATAGAGTGCGTCTTGAGTGTAATATGTTCTACCATATCTTATTCTGTAACATGCATAATGACATTGATTTCAACAAGAATTACATAGACTATATAAATAATGACATGAATCTCATGTCATTTATTTCATGTCATTTGAGTTTTTTTTACAAAAGAAGCGGTGGTTTATGGGTTGCTACACCATGAGTTATGGTGTAACAGTTACATACAAGAATTTGTGTTTTATATAGCATAATACAAGGAAGTTGATCCCGAAACGTGAGTTAATATATTGGTACCTAATCCGTTACACATACTAATCTATGGGAATGTTTAAATAAAAAACGATAAAGTGGCTATATTGATTTACAAGGTACCCATTAGCGGTTTCAGCAGACGTTAGAGGTTGGATGTCAGCTATTACAGGTTAACTCGATCTGTATTTAGTGTTTGATACAATTTCGGTATAACTAACTGTTCCATTATTAAAATAAAAATTCACTTCATACTTAATTTTGAGATTATAAATGGTACTAATGGAATTGTAACAAGGAGAAGCAGAGGCAAATTGGCGTGAATTGGTGCTCTTCTTCACCTACCCAGAACAAGCAAGAGACTAATGATGATGGCCCAACAAACCTGAGGAATGGAGGGTCGTGATAGAACCATAGAGCGAGAGCTAATGAATTCGTCTTGCAAGATGTTTGAGCTCTTATCTGAGGGTCTAGGGTTGGAGAAAGATGCTATTGCTAAGTCCTTAGGTGACACCGACAAGAATATTGTGGTTAACCATTACCCTCGATCAAAGCCCGCAGCCTGATGTTGCTATATATTGGTCTCATACAACACACCGATCCAAGCTCCCTTACTTTGCTCATCCAAGACAATGTTGGCGGATTACAAGCTACAAAAGATGATGGCAAAACTTTGGTCACAATTCTCCATATCAAAAATGCACTTGTGCAATATTGGGAATCATCTCTACGTAAGTTATAGACGCAAACTAGTACTCACTCCTCTGTTTATAATGGTGATACACTTTTATTTTACATTGTTTAGAGTATACTTTTGAACATTATTATAATTAGTATCTTCAATTATTGTATTTCAAAATATAACGCATTCATTCTTTTTGTAAATTCGCTTTAACCAATGACCTTGCCTATAATATGAAAAGTAAATTAAAGACATAATCGTAATAAAGTAGTTTCATAATATTATTCTTTTACTAATTATCAATATATGCTTCAAGAAGAGATTTGTTTTAAGGTTGGTTAATGTAGCAAGGAAAAAAAGATGTAAAGCCAAAATGCCCCTTAGAGAGAGAAAAGGAGAAAACCCCTTTAGTTCCCTCGAAAACCCTAGAAATCCAATTCATCATGTCTCTGATTTACCCCAGCCAACTTCAATTTTTTTGTTAATTTTTCAAATTCGAACAGTCTTAAGAGTGAGATTGTATGGAGATTTGGTGTTAAGAGTCCCTAATAATCCTTATTTTGGGGATAGCTCTTCGCCTAAGCTATGGTTAGTAATAATGAGTGTTCTGCCAAATTAAAGGGGGGATTGCTTCCTTTAATCAATTTCGAAGTTTATAAGTTTGGTTTTAATCTAATAGATGTCATGTGTTATAGATCTATTTCATTGGCTTGTTGGATTAAATACCTCTGGTTTCTAGGATTTAAGTTCAAAATTAGGGGTAAAGCTAGGGGTTTTCATTTGGGTGCTTTGAAGGCGCTGCGCTGCTGTCTTGTCACAAGGATTTATCCCTTATTTCTGTCGTCTGGTCATTCAATTTTGCTGGTGTATGTGGTTGGTGGTATTTGCATAGTCGAATTTTTGGAGCAATTGTTGTCCTTTTGGACTTTATGAGCAAGCGAACAATTAATGTGATGGTATGTTTCAGTTATCTCTCAGTTATAGTTAATTTATGGGTTTTTCTCTTGCAAAACCCTAAGTCCTATATAAAGGATCCTCAAGTAAAAAATTTCAGTCACTTCTCTTCATTTCTTCAGTCCTGTTTATCTGTTAGTTTTTGCCTTAAACTGTTGTGTTTTCTGGTCTTGCTTTTGCTGAATATGAATACTCCTAGTTCCTTTAAATATGCTCTTCTTAATGGTGAGGATAATGCACTAATGCAGTGTGCTTGCTTCCCTCTTTTTCTTTTGAAGAAAATCCTGATGTTACTAAAAATGATGTGAATGTTGATAGGGTGAAGTCTGATGTTGACTCCCCTTTCCCTGCTGTTTTCCTGAATTTCAACTTTTGGATGATATTCCTCAAGTCCAAAAGGACATTTAGGAGCTGTCAAAATCTTGTCTTGTGGGCAAGACGTTGGGTGCACCTGCAGTGGCGGATCAAGGAATTTAACCACGTGGGTTCAGAAGCAGTCAAAATATAGATTATAATCATTTACTTAAAATGTTCAATACATTAAGTCATATATCAAATTGCAATTGCTAACTAGGATGTTAATTTATTGGATACATAGATGAAAGATTTCAAAAGCATTCTACGAATTTCTATACCTAAAAACATTTTTATATAAATAAATAAAAATAATCAACATATTCAAATGACATAGTCAAGCATTCCAAGTTTTTAATTTAAAGAATTTCAAATATCAAGAAAGAACAACAATTTTCTCACTCATACCCAATTACTACATTCTAATTTTAATTAATAGAAACTCTAGACAAATTAATACTACAAATTTTATCATGCGTCTGGGTGTACCTTGATCATGATAGACCCAAGATTACTTTTTTGCTCATGCTCATTTGAAATCATTCAAATGAGCAAAATGTATTAAAACTGAGAGTTGTAAATGAAAAGATGAGCAGAAATTAGTGTTGGGTGTACCACGCACACGCATGGTACACCCGGGTGTATGATGAATGAACTTAATTAATACACACTCAAGGGTTTGAAATCTCAAAATTATATATTTTAATAATTTATATATTTGTATACATATTCTAAAGTTTATTAAAAAATATGTAAATTGAAGAAAGAAAAAAATCCATTTGGCAGTAGTTAAAAGGCAAACTAGGTAAGGAAGAGGATAGTAATAGGGAGTTAGGTTAGGCTAACATGAAACCAAAAGGAAATAAAATGGAAAACATGCTCGTTGGGAGTCAATCCCACGATCTTCGATCCAAGACAGTGGCGAACAAAAAACACCTCGCTAGTACATATCTTCATGTTGATTCTTGCACGTGAAACAGTTATAACTAGTTTGTAATTATTATATTTATTTAAAAAACAAAAAACAGCACAGTTTTTTTCTAAAATTCATTGGGTTCATCTGAACCTAGTGAGCTCATAGTGTATCCGCCCCTGTGCACCTGTGGATTTGCGCACCATTATACCACGATCTAAGGCTGATTGGAAGTTCGTCAAAGGTGATATTGAATACCTTAAAATGGGTAATCAATCGATTATGGTACATTTTGCCAACCCTGTTGATTGTTTTCTCGTTTGGAGTGAATGTCCATGGCATGTTCAAGGTGAATTGTTTGTAATTCAGCCTTGGAAGCCTAAGTTTGATCCTTTTTGGTGAAGAAATTAAGTGGGTAGATTAATGGGCTCGTATACTCATTTTCCTACAGAATTGTTGAACTGAATCTGTTGCAAATTTAGTTGCTGGTAACAATATTGTCTCTGTGATAAAACTTGATCAAAAAATTTTGTTGCGTAATAAGATTAGATTAGCACGTGGTTGTATTCGTGTTAATATTAATGACCCTTTATATAAGTATGCTGAAGTGGTGAGGATTGGAGGTAAGGTCTGTGGGTATGTTATATGGTATGAGGAATTCTCATCTAGGTGTTCTTTTGTGGTGATGAGTCTCATACTATTGAAGTTTGCTTTCTGTTATGTTATCCTCACAGTCTAGGTTAAGTTGTTAAAAAATCCTAAGCAAAAGGTTATGTATGAAAATCTCTTGAAAGCAAAAAGGCAAGTTCAACATGAGTCCACGGCTGTGGAAGCCCAAATGGTTCATGTAAAGCCAAAAATCTTTATGAGAAAGTCCGGTAATAATGTTAATAAAGGTTTTGCCTCTAATGTTGATGTTAAGTCCAAGAAGTCAGCTGGGAAAGGTATTGTGATTAAGGATGCTTCTTTGTTGCCTATGAAAAAGCGTGGTCTTAGTCCAACGATATTGGCAAAATGTAAATCTATTCTGCTTGCTGCAAATCCTATTGTGGAATCTATTACTAGCTCTAATGATTAGGCTACTTTAAGTCCTAACCCCATTGATGTTTCCCCTCCCAAGGTTGTTGTTTTGGGTTTTGAAGCTAGGGGGAGAGCGGAGAGGTAGCTGTTCCTGGTGGTTCCTCTCTCTCGACTGATATGGTTGATGTCCTTAATCTACAAGTTTTGTATACTGCTGATCTATTTGGTGCAAATCAGTTTCTCCCACTGGAGACTGTTAATGATTGTTTTGTTGGTGAGCCTATCGTTATCCCCTCTGACGAGGAGGATGATACTTATTTGTTGGATGAAGCTGATGACCTGATTCGAGGAGTTGATGTAATAGGCCATACTTTTCAGCAGCTTTAATTAAAGGTTAATTATATTTTATTAATTAAAGTTATATGATAATATTAGTATGATAATATTTTGAGAAATATGATTTACTTCTAAAATTACTTTCCCAAGTACAACTATGAAATTAGTTTGGTTCTATTGAAATAAGATCACTTGGGTTAAGTATTTTAATGTAAAAAAAAAACAGATCTCTTATTTCTCCCTCCCTTCCTCGTGTCAATTGTTGTCATAGACAACACATCATCAGCTTCTCTCATCGTGTCAAAAGGAGCAAAGCCTCCAATTTGAGTTGCCAATTTCATTTAATCTCCACCATTGAGATGTAGTCTCCTTAATTTTCTGATTTTGGGCAAAGCTAAGAACCCCAATTCTTCATTCTCACATCCTCTGTCTCTCGCTCCATGATTTTCTCCTGTGATTGTCGTTTGTGGTCGTTTCTGTCGGTGGTCTTCCGCCGACGTTTTGTCGTTGCTGCGGTGTTGTCGGTGCTGCTGCTTATGTCTTCTTGTTGTGTGTTGGTGCGGCTGCATTTTTGTTGTCTCTGCTGCGTTTCTCCGGTAGTGGGTTGCTGCCGTAGCTAACCTGGTCCGCTGCTGCGTGTTCGGCAGTGTCGCGGTGTCGGTGGTGGTGGCTCTGCCATTGGTGGTGCTCCTACTTCATTCCTTCTACTCTATAGTGTATTATTAGTAAAGGTATAAAGCAAAGACTTTGATTTCATTTTTCTTTGAATTACTAAGCATGAATTCAGATTTCTATGGGATTTATTCAATGATTCCAGAAATTAATTCAGCTCTAAACTTTGGTTTTCTTGGTTTTGATTTGAAAAATCAGCATGTAGTAGTGTGTTAGAGTTAAAGATTGAATCTTTCCTTTTTGTATAATGGAAGGAAGTTAGAGTAGTTCGAAAATAGTTGTTGTTTATTAAAGTAGTTGAAATTATGGAATTCATGTTAATTGGTATTTGAATGGTAATTGAGTTGAATTCGTGAATGAGATTAAAGGGAGCGAGATGGACTAGTTTCCAAGTATAAGAGTTTATGAGTAGATTCTGATTCTTATTTTGTTGTTGTTGATGAGATCATGGACATAATTTATGGAGTTCAAGTTGGAGTTGGAGATCAACTCTATGATTTTGAAGGTTGCATATCATTGTTCTTGAGCTTATCTTGAAGTGATTATCGCATTGAGGTAACCTCTATGTTCAGCAAAATGTATTTACATGGCCGTATATGTATTTTATTTTTGACATCGTATATCGTTTATAGTCATGGCCATGGTTATAGATGCATGAGTATGTGTTGAGTTGTGAAATTATATTGATTGATCATGAAAGTATGTTTTGTTCTGTTATTGGAATTGTTCGAAAATGTTTTATGTTCAGGTAAATGTGATTTGTAAGAAAAATTGTGAAAAGACGTCGTAATTGTTTTGGCTGGCTTTGCTCACGAACTGATATGAAAGTGGGCAAGGTATAGGTGGAGAAAATGATTCAGATATAAGTTCAGCTAAGACTAGAGAAGGTCGAATATTGTGCTATATTATGTTACGTTATGTTATGTCAAAACCTGTACTTGCCAGCGATTTGTGTTAAGTGATTGAGCTATGCCATCGACATATTTTAAAGGATTAATTCTTTTCCGAACAATTACCAAGCTTGATTATTGTATGAAAAACGTTTGCTAACTAAAACCGTTTTGACGGGGTGTAGTAAAGTTAATGAGCTTTCCGCTCATTTTAGTTTTGCTTTTGTTTTTGTTTTGTATTCTCTTCTGTAATTACAAGTTCGTGTTGGATGCTCAGAGTGGATCTTAAGCGAGAGTTTGTCAGGAAATTGTAATTAGATTAATGACTCATATGTTGTATTGAGAAGTATTCATGTGCTTATGTGAGAATATAATATTATATTGTTTTGGGAATCGAGTATGTAACAGCCCGCACTTTCGAGCTGCTACCTAATCACACTTATGATTCACTAATCACAATCAACACTTAATAAACCTCATATTACATTTATTTGCAGCAGAAACATAACTTACATCTCGATCCTAGACATGAGGTTCAAGGCTCACAATACAATAGCTAATATACACTGAAAGCATCTATACAATAATTGGCCATAAGAATTTTCTAAGCTAACTATATAATCTCCACCGTTGTTTATCGAAATATCATTTCACATAACGCCTATGTTCCATTATCCATTCTGGTGCTTTCATAATACCTGCAAGGTTACTAACAATAAACACTGCCCCCACCAGGACAGGTTCCAAGAACAAAATCAGCGAGACTGAGTACACATTGTCCAACCATAAAATCATTTCGGTGGCTTAATACACATTTAAAGATGTAAGTTTATCTGACAAAACATTAGAATTCAAGCCATTAAGAAATCATAATGAACGAATAATATAACAATTACTTATAGACAATCTCCAATGTTACTCGTCTTAAATAATAATAAGAGTATCTTACAAAATATTAATAATATAAGCTTTCAATCAGAGAGACCTCATAAGGATTCCTTAGGATCTAATACGATATCCCGAAATCAATTCTATCTGACATATAAGAATATTTCTTGCTTCTAGACTTCAAGAAAAATAACGTCTAACCCAAATATGTGCAAATAGCTAATTCCATTCATAGATTCCGAACGAGTTTCCTTGTAGTTTATTCCCACATTTCTCACATGAATGCCATAAAATTGGGTGAGTAAAGCATTACTTCGGAACAAGTTTAACTTTCCACAAAAACAATTACACATTCAAATACATATACACGAATAGAGTTGTCTTTCCAGGCGAATTCTCTAAGCTTTTACAAGGGACGTCTCCCTATTCCGTTATGTACTGCTTGCAAGACTTTTTAGGACATGTCCCCAGAATACAGAATTTACTGAATACAGAATGTTGTTCCTCACTGCTCTAGCAGCTTCTTCCCCTTACAAAAACATAATTCATAATTCAATATTTTCAGAAACTCAATTCATACTTCTCAAGCCGAATATATCGAAATCTTATATCATAATTGCATTTGAGTATTTCATATACAAACTCAAATTGTTCGATAAACACAGTATCCTCGAGTTTCCAATAATTTGGTATAATTCAATCCTTTATAAAATCCAATTGCTAAAACAATTCAAATATGACTTTAAAGAAAATATGACCCACTTCTATAGGCTTTACTAAAAGATCAAAATAGATTTAATCTTTATATCTTAGTCACGAAGGTTCTCTAGTGAGAAATATCTTTTTATATAATCCTATTTAACAACCTATACAGCTTATAAGCTGAGCAAATCACGATGTTTATACTTGAGTAAATCATATTATATATAATACTCTTGTCATATCCCAAGTAGAACTTCTATTATTCTTTTTGAATTCGCGAATATCAAAATGTAATAATACTAGTAAATTGTACATTACTCGAATCCCCAGATTTCTAAGGTTAGTATATACTTAAACCTCGTGATACACCACATCTCATAACCTCACTCTGTAATTTAGATACACAAAAACTTATGACTTGTAGAATTCGGACTTATATTTATAGTTATAGTTACTTCCTCCAAACGACTTGATGATTAATCTCACATCTTAATAATTCAACACCTCATACTTGAAATTCTGATCTCTTCGTAACTCAACTACTATGATATCTGAAAATAAGATTAATTACCTCGAAGTTCAATATCACACAAATGTTATTTGTGTCCTCAACTTTGTTCCTTTTCTTGTCTCGACTATTTGTTTGTACTTTGTAATCCAACCTATATAAATTTACCTCCAAATTGCCCATATATCTATATTTCCATTATTACGAACTCATATCTCTAGTTCCCAACACTCAATTGCACGAAATCTGTATATACTCCCCCGACTCTTTTTTTTTCCTCTACCCTTTTCAGTTAGAAAATAATACCTCTAGCCTTTTTAATTTAGCCTAGTTTGATAGTTCTTAGTATAATATTCCTAGCCCGGATAAAGTTGCTAACAACTTAGTATTATAATTGTATTATGCCATTTGCTAATCTTTCGATCTACTACTCCTTTCTTGGGCTATTATATCCTAACATAAACCCTGCATGTTAAGTTCTTACTTTTGTATTACTTCCTTACACAAGATCTATATTCCTCCAACTTCCAATTCTTTAATCTTTCTCTTCTAGTAGAAAATGATATCTCCAAACTCTTTTTATTTATCCTAGTTCGATACTCATCATAGTAGAAGATTTCCAATTTGAATATAGTCCTTCATAGTTTAATTATCATAAATTCATTATAGTGTTTTGCTACTCCTTCGATCCATCACTCATTTCTTGATCTTTCATATTACTATTATAAACCTTAAATATCTGACTTAAGTCTCGTTACATGATTTATGTCATCTACTACTTTACCCAACTTGCTTTGCGACTCATGAAGTTCTCATAACATATTCCATTAATCTGTTTCCAAATTACAACCGTAACAACTCATATTCGTAAATAGAATTCCTCAACAACCAAATTTATCCTGCAACCATCCCAACATAACTATTAAATCTTATAAAACCCAATTCCAAGATTCCTAGAGGATACTTCTGAATAGTTTAATCTATGTTTTAACCTGAACTTCCTTCTTTCTCAAAAACAGAATCAAGATGCTTACTTTATAACTTTACAAATTCACTCTCGATCTCCTTTCCCAAAAGATTTATTGCTAGCTCCAGTAGTTATCATAAAATTCCCAACGTATAACTAAGGTTTCCTAACTAATTTGTCAAATATTTAACATCTCGAAATAATAGTTTAGTTCTAAAAACTGGACCTTTTCGTCGCCCAAATAATCTCAAGCATACAAAACTTATAATAGGATATATTTCGGAATCTTACATTATATCAGAACTTTCAAACTCTTATCCTCAAAAAGTAAAATCCATATTTCTTAAGGTTGATCAACAAAAGAAACTTGTATCGTAATCATATCTCAGAATTCATAAAATATTTGTCAATCACAAAATATTTGTCAATCACAAAATATTTGTCTATCACAATATGCTCGGATACCTAGTAGCTTGTAGGAACCAAACTCTTTGGAATTTCATATATTTACAATTATGTATCTATACGTATATTAGTGAAATTATAGTTGAGTTTCATAAGCTTATCAACCAAGTCAAATTAAAGTCAATTACTTATTTTAAAACATACGAGGTCGCGCAGAATATTTTACTTGTGGATACATCGAGAAATATATCGACAACTCTTATTTAAATACTTATAATCAAACCTCCATAACTTTCATATCCTGTCTTATAACGTGAGTCACTGAACAATTTATAGTATTAAGATTCAGAAACCGAAAAATATAATTGTCTGAAAGCTCGATTGGCTTAGTATAACATTAGCTGATTTTCTTGGATAACTTTTACTTACTTCAGAATATTCGAATAAAATTATACTTCATAGCAAAACTTATAAATATATCTCAAATCATAATTGGAAAAATAAGGTAAATCTTTATACCGTCGAAACACTTGGCGTCAAATTACATATTCACGAAATCAAATAAACTTAGAACTCAAGAATCACCCTTTTGAACCAAAGTTCAACTTACAATCATAAAACCATAACAAGTTCAAGTCAAGATTCTAATTTCTTTTTGGCAAATCACAAAACTTTATACAACATACAATTTCGCAAACGTAATTCAGTTCATAAGGTGGAGGGACAATGTGTACCTTTTCGATCTCCGAATTCTACTTCTATTATTCCATACCGAGTCTTGGTCCATCCAACATACTTGAGCTCCATACATCAATATCCATATTATACCTCAACAACAATACCAATAATTAACAACCATTCTCACTATATTTCAGATAAGGAAACTAACTCCTTATACTTTCTAAATTATTTCATGAACTAACCACAAACCTTTATACACAAACCATCTCACTAGTCTAATCCACATAATCAATCTCACAAGCTAACTCCGATTAATCCTATTCTGATCTTTGGAGAATATAATCAAACATAAATTTGTAGCAATTTGATTTTATAAATTACTTGAGTAAGCTTAATGTAGATTCCGAGCTTCAGTTCATTAAATAACGAGTAAAGATTAATCTTTAAGTTCACCAAAAACTAATTTGAGAATTTTAACATGAGTATAATACACATTTGAATTCATAAACTAATTGATTATGAAATCTCAAAACCATAGACAAGAAGATTGATCTTAATACCTGATTTAGAAATTCCCAAGCAACAAGACACATAGGAGAGAACAAATGGGGAGCACCACTGACAGAACAGAGGGGAAAGGAACTCAAGGACACCAGATTCCGACGACAACCCGCCTTCACCAGACAACCAGCAACAGCAACTGAAAAACGGGACAACGGCGGCAACGCACCATCAGAGAAATGAATTGGAGGAGGAAGGAAACAGAGGAGCGATTGTGCTCCGCGTCACGGTGATAGCCCGACTAACAGCAGCAACAACAAGATGCGGCACTGTAGAAGCAAAGGAGAGAGGAAATGGAACTAAGAACAACCAACAACACCGGTGGTGCCAACACTGGAGCACGACAAAGTCGCCGGTAGAGGCGACATCGGAGGAGAAGTATGGTGAGTGAGTGAGAGAGAAATGGTTTGGGGTTCCATCTTCTCTGAGTCCTCTATATTTATTTTGTGGTAGTTTTGCTAAGTTGACAACAAGGATATAATGTGTCAATTCCCACAAAAGCCACGAAAGATAGCATTTTTATGATTTTTTTTTTCATCATTTATTCTTTTTAGAAATACAGAAGTTTCTAAAATCATTTCATAATCTTTTAGAAATACAAAAGTTACTAAAATCATTTCATAATCATAAAAGTAAATTAAATATAATTAAAGCTAGTAAGATATAATTAATTCTTAATTAAACCTGCTTAAAAATACGGGCTATTACAGAGTATGGTATTATGTAATATGATATTTGGCTTTGAAGATGTTTTGTTATGGGCCTTGACCCACAGGTTTAGGATCGTTTATAGATTATGTTTCCGCTGCGAGTAAATATAAATTTGAGGTTTATTAAGTGTTAATTGAGATTTGTCTATATCTATGTGTGATTAGCTAGCAGCTCGGAAGTTCGGGCTGTTACAGGTGGTATCAGATCAATCCTGCAACTGTGTGCCAAGTTAGCCACCTAGCAGGGTAAAAGATTCTTGGGAATGTCTGAAATTGATGTGGGTTATCGATAGTCAAGAATCGAGGAATAGGATTTGAGAAAATTGGAGGATGAGTATTTAGAATAGAAATGTGGAAAACTGGAAAGCGTTGTTGGGATTTTGGATTATAGTATGAGTTATGATTTAAGTGAAATTGAGTTTTATTGATTCGAAATTATAGAGAATTTGGATCAGAGTTTAATGATTAATTGTTTAGTAAGTAATTGATCTTTCAGGATATTGGAGATTAGTGATTTGATTTTTGTTAAAAGTACTTAAAGTGATCTTATTTGTTTTCAGATGTTGTGAAGTTTTCTGTTTTTGAATTTCGAGGACGAAATATCTTTTAAGGGTCGTATATTGTAATAGCCCATACTTTTCAGCAGCTTTAATTAAAGGTTAATTATATTTTATTAATTTAAGTTTTATGATAATATTAGTATGATAATATTTTGAGAAATATGATTTACTTCTAAAATTACTTTCCCAAGTACAACTATGAAATTAGTTTAGTTCTATTGAAATAAGATCACTTGGGTTAAGTATTTTAATGAAAAAAAAAATAGATCTCTCATTTCTCCCTCCCTTCCTCGTGTCAATTGTTGTCATAGACAACACATCACCAGCTTCTCTCATTGTGTCAAAAGGAGCAAAGCCTCCAATTTGAGTTGCCAATTTTATGTAATCGACACCATTGAGATGTAATCTCCTTAATTTTTTGATTTTGGGCAAAGCTAAGAACCCCAATTCTTCATTCTCGCATCCTCTATCTCTCGCTCCATGATTTTCTCCCGTGATTGTCGTTTGTGGTCATTTTTGTCTGTGGTCTTCAGCCGTCATTTTGTCGTTGCTGCGTTGTTGTCGGTGCTGCTGCTTCTGTCATCTTGTTGTGTATTGGAGCTGTTGCGTTTTTCTTGTTTCTACTTCGTTTCCTCCGGTAGTGGGTTGCTGTCGTCGCTGATCTGGTCCGCTGCTGTGTGTTTGGCAGTGTCGTGGTGTCGGTGGTGGTGGCTCTACCATTGTTGGTGCTTTTACTTCATTCCTTCTACTCTATAGTGTATCGGTAAAGGTATAAAGTAATGACTTTGATTTCATTTTTCTTTGAATTACTAAGCATAAATTCAGATTTCTATGGATTTTATTCTATGATTCTAGAAATTAATTCACCTCTAAACTTTGATTTTCTTGGTTTTGATTTGCAAAATCAGCATGTAGTAGTGTGTTAGAGTTAAAGATTGAATATTTCCTTTTTGTAAAATGGAAGGAAGTTAGAGTAGTTCGAAAATAGTTGTTGTTTATTAAAATGATTGAAATTATGGAATTCATGTTAATTAGTATTTGAATGGTAATTGAGTGGAATTCGTGAATGAGATTAGAGGGAGCGAGATGGACTAGTTTCCAAGTATAAGAGTTTATGAGTAGATTCTGATTCTTATTTTGTCGTTGATGATGAGATCATGGACATAATTTATGGAGTTCAAGTTGGAGATGGAGATCAACTCTATGATTTTGAAGGTTGCATATCATTGTTCTTGAGTTTATCTTGAAGTGATTATCGCATTGAGGTAACCTCTATGTTCAGCAAAATGTATTTACATGCCCGTATGTGTATTTTATTTTTGACATCGTATATCGTTTATAGTCATGACCATGGTTATAGATGCATGAGTATGTGTTGAGTTGTGAAATTATATTGATTGATCATAGAAGTTTGTTTTGTTGCTTTATTGGAATTGTTCGGAAATGTTTTATGTTTAGGTAAATATGATATGTAAGAAAAATTATGAAAAGACGTCGTATTTGTTTTGGCTAGCTTAGCTCACGAACTGAGACGAAAAGTGGGCAAGGTACAGGTGAAGAAAATGAATCGGATATTCAGTTAAGACCAGAGAAAGTCGAATATTGTGTTATGTTATGTTACGTTATGTTCTGTCAAAACCTGTACTTGACAGCGATTTGTGTTAAGTGATGGAGCTATGCCAGCGACATATTTTAAAGGATTAATTCTTTTCCGAACAATTACCAAACTTGATTATTGTATGAAATAAGTTTGCTAACTAAAACCGTTTTGACGGGCTGAAGTAAAGTTACTGAGCTTTCCGCTCATTTTAATTTTGTTTTTGTTTCGTATTCTCTTCTGTAATTGCAGGTTCGTGTTGGAAGCTCAGAGTGGATCTTAAGCGAGAGTTTGTTAGGAAATTGTAATTAGATTAATGACTCAAATGTTGTATTGAGAAGTATTCAAGTGCTTATGTGAGAATATAATATTATATTGTTTTGGGAATTGAGTAAAGTATTATGTAATCTGATATTTGGTTTTGAAGATGTTTTGTTGTGGGCCCTAACCCACAAGTCCAGGATCGTTTATAGATTATGTTTCCGCTGCGAGTAAATGTAAATTTGAGGTTTATTAAGTGTTAATTGAGATTTGTCTATATCTTAAGTGTGATTAGCTAGCAGCTCGGAAGTGCGGGTTGTTACAATTGATGGCCATGTGGAGGCTTCATTTTAGTCCTTGCCATCTGAAAGCTTTCTGTTCAAGAAAATTGAAGCAATGGGGGATGAACCACTAGAGAGCAAGGCTATCTCCTCTCACCCCAGTTCAGCTAAAAGGAGGAACAACAGCTCAGGGGATGAAGGTCATTCTTCAGCCTTGATGAGAAACATAAGCTAGTTTCTTTGTTTTCCCCAATCCATCAATGTTTAAATGTCTATAGCTTTTTGGAATGTGCGTGGTTGCCAAAGGAAGAACCTTTATGCTGAAATAAAAAGCTTTTGTTCTGTAAATCATGTAGAAATTATGATGATTTATGATACAAAATCTTCTATTCCTCCTTCTTGTAGTGCTATAAGGAGATGTGGTTTTTCTGAATTTGACTTTTTCCCTACTATTGGTAGGTCTGGTGGATTGTGGGTAATGTGGAAAAACAGGTTATCTAATCCTTTTTGCTTGAATGTAATTTATAAAAGCTCTCATTTTGTTTTTTGTAATATAAAGTTAAGTATTTTGAGTGTTTCATTTGTGGCAATTTTCCACTATGCTCCTGCATCGTCTAATGAAAAATATTTGTTTTGGAATGAGGTCATTAGTTATACTCAAGCTTTAGCAATCCCCTATATTCTAATAGGAGATTTCAACGAGCTTAGTTTCCATTCAGATAAAAAAAGGTGGCATTCCTATCTCTATATCAAGATTGGCTCGGATGACTGATATTAAGAATCAATTAAATTGTAGTGAATTACCATTTTCGAGTCAAGGTTTTACTTGGCGAAAAAAAGATGTGGTAACGATAATGTTCTTGAATGTTTAGACAAATGTTTACTTAGTGTAGATTGTTTGAATTTATTTCCTTTGGCAAAACTTAGACACCACTTTTTCCCTTCCTCCGATCATTGTTTTATCTCTTTGTCGTTTCTCCCTTGTTCTTCTTTCAAAGCTCCTTCCTTTAAGTTTCAGAGAAAGTGGTGTTTAAGAAATGACTTTGATGTTTTAGTTAAGAAAACTTAGTGTATAAAGTTTAATGGCTCGTTTATGCATATATTAGTTCATAAATGTAAACTGCTTAAGATAAAAGCTAAAGAATGGAATAAAACGCGTTATGGTAATATTTTTCATCAACTTGTTCTAGTTCATAAAAAACTTAGAATTCTTCAAGTTCAAATTATTATTGATCAAGATAATGTTAGTTTACAAAGAGCGCAACATAGATGGTTAGTTAAACGTCGTAATCTATTTGAATTCGGAAAAAAAAAATTCGTTTCAAAAGGATAATTAAGACTATGTCTTTTGCCAAGGGTGATACTAATTCTAAGTATTTTCATGCTTGTGCTTCTATAAAGAAAAATCGAATTAATCTTGACTCTTTCACCACTCAAAATAATGATATTATTACCAATCCTGAAAGAATTTCGTTTCATATACCGAAAGAATTCGAAGCTCGATTTCGTAGTAATGCTAGTTGTATGTGTTATAGTCACCATGATTTTTCACTTATTTCGCCTATTATTTCAGAAGTAGATAATCATCTTGACCCCCTAAAGGGGAACCGAAGGAACAAGTTTGTTGACTGCCCCTTGCCCCCCAACTCGACTAGCTGCAAGGGGTACAGAGACTGCTGATTCAGCTTGAGAAGAAGCTCTAAGCTTTGACGCTCTTGATGTACTGCTGCTACAGTTGGAGTTGACAGCCCCAGTCTTTTTTGTTTGCGTAGGAGTTCTTCCTCTTGCTCGACTTCGTTAGCATTATTTGATCTTGCCCCTAATAAATCTCTGGGTCCAGATGGGTTCCCTTCATTTTTCTTTCAAAAATATTGGATGTTGGTAGGCAATTCAGTAATTAAAGTAGTTTAAGCCTTTTTTCATTCTGGCTTTATGCTAGCTGAAATTAGCCATATGTTCATTAATTTAATCCCTAAATTAATAACCCTTCTGCAACTAATCATTTTAGACCTATTAGTCCGTGTTCAACTATTTATAAATTAATAGCTAAAGTTTTAGCTAATCATCTTAAACTGGTCTTGGGGAAAATTATTCATCCTCTTCCAGGTGCGTTTTTTCCTAAAAGATTAATCCAAGATAATATGTTATTAATTAGCTCACAAAGTGTTTCATTCTTTTAGAAATAATCGGGCAGAGAAGGTTGGTTAGCAATCAAGTTAGCTATGGAAAAGGCTTACGATAGGTTGGAATGGAATTTTATTTTCATGATGTTGGAAATTTTAGGTTTTAATGAGAAATGGATTCACTGGATTAGATTGTGTACTACGCCAGTTTATTTCCTTCTTTGTTCTTGTTAAAGGTATTCCGAAGGATCTTTTTCCCAACTCGAGGAATTAGACAAGGGGATCCGTTCCCATTTTTTTTTTTTTTTTTATGTGTAGATTTTACTTGCTAGGGAACTTTATGCTCATTCTATGGGAGGGAAAAAGTTGTTGGGTGTTAAAATAGGTTGTTCTGGCATTAAGATTCCTATTCTGACATTTGCTGATGACACAATGTTATTTGCTAAGGCTTTAATCGTAGTTGTCATACTATTAAGAATGTTTTGGATAAGCATTGTTCTATGTCGGGTCAGTTAGTTAACTTTCACAAGTCAGCTTTTCAGTGCTTAAAGAATGTCTCTTCTCAATTGGAAGTTGGGTTTCAGTCTGTTCTCCAAATGCAAAATTCTTTTTCGTAAGGCGATTATTTGGAATGCCTAATTATAGATTGACTAAAAGTACTATAAATATACTTCCTCCGTTCTGTTTTAAATGAAACGTTTGCTTTTTCATGCAACCCAACGCGCTTCTTTAATCATTGATATCTTTAGTTGTGCACACGTAAAAAATATAAAAAAGTTATAATTTGATAGTATGCATCGAGAAGAATCTAACAAGATCCCACTTGACTATGTTTTTCTTATATAATGGCGATAAATTGGAGTCAGAATTGATCAATGAATAGTGTCATTTCACCCAATGTTTCATTTAAAACAGAAAGGAGGAAGTATATCAATATAAATTACCATGATATAATTCCTTATAAGGAAACCAATATCGATATTCATATTCGAATACTGAATAAACATTCATTATATTACCTGATATGATTTCTTATCGGGAATCTAATATCAGAACTTACCATGATACGATTCCTTATCATGAATCCAATATCGATATCCATATTCAAATACTGAATTAACATTCATTTCCATAACTCGAGTTAACATTCTTTTAATTGGGGGAAAGAGAACGCGACAGAGGAGAAGCTTACACTCAGACAATGGGGGTCGTCACCCAACCATTCGCTTTACTTTTGGCCAATAACCGCGACTAGTCCGGAGTTCATTTTCCGCTGATTTAATCAGCCATCCATAGGTTTCGCATTACATGATATATCGCCCTGGGCAGGTTTCCCTGTGGGGCCCCGAAGGTTCACAGTCCATGGGGCATTGTTCGTGTCACCTCATTTGTCGACTCAGATGAGGTTACTTTCCCCTTTAGATTACTTTCAATCATCATTCACAACTAAATCATATCATTCTTGAAACCCATCCAATAGTTTAACTAATCTGATCAACTTTTGAATAATCAACCAAACCAAAAGATTTCACTTCAGATAACCATAATCACTTGACATAGAACTTCGATAAATAAGTATTTCAAAACCAATACATGCATGCTTTTATATTCAATCTAATTCTAAACATAGAACTTGTGGACCACACCAACTTTTAAACAATCATATTTGGTAAATACTACCAATAATGACAAAGGGTCTCTCAGCTAGAACTAACTAACGAGAGTTACTAAACCACACACTTACGCACAACTCATACTCTTACATATAAATAGTTTATACTCTTTTATACTTCATGATTATCAATCGACATTCATCTCAATGATGATAATAACAGTTATCAAGCACCAACACAATTGCAATGAGTCTCGCTCTTAGAATTAACTAAGGAGAGTTAGCTTAAACATCACACTCCAGATTCATTAATCAAAGTTTGATTAATGGAAGCAATTAACTATGGTCAACAAGTAATATCACAGACAATCAAGTCATAACAAATTGCCATAACAAGATAACATAATACACATCAACTAATATTTTTTTTTTTGCTAATTAAGTAAGAATATTATTAAGCTCAAAACAAACTAGAACCAAAGCTAACCCAAAGAGGAAGGAACCAACTAGGTTGGACCCTTTCTCTAAGAGAAAGCAACCACTAAAACATTAACATCTTATCATAAAGTTCTAAACCATATTCTACCTCTCCCATTCATATTTTGAGGCATAACAACAAGGATTCTACATCTCACAACCTGTTTCAATCTTGATACAGTATGGTTTACTGTAGGCATAGATTTCTCCCAGTAACTCTAATTCCTAGTCTTTCAAATGAAGTACACAGCTGCTACCAATGTTGCAAAATACACCTGCTTCCTGAACTTAGAACTTCTTCCATGGCTAATGCCTCTTACAAGTTACTATAAGCTATAGGAAGATGAATGAATACCCAAACAACTCTTAGTTGCTTTGAGACAGTTCCTGCTTTAAGTGCATTTAAAAAAACTAATGCTCATGATCTTCTGTATCCTGCGCACATAACAAGCAGTCATCTGGAGTGCTAACATCAATTTTAACCAATTTGGTTGTTGTCTATAATCTAGACTGAATTACAAGCCAGCAAATGAATCTGTGTCTTGGAGTGTTAAGCTTGTTCCACACCAAGCTACCCCGATGCACCAAAGGTCTGGAACCAGCAAGTTTCTCATAAACTTGCTTCACATAATAATGAGTCATTGCACATAAATCGGCTTGTGTATAAACTTGCTTCAATTTTTCTTTTGTGTTACAAATCTGTTTCCAATACCAGCTAGCAGTAGCTCTAGAATGGTATGTCCACCAATCAGCATCATGTAAATATACAGAATTTACCCATTTGATCCATACATTGTCTTACTTGGTTGTCATAGCCGAGACATACTTCCCCATATTTGCAATATTCCAAATGAACACACATCTCTGAACCCTAAACCTCCATCTTTCTTATCACAACAAAGATTATCCCATGCTATGTTACTAGGCTTAGTTTTATAAGCCTGACCACTCCACAAGAATGCTCTACAAATCTTCACAATCTCCTGAAGCACACTTCTAGGCAGAATGTAAATCTAAGCCCTGTACATATACAAGCTTAATAAAACTGAATTAATAAGCTACACTCTAGTTGTGTATGACAGACTGCTAGAACTCTGTACTTTGATTCTAGCTGTCATCTTATCAACAAGAATACCACATTGAGCAGTAGAAATTCTTCTAGAACAAATAGGGACCCCAAAATATTTGAACGGTAAGGTACTCCTTGTGAAACCAGAAGCTGCCGCTATCCTGTTCACATCCTCATCTTGCATATCTTGACAATAAATTGAAGATTTCTGTTTATTTGCAAGTAAGTGTATGCGTGTTTTTATTTCGCCTACGCGGTGTGAGCGCGTATTTGACTACCTCGTTGTAAAGGTTTTATTGAAAACATTTTTGAAGTCGCCAACAAGTCTTTAAAGAAAGACGCATAAACCTATTTGGATATATTGGGAAATCGTAGGGACAAATTAGGGACTTATCCAATGTAGATTTCCCCGTCCTGACTCCATAGATGGTCAGTGAACCAAAAATTGAGTTCATAGGTGAGGATACAAATATGGTCATAATGAACCACGTTCGCGCATTGCTGGCCTCTACTAAATATCGATTCATGTCAATTTTTATGCAATAGAATAACCAAATAATATTTTCATGAACCCTAAAAATAAATTAGTCTAGATTCGTTTAGGAAACACATAAAAGACTATTTTTTAGTGATATGTTATTATGCAAACAAAATTACAATGAACCTAACAAGTTGTCCAAATTATCCGATTAATATTGGAGCAAGTCTTAGGTCTTTGATTCGCAATAATAACATGTGGGTGATAAAAGCATTGAATGGACAATCATAATAGTATGCATATGTATGTAAAATAAATAGAAAATAAATAAAAGGGTTAGAATGTAAAAAGTAATGATTTTTATATTAAAGATCTACATCAGGAAAGAAATAGTTAGTAACTTCAATATGAAAATAATAAATTTATTCAAGGAACCTCATGATTATACCGTGGCTTGGGTCTGAAAGATTGACAACCTTCGGGACGAGCAATCATGAAGCCTGAAAATATGAATGTCTGAAAGTATTTTT
Source organism: Beta lomatogona (assembly GCA_947646795.1). Lineage (NCBI taxonomy): Eukaryota > Viridiplantae > Streptophyta > Magnoliopsida > Caryophyllales > Amaranthaceae > Beta > Beta lomatogona. The sequence goes on along the minus strand of CANSNZ010001098.1, from coordinate 141,736 downwards.
TTGTGAAAATATGAGAGTTTTTAGAGAGAATTCATAAGTTTACGTATACTAAAAGTTCAAAGTGTAAAGTCGTATGAAAATTATATGAGAAAAAACCGTATCTTTGATTAGGAAAATCGAAGCCTATTTATAAGAATACAGAAACTGCGCGTCACACGCAGGCTGTGCCAGGCGCATGACCCTGCATGACCCACAATCATACGTGTCAGGCACATATTGGTGCGCCTGAAGCACCATGACCAATCAACAACACCCACCTGGCACACGCTTCAAAAAGGTTAGAATTGACAGCTTGTGCATCACATAGAGGAGTGGGCCAGGCGCACGACTCTGTGTGACACACAGGTCCACATGTCAGGCTTTTGCGGTTGGCGCAGGACGGTGTGCTAGGTGCACGCTGGTGCGCTCGGCGCACCGCCTTACTTTTGACACGTTTTGACAGCTTTTTTATAAAACGCGTTTTAACGATTTTCTTTTATTTCTTAACTCCGAAAATCTGATTTTATAGGATAAAATCCGATTTTAATTATAAAAATATATTTGAAAATATTTATTTTATTTAAATAAAACAATTAATTATTATTAAACAACTAATTTTTATTAAACAATTAATTGGGTTTTGAAAAGAGTTGGGCTCAAAATACAATTAATTTTGATGAATAATTAACTGGGATTTAAAATACGATTTTGGATCATTAAAATACGCTTTAACACTTTTAAAATAGTTTTGGCTCTTCGGACTGCTCAGCCCTTGGGTCGGACCAATTAAGACCGCGGTATGTTTCATCATTAGGTCCTTGAATGGGAGATAGGATTATGTGTCTACAGAAGCCCCCATTATGACTGAGGTTCAGAAAACCGATAGTCAAAGTATACGGTGTTGGGACGAAGAACAATTCTAAACGCTCTGCAGTTTAGAACTGATCTATATACGACGGTCTCTGCAAAACAAAGTTAGTATGCAGGATAATAACTACAAACAATCTGATTACCTGCAGCGAAAGATGTTAGCAGATTGGTGCAAACAACTCACATAAAGCACATAATGATGCAAAAATGCAAACTTAGACTCTCTAAGGACGCATGAGATGCTATGCAAGGATTAAGGTTATGCAAAGCTAAGGAAGATGACACGTTATGCAAGGTCAGGGTTATGGAAGACTAGGATGTATGTAATGCAATGCAAGGTCAGGGTTTTGCAAGGTTAGGAGATCTTAAATGTAGAGAGAGATAGAATTATTAGAAATGAATCGAATGATTTTCGAAAACTGTTTTTAGTAAATATTCGGCGTCCGCAAGTGAGATTCGCATATTACAACTCTTCGGGAGTTTGATTTTGGAGGATCCACCACATATATAGGAAGCCCCCACTTTGGGTAAGCTTGTCTTGAATTAGGCACTATGAGCCTTGATTGGAATGTACTTGATATGTCGTGAGCACTCAGAGTTCTTTGCTGGGGATTCTTCTTTGAGGAGTTGACATAGACAAAGTCATATAATGCTAGAAACCATGGAATTATCGGAGAATCCTTCAGGGACAAGGAGAGCCTTGATTGAAAAATAAAAAAGTTTATATTTGTGACTCATATAGATGTAGTTGGGGAAAAGGCTTTGACGAGGCTAGGTTTGGACTCGAGTCTATGTTGGGATCTAGAAAGAGTATGCTCCTGAATTCTAGAAAGTTAAATCATTATACCTTGATTAAATTTTTTTTTTTTATTGAAGCGGTCAGACCTCGAGATGAGGATTCCTACGTATCCTTGCGGAATCAGACTATTCGTAGTTCTAGATCTGAAAAACTTATATTTTTTTGTGCCCTAACTTTTGCCTAGGCCGCACTTTCAGGTTTTCAACCTAGCAGGCTTGGACATATCTTGAAAAAGGAGTTTGGGTTGATGAAAGGTTGAAAGTTAGAGTTTTGAAGTTTTGATGAAGATTCAATTTGTTGGGCTAAGGTAGGACCATGGATTTGAATTATATGGTTAGGGTTTTGATGGACTGAAGGATGAGGGGTAGAACTTGTGTGCAAGTCCCGTAGCTCGACCTTTTATTATTTCTTTGCCTTTGGCTTTTTCATTTTTGCATTTTTTTTTCTTTTTTTGTCCTGTATGCTTTCTTTTGCTTTTGCTTCTTTTTCGCACTTTGAATTTTTTCACTTTTTTTATTGGGTTTTTCTACGTTATACCCTTGTGTTTCTTCAATTTCTATGTTATACCTCAACCTTTTGAAAATTCCACATGGTACCCTTAAGGTTACCTTATTTAATGCGTGATGCCCCTACCGCTAATTATATGACATTTATTTCGTTTTTTTTTTTGATTTATTGAAATTAATTTAACTTATACATAGTTTAACGCTTGAAGGGAATATTCACAAATTAGATAGTTCCACTGGATTACAAAAAGTAAACGAAAGTAATGACTTATAATTAGCGGTAAGGCTATTATGCACTAAAAAGGTAAGTTTGAGGGTACCGTGTGGAATTTCTAAAAGGTTGGGGTACAATATAGAGATTGAAAAAAAAAACAAGGGTATAACGTAGAAAATTTGCATGGCATTGATTTTTTTGAGGCTTGCACACAAGTTTTTTATAGTTTTGGGTATTGGAAGGTTTGAATGTTATATGTGTAGCTTTGATTTGAAAGGATTATTTGGCTAATGGAGATGATGGTTTAATCGATTTTTTTATTTTGGGTTGGATTGCATGGACGAGGATGGTTTATGGATGACGGCTTATTGGAATGATGGAGGGCAATGGAGGAAGAAGGAATAAACTCTTAATCTAAAGCATGTCCATTTTTATTTAACTCTTTTGTTATTTTCAGATTTCTTTATTAGTCAAGATCATTAGGCGATTTAAGTTTCATCATTGAATTAGAAGCATAAATACAATGATGGAAGGTCAATGAAAATAAAAAATAAAAATAAAATGAAATGAAAATGGAAAGGCTATAATAGATGAAGTCTTATAGTGACATAAACTCGATAGGAAAGGACAAAAATGGCTTAGGGTAAGGACTCTCTTACTCATCTTAGGAAACTAGAAATAAAAGACTAAACCTTTGAATTGTTGATGTACAGCGTAAAAGGGCTGCTGGTGATGCTGATTCTCGTTGTAGCAAGTATTGGAAGCCTATTGTCATCGATCATGTTTCGCAGTGCATTTGTAGGATCCAATATTGTTCACAATATATCTTCCATAAACAAAACCTCCTTAATTCTCGAGGATCAAATCAGAAAGAATTTGTCTAAGCCTCCCACAAATCACCTTAGTAATACATTTATATAGAGTATTACAGTGGGGAATGGGTCTAAACTCACTCACATTCTTTGGACATTTAGTCTTAGGAATTAGAGTGACCACTGTATGATTAAGCTCTTTTAATAACTTGCCATGCTGTAGAAAATCCAAAACAGCTGCAATAACATCATTGCCCACAATATCCCATGCATCCTTATAGAAAAAAGAACCAAAACCCACTATTAGAAAAAACCTCAATTGCTCCGGTAAAAAACCCCTCAAATGCTCCCTAATTAACGCGTAGCAGACGTCATACGAGCATTTGAGAATTTTACAAATGATCTGGTTCTCAACGAGAGCATTCCGATTATGCAAAAAACCGAAGCATTTGACCTTCTTAACATAGGAAAAATACCACAAATACTCCGGTTGTTTGGAAAAACCGAAGCATTTAAACAACCGGAGCATTTATGTATTTTATATAGTAAAAAAATTAACAAATGCTTCGGTTGATTAGTCAACCAAAGCATTTGATAAGTAGAAAAAGCAGTTTTTTCCACTAGTGACCATCTGGTCTTGGGGCCTTGATGCCAGGTTTTGAGAAAAGAGCACTTTTCACCTCTTCCTGAGTTTATGGAGCTCCAAAATAGCCGTGTGATGATCATCAAGAACAGGACCTGCATGCACAATCTGGCTAATGACTACGCATCTATTAGGGTGAGTAGTGCCTAATAAAGATGTATAAAAAGAAATAAAGGAAAGCACCTGACTCTTCTTCTGGTTTATCATACTACACTCCATTCATATCATAGATGCTATAAATTTGATTCCTAATATTTCTACTCTTAATACTCTTATGAAATAGCTTTGTGTTCTCATCTCCTACCTTGATCCAAGCAATCTTTGCTTTTTGCTTCAAGAAATCATGATAAGCTCTATGTTTAAGCTTATATTCTTGCACAGTAATAATCTCAGCATCAGCAATACTATGATCAGAAGGATGAAGGTGCATAGCTGCCTGAATCTCAATCATATCATTATATGCCTTGAGATCAGCAGCTTGGATGTCTGGAAAACCAGTTCTATAAAGATCTTTCAGAGCAACATTAACTCTTTTCAGCTTGCTAACCAGAACAAACATTTTACTCCCACTTATCTGAGAGATCCAGTGAGATTGAACAATATCTGCAAAGGTAGGAGCATCTTTCCACATTGTGAAGTACCTGAATGCCTTTTTCCCTGCAGCATTTCTAGGATAAACTGTGAGCAAACCAGGTGAGTGATCAAACTCACCTTCACTTATAAAACAAACTTTAGTTGAAGAATAAATTCCTTGCCATGCTTCATTTGCCATCACTCGATCTATCTTTGAGAAGATTCTATCATTTCCTTGTTGCTTATTATTCCATGTATACATATTGCAAATACTCTTGACATTTGCCATCCCACAAACATGCATACATCCATTGATATCCACAAGTTATGTTTGTCTGACAACGGGTCCTATTCTCTCTTCCACAGCCATAACACAATTCAAGTCTCCACACATAATCTAAGGAGCTTGAGTATTCAACTCCTTTAAATCCCTTCATAATTCATGTCTTCTATTACTATCATTAAATGCATTGATAAATGTGCAATAAAAGCTATCCATACCACTCACAAGATAAACATAACAATCTATGAATTGGCTTGAAACAGCAAGAATGATAACTGAGAAACTACCTGGTCTCCAAGCTACCACTAGTCTACCACCATCATGATGACTAGCATTACTAGTAAAACACCAATTTGAAAAAACTCTTTGGTAAAGGTTGCCAAGATTAGCAAGCTTCACCTTATGTTCCAGGAGCCTAACCAACCCAACAGTATATCTTTAAAGAAATCTCTTCACATCTTCTTGCTTCTGTGTAGAGTTGATGCCTCTCACGTTCCAGCTTAATACTCTATCCATTAGAATAGGAAGAGTCCCCCTCTTCCTACACCAGCTCCCCTGTTGACGTCTCTATTTCCATCACCCATCTCACCTGGTGCTTCATCATCATTCAAAAGTTAAAATACATTAGCAGTTTGAGTTGGTTTAGAGTTTAAAACTCTAACCCTTATGGGAGTGAGAGCTTTTTGAAAACCCTCCTGATCTACTTCAATCTCCTTCTGTATTATTCTGTTTTTGAATCCATATTTTCTTAATTTTTACATTTCGACACTCCATTGCTTCATGACCAACCAGCTGGCACTTTTCACAAACAGTTGGTCTCCGCTCATACTTAACTTCAACATTCACCATTTCTCCATATTCATTCATGAATGAGACCTGATCAGGCAATTTATGTGACATAGTTACTTCCACCATAACTCTTGCAAACTAAATTTTGTCTCTTCTTTTAGTGGCATCATCTCTCCTAATAGGTCTCCCTATTTTATTCACTATCTTGAATAGAGCTTTTTCTCCTCCAGTATTTGAAATTCAATCTCAATTATTGAATCCAAATGGGCAATGATTTCACTTCCTCCTTCTCTATATCCATATCATCAGTCCAGGGTTTCATTATCATGAGATTGTTATCAAAGAAGTATTGTCCTGTAAGTAGGGGTGTTCACCGGTCCAGGACCGGACCGGAACCGGCTGGACCGGTGGATCAGAATCTAGAAAAAATTTGGACCTGGACTGGACCGAAATTTTTCCGATCCGGTTCGGTCTGGACCTGAATTTTTCCGGTTCGATCTGGTCTTGGATCTGTTGGACCGGAATCTTTATTTGTTTTAAAAAATATATTTTTTATTTGATTTTAAAATATTTATAAATTAGATATATTAAAATTTTAATAATATTAATAACAATATTTCTAAAGTTTATAAATAGTAGCTCTAAATTTCTAACTTTTTACTACCTTTTAAACTTTTTTAACATATAAACTTTTTTTTTTTTTACTAAAAAATTAGAATTTCTGGTCCACCGGTCCGGACCGGAAACCCGAAATCGGGATTTTCTTCGGACCGAGGACCGGGCCGGAATCTTCGGTCCAGTCCGGTCCGGTCCAAACTCCGGTCCGGTCCGGTCCAGATTCCGGTTCGACCCTGGTCTTTGAACAACCGTACCTGTAAGCACTTTATCCCTCGATTCCATTGCATTCCTTTCTTCACCATTACAACTTTATCCACATTATGTTGTTTCCTAATCCTCCCAATAAATCCTTTCATCACCTGAATAAGAGGATTAGCCCTCATAATATAACACACTACAATAGAATTCCAAAAATCCACCTCTTCTTGAATGTCATCTAGGTCAATCTGAACTGGACTATTAGGATCATCCATCGATTTAATCTCACATTCAGGATTAACATCTTATTCAATATTTGCTACAGCTACTTCATCAAATTGCTGTAAGATAGGTACTAATAACGTACGTATTGCAACATTTGCTCCATTGTGATTGTGATTCACCATATCAGTTGATTTATGCATTGATTGAAGCCATTCATTGAATGAATGCCTCACTTCTGACTGGACCTTCAAATGTTGCAGCTATAATTTCAGTGTAAAAATCTTATACTCAAAACCAAAATCCAATGCCTCCACCCCCAAAATTTTATCAATCGATCGAGTTTTACGTGCCTGTGAATCTGAAAACAAATCCACGAGGCTTATTCTTCTCTTTTCCTTGCTTATTTCCTTGAGATTTGTCACATGTTTTCCTTACCATGGCCTCGGTGCACGATAAGCTATCATGCACCGAGAGACAAAACTTGGAGAGGAAGTCTTAAGAAAATATCACCTCCACATCAACTAATATACAAACAAAGTACTAGATATGCACATAAATGGATTTATATAACACATGCATAATCGCAAACACTCAAACGACATGATTTATTTATACCTAGCACTTTAGTCAACTCTTTAAACCTAATTTCAAGCCATACACCATGATATGAAGATCACAAGGTATCCAAAAATAATCAAGCTCTACAAACTGAAAAATAATCAAGCTCTAATAACTCTAAGTAATCTATCCAATCTACTCAAACCCAGTTAACTAAGTGGAAAGCAAATTCGATGTCTCAGGCAGGTCGTTCACTTCGTATCTAGTCTAATTTGTCTACGAAGGCTAATTTTCAAATACAAGTTTTTTGCTCCCAACTTCTATTCACGCGGAGGTGGATAAAACATATAGGAATTTCTTTTGGAATAACTCTCCAGAGTCGAGCTTTGCTAATCTAATATGGTGGGATAAAATTTGTATTCCAAAAAAGTTTGGAGGGTTGGGCTTTAGGAAAGCAAATGTTAATAATATTGCTTTGCAAATGAAGTTGACCTGGAAGATTATTGATAACCCGTCTAATCTATGGGTTAAAATAATTTCTAAAAAGTATTTAAAAGCATCTTCTATTCTTGATTATTCTCCTTCTTCTAATTCTTCTTGGTAGTGGAAAAAACTTATTTCTTTGAGAGATACTTTTAAGAAGGGCTTACGATGGACTGTTGACTCAGGTGCTCAAGTTTCTTTTTGGGAAGATAATTGGGTTTTTCAGTATCCAATCTCGTCTATTTGTGTCCCGTGTAGGGGTTTCGAAAACTTAATGGTTAGTGATGTCATTAATGAGTAACGTCAGTGGAATAGGGAGTTATTAACTTCTATTGTGCCTTTAGATAGTTGTCAAACTATATAGTTGTTTCTTATGTAGAATATTGATTCTGATAAATTAATTTGGGGTTTGACTTCGAATGGTATTTACTCTGTCAAGTCAGGGGCTTTGCTTATATAGGGGTCTGCGGGAAATTATTCATTAACCAACCAAGACTAAATAAGCAAAATTATTCTTCAAGCTAAAGCTTGGGGTCTGCGGGAAGGTGTGAATGGGGCCAGGTTTCTTAATATTCCCTCTCTTATTATTGAAGGTGATAACCATGTTGTCATCAATTTTGTTAGGAGATGCTGGAAGGTTCTGTGGGAAATGTCTACTTTGATTAGTGATTCAGTTGAAGACCTAAAGAATGTTCCGGAGGTCTCGTTCAACCAATGTTTTAGGGAAGCAAATCAAGCGGTGGATTTCATGGCTCATAGGTGTCAAGAGGCTTCGTCTTTATTACTCCTTCTAACTTGGTTTTTTCTTCCATCATCCGAAAGGATGTTGCTGTAGGCTAGTCCTATATTAGGATTCAGATCTAGTTTTTCTTTCTTGTAATAAAAAAAAAAATTTGTTTTCGATTGAAAAAGTCAATACTTTGTATTAAAAAAGGTAAGAATAACTGTAGAAGAGAACAAACCTTAGCTTATGGGAATGACCCTTCCCATTTTCACCAAGGTCATGCACCAACTAGCGTTAAACAAGGCCATATACATAAATGGATAATAATTGACAGTTAAAACCTCGAATAACGTGTGTATTTTGTAAAAAGCAATCAACGAGCTAGATCTCAATATGTATTAGTATTATAAATGATTAATAAAGTCGATAACTGTTGGCGTGTTTTTATTTCGCCTACACGGTGTGAGCGCGTATTTGATTTGACTACTCTATTGTAAAGGTGTTATTGAAATTCGTTTTGAAGTCGCCAACAATTATTTAAAGGAAGTGTCATAAAGTAATTGGATATTGAAAACTGTAGGGACATCTTAGAGACTTTATCTAATGTAGATTTTCCAGTTTAGACTCCATAGATGGTCAAATAAACCAAAGATTGAGTTCGGGGGTGAGGACACAACATAGTCAGGAACCATGTTGTCCATTGTTGGCCTCTACTAAATATCGATTCACAACAAATTTTATGCCAAAGAATAATCATATAATATTTATACACCCTAAAAATATTTAGTCTATGTTGGTTAAGCAAACACATAAAAGACTAATTTTTTTAGTGACAAGTTGTTTAGCAATCATATTACTGGGTACCTAGCAGGTTGTCCATGTTATCTAATTTAGTTAGAACATTTACTTAGGTCTTGATTAACAATAAATACAATGTGATAAATATTGCAATCATGCATAAAAATAATAATGTCTATGAAAAGAAATAAAAATAAGAAAATAAAATATTGCAGAGAGTTAGTATAATATTTAACTAGTATTTTTTGCACGCACGGTGATATTGTACATGTTTCTTTTGTTTTAAAAAATCAGGAAGTTTCTTTCACTAAAAAAAATGTCCTAATTTTTTAGGGGGGAAATCTGGCAGTTACATTAGAGTTTTTTTAAAATAAGTTATATGACTTTTTTGCCCTCATTAGTTATCTTGGAAGAATAAAAACATAAAGGGTATTTTAGGGAACTCAGGTGGACACCAAAGTCCTCAAGAGTTCCCATATATAATAGAGATACTTACAGTAGCAGAACAATCTACATCGCGAATCTAGCGTTAGTAACTTCAAGGAAATAATAAAAATAAATAAAGTAAATAAAGAAAAAGATTGTTAATTTAGTTGACCCTCATAAACTATACCACCGTCTGGGAGCGTTGGTTGATATGGATCTTGGAAATTTGAATATTGTACGAGTCCTTATATACAATTTCTTGTTTGCGTTGACTTCCGTTTTACAAGATATATGTTGCTGCTTGAGTTTTATGAAGTGAGATTAGTATCGCATGTGATAATGATTGAATGAATTGTTTAGGATGAATAAGGGTGCTACGTTGACTTAGGGTGAAGATGAAGAATATTGAGCAGGGAAGTATACGGTCAGGGGCGTAGGACTTAGGCGGTGAATTAGGAATTTGGCCGTGTATTTGTGAGTTATGCCGAGAGATTTTGTTATAAGGTTCTTGTTTTTGTAAAGGGAGCCATGAGATTGTGTTTTGCCGACGGAAAATATGAGAGGAGGGAGAGGGGAATTATATATAGCTTTAAAAGTGTTGGGGAAGCACTAGGTTTTCGAAAATAATTAGGTCTTTAAAAGATTTTTCTTAAAGAGATTTTAGAAAAGAGTTACATAAAAAAAAACATTTAAAAACACTTTAGAGAAAGATTATTTTTATAAAAGATATTTTTATCCATAAAACCAATTAATATAACGGTTTTTTCACTATATACCCCTAACAAATTTTTTTTTGCACCATGTACCCTCACAAGTTTCCAAATTCACCATATACCCCCGACATTTTAAAAAATACATCAACTTACCCTTATGCCTAACGGAAGCCTAACGCCGTTAGTTATTAACCCCTAATCCCTCCTCTAACCCTAATTAACTAACTTAAATCTACCTCTAATCCTAACCCTAACCCCTAATCTAATACCTTAATCTTAACCCTTACTCTTACCACCCCTCCCCCCCCGGTGGCCCACCACCCAGCGCCCCACCACCCCACCGCCCCACCACCCAGCAGTCCCCCTCCCCTTCCCCACCACCCCGAAGCTACCCCCTCCCTATGTAGCCCCACCTCCCCCTCCCCACCACCCCCGAAGCCCCCTCCCCTTCCCCTGGCGACGCGCAACCCTAGCTCCCCCTCCCCGCAAAGAACCCGGAAGATTGATTCTCCTGCAACTCGTTAGAGAATCAATACTCGCAACTCACCGGAGATTTGCTTGTAGGAAGTGTACATAGTGCTTGTGGTGGATTTCTTCGGTTTAAAAGCGAATCCTTTATTCTCGAAGAAATCGAAGGTTTGCCATAATTCATACTCCATAATTCGTAGTCCGCAACTCACAATTCTCTTCAATACCTGCCATAATTCATACTCCAGTTTCTTTTTTTTTTTTTAGTTTTGCTTCGATTTTGTTGTAGGAGTGTGAAAATAAGAACCAATGATACAATCGAAGGTCTCTAATTGTGAAATTAAGGGGATGGTGGAAAAGCGACGGTGAGGATGCTACAGTTTGTTGATGGTTGTGGTGGCTTTGATGATGTTGCAACCAATTATTGACGAAGGAGGTGGTGGCTTTATTGTCGAATGAGGTGGCGGATTTATGATGCGTAGGTGGTGGTCGTGGTGTGGAATCGGGTGGTGTTGTGGTGAGATGATTGTTGATGAAGGGGAGGGGAGGGGGGGTTCGCACGGAGGGAAGGGGAAGGGAAGGGGAGGGAGGTCGGCGGGGAAGAGGAGAGGGAGGGGGAGGGGAAGGTGGGGCGTGTGTGGGGATGGGCGGCTTCGGGGTGGTGGGGGGAGGGGAGGGGGACTGCTGGGTGGTGGGGGCCTGCTGGGTGGTGGGGCGGTTGGGCGGTGGGGCTGTTGGGTGGTGGGCCAATAGGGGGAGGGGTAGTAAGAGTAAGGGTTAGGGTTAGGGTATTAGATTAGGGGTTAGGGTTAAAGGTAGATTTAGGTTAGTTAATTAGGGTTAGAATGGGGGATTAGGAGTTAATGACTAACGGCGTTAGCCTTCCGTTAGTCATAAGGGTAAGTGGATGTATTTTTTAAAACGTCGGGGGTATATGGTGAATTTGGAAACTTGCGAGGGTATATGGTGCAAAAACAAATTTGTTAGGGGTATATGGTGAAAAAACCGTTAATATAATTAATGAATTCTATTAATTAAATTGGGCTAGGAAATGGGTTTTAAAATTGGGCTTTCATAAAACAAATTATGAAAAGGGTTTTTGGAAATGAGTTAATGAAAAGAGTTAGAAAATGGTTTTGGGCTTAAAATATTTTATTTCGACTCGTTCTTTATTCTTTCCTCGATCCGGACCAATTAGAGCGGGGTATTAGTCATCATAGGGTACTAAAAGGGGAGACACGATTATGTGTCTACAGAAGTCCCCCACTTTGGCTGAGGTTCGGGAAACCGAAAGGCAAAGTATACGGTGTCAGGACGGAGAATGATTCTAAACACTCTTCAGTTTAGAATTGATCTATATATGTCGGTCTCTGCAAAACAAAGTTAGTATGCAGGACAATAACTAAAAGCAATCTTATTACCTGCAGAAGAAGATGTTAGCAGATAGGTGCAAACAACTCAGATAAGGCATATAATAATGCAATAATGCAAACTTAGACTCTCTAAGCATGCATGAGACGCTATGCAAGGATTGAGGTTATGCAAAGCTAAGGAAGATGACACGCCATGCAAGATCAGAGTTATACATGACTAGGATGTATGAAATGCAATGCAAGGTCAGGGTTTTGCAAGGCTAGGAGATCTGGATATGTAGAGAGATGGAATGATCAGAAATAGTTTGAATGATTTTCGAAAACTGTTTTTAGTAAATAAGTAAGGTCCGTAAACGAGGTCCGCAAGTTATAACTTTTCAGGAGTTTAATTTGGTTTGGAGGAACCACCACATATAGGAAGTCCCTACTTTGGGTGAGCTTGCCTTGAATTAGGCACCTTGAGCCTTGATTGAAATGTAGCTGATCTGTCTTGAGAGTTGAAAGTTGTCATTGGGGATTCTTCTTTGGGAAGTGATTTAGGCAAAGTCAAATGTCGCCAGAGACCATGAAATTGTCTGAGAGTCCTTCGGGGGAAAAGGAGAGCTTGAATTGAAAAATGAAAAGCTTAAATTTGTGACTTGAAATAAATGTAGGTAGGAAAGGCTTTAATGAGGCTAGGTTCAAACTCGAGTCTATGTCGGGATCTAGAAAGAGTATGCTCCTAAATTCTAGAAAGTTAAACCATTAGACCATGACTAATTTTATTTTATTGCAGCGGTCGGACCTCGAGATGAGGATTCCTACGTATCCTTGCGGAATCAGACCATTCGTAGTTCTAGATCTGATTTCTTTTTTTTATTATTATTTTTTTGTCCCCTAACTTTTGCCTAGACCGCCCTTTTGGGTTTTCAATCTAGCGGGCTTGGACATACCTTGGAAAAGGAGTTAGGGTTGATGAAAGGTTGAAGGGTTTAAGGCTTGAGGTTTTGATAAAGGTTTAATTGGCAGGGCTAAGGTAGGATCATAGATTTGGATTATATGGGTTAAAGTTTTGATGGATCGAAGGATTTGAATGAGGGATAGAACTTGTGTGCAAGCCCCCTAGCTTGACTTTTTATTTATTTGCCTTTGGCTTTTTTTTTTTTGCATTTTGCTTTTGTCTTGTGCGTTTCTTTTGCTTTTGCTTTTTTCGCACTTTGATTTCTTTACTTTTTTTTGTTTTGCCTGGCATTTCTATTTGTTTTTTTTTTGTAATGAGGCTTGCACACAAGTATTTGGTTTTGGGTATTGGAAGGCTTTGAAGGTTATTTGTGGAGCTTTGATTTTGACGTGATTATTTGGCTAATGGAGATGATGGCTTAAGGAATTTTTATTTTTCTTGGTTGCATGGAGATGGCTTATGGAAGGAAGAGGGAAATAACTCCTGTGATCCAAAGTATGTCCACTTTTATTTTTTCTCTTTTTTTATTTGATTTCTTTATTAGTGAAGATCATTTCATCATTGAACTCGAAGCATAAATGATGGTGAAAGGCCAATGAAAATAAAATAAAAATATAATATAAAATGAAATGAAAACGGAACGGTTATGATAGATGAAATCCTATAGTGACATAGACTTGATGGGAAAAGGACAAAAATGGCTTAGGGGTATGGATTCTCTGACTCATCCTAGGAAACTAGAAATATAAGACTAAGCCTGTTGAATTGTTGATGGATTGCGCAAAAGGATTACTGGTGATACTGATTCTCGTTGTAGCGAGTATTAGTAGTCTATTGTCATCGACCATGTTTCGCAGCGCATTGATAGTATTCAACACTAGGTGTCAGATGGAATTATGTCGTTGGAATTCGCGATAGAAATGTAGGTTGCACCTTTTAAATTTTCTTTTAGGTGCAGGGTTCGGTGTAGACCCTATGGAAGTGATTGCACCTCTAATGTGAAGGCGGTAGACCCTATGAAAGTGATCACGCCTCTATTTTGAAGGCGGTCAATGGTAATCTTCATGATTCTAAATGAAGTCGGGGTGGTGATAGTACGATTGATGAGCTATAGAGTAGGCTCAACTTTTGTTTCGCCATTAGGCGCTTCTAAGTTGTAATCTCTCGGCCGGTCATGAACAGAATCGAGTGGACCTCGCTCGTAAGTTTTAAGAAATGATTTTCGATATGAGAAATGGAAATGGGAGATGAGAAATGAGAAATGGAAATGGAGATGAAAATGGAAAATGATTAGAGATGGATATGATTATGGTTATGATGGTGACATGGGCCTAACCGCCTAACTTTATGCATATGCAGATGTGGACTGGACTGAACTATACTTTAAACTTGCAAGCAGACTAGACTTAAAAGGATTGCTTATGCTAGCTTCGCTAGACTTAGGAAGGAATTGGCTTCGCCAGCATTGATGATTTGGGGTTTGATGGATCTAAGATAGACTAGCTTCGCTAGATTTAAAGGTTTTGGGACCATTATGGACTAAGGGTAGACTAGCTTCCCTAGACTCGAGGATTTGGATTGCTATAGATGTAAGGTAGGAGTAGCTTCGCTAAACTCGGAGGGTGCCTTTAGGGTCTTAGGGGTGACTAGCTTCGCTAAGTCTAAAGGGTGCCATTATGGTCTTAAAGGGTGACTAGATTCGCTAGGTGAATGGGTGTCATTATGGTCTTTAAGGTATGCTAGCTTCGCTAGACTTAATGGTTTGGACTTCGTCCTATACGGGTTTGGAAATGGACTAGATTATACTTAGGAAATGAGTTGGGCCTTATATGGGCCTAATGTTGGTCTTAGTCCTATATTGGTTTGAAGTTAGACTTGAAGATGCACATGGGCTTGACATAAAAAATGGACTAGGTCTGGAATTAGATTGGAATGGACTGGGATTAGACTTGGACTAGGCTTGACATAGATTAGGGTTCACATAAAGATGCAAATGGGCCTAGATTTGACTTGAACTAGACTTATATGGGCCAAAGATGGACTCTAATGCTAGTGGGCCTAACATGAATGCATGGACTCAAATTTAGATGGACCTAATTTGAATGTAATAATGACTCTAATGCATATGGGCCTAAAATGCATAAAAATGGATTGGATTTGGTTGATTGGATTGGATAGAAGGTATCTAGAATTTTCGAAATTGGTTTTTGAAAGGAACCCCTTGTTTTTATCTTTTGTTTGGAAAAGATGATGGATTAATTTTGAAAAATATTTTTTTATTGAATAGGTGGTATGATGATGATTAGTAAATATTTTCGAAAAAGGTAGAATAGAAGAGGGTGTAGGATTGATTTTTATTAAAAAGATTTTAGAAAAGAGTTAGATAAAAATAAAAATTTAAAAACACTTTGGAGAAAGATTATTTTTATAAAAGATATTTTTATCCATAAAACCAATTAATATAATTAATTAATTCTATTAATTAAATTGGGCTAGAAAATGGGTTTTCAAATTGGGCTTTCATAAAACAATTTATAAAAAGGGTTTTCGGAAATGAGTTAATAAAAAGAGTTAGAAAATGGTTTTGGGCTTAAAATATTTTATTTTAGACTCGTTCTTTATTCATTTCTCGATCCGGACCAATTAGAGCGAGGTATTAGTCATCATAGGGTACTAAGTGGAGAGACACAATTATGTATCTACAATAACCAATAAAATACATATTCAAAATAAATTGATAATCTATAAAAAGATTATATTTTCGTTATGTTTAATTATGTTTGTGATAACTTAGAAATATATAAAATGTGTAACCATTATAAACAAATAGAGTTAGTACTATGTAACTAAAGTCTAAAGGCCTTGCCGCTAGGCGCTAAAATTTAATATTACATTTAATAAATTTTTATTATATCAATGTTCTTTAAAATAAATTAAAAAGGTTTCATCACTTTCATGTGAATGCCTAAAGAGTAATGAAATTTTATGTCCAAACTTACACTTTTGTTCATAATTTTCCTTAGCACTCACTTTCACCTCTAAAATAGTATTGTAACGAGAAAGAATAATTCGGAGGTAATTTTCTTTACAGATTTAAACTACATTAATATCATTACCACAATTATTTAGGATCACTAACCAAAAAGATATTTAAATTTATGAATTAGTATTTTTGTTGTAGTAACAAGTACCAAAATTCATTGATGCTTCATTGAATGAGTAGTACATGAGTAATGGAAGATTCAAGAGTGTTGATCATCGAGCGATTCTGAACTCGGAAGAGATGCAGTCAGTAGCAGTATTTGTTAATCCAGCTCAATGTGCGAAGGTGTATCCACTTAACATAAAAGACCGCGAAAAGTCGTTGTTAGAAGAGCCCGTAACATATGCTGAGATGAACAACATGCAGAAGAACAATACCTTGAAATTTAGAGACTCAAGAAACTCACTAAGGTTGAAAATTGGAGCCAAGAAGGGCTTGATTGCAAGCTCATACAGCTTAACTAAGTAGTTAAGCAAGCCTTATAAAAAACATAAAACATCTTAGCTCGACAATAAGTTTCAGTTAACATTATTATTGTATTCGTTTAAGACATTTTTGTGTCAGTTTAAGACATGTGTGTATCTGTTTAAGTCATATATTTATCAATTTATGTTTTTTTTTGTCATCTTATGCATTTTTTTTCCATCAATTTCTCCATATTATATTAGTTTATGCATGTTGTTTACCAATTTATGAATATTTTTATTCAATTTATGCATATTAATCAACTTTGCATAGTTATATTCAGTTTACACATAATAGTTTTTAGTTTATGCACGTTGTTTATATATAAGTATATGAATAGTTCTAATTAGTTTATGCATATCTTTAATCAGTTTGTGTATATTCTTTTTATCAGTTTAGAGATACTTTTTGTCATTTTATAATCATTTTTTTTATCAGTTTGTAGACATACCATATTAGTCTATAGAAAAATTATTTCTTCATCTTTTCTTCGCCTTTAATCTCATTTCATAATTTCCTTCATCTCCCTCCCAACCTACTCTTTCTCCTCTACAAGAAGCTCCATATCTCTCAGAGTTCTTCAAGGTAACCTCCCCTATCCCTCGATCAAACATCACCAATTTTCCCTTCATATTTCAATTATGAAAATTTCAGTCTTTGTAGAGGTCAAATTCGGCAAGGCGGGTTGAAATTTTTGAAGAAAAACTTGATAAATTCTCAAATTTGATTAATTTGGGAAGAATGAAGTAAATCTTCGAAGAATATTAATGAATATTGTGAGAAATGACCTTATAGAAGGTTGAGTTTGTGATAAAGGACCTCATATAAGCTACGTGGCTAACTGAGACCTTATGGACTTTGTTTTTGTTGACTGGAACCTTAGGTCGGAAAATAAGCGTTGACCACCATTTTGTTAGGAAAGCGGAAACTCTTACGAGCTAGATTGGTTGGCTGGTTTTGTGTTTTCTTGATGCTGTTGCCCAAAAAAATGTAGTTTTCACCAAATTTTCATTGTCCTAAATAATTCTAATTGAAAAGTCATACAATGTTCACGATGTGGTGGGTTTCATGTAAACGTAATTATAGTATCAGTATCACCTATCAAAAGTCGTCTGACCTTTTATTTTCTTGGCGTGTTAATTAAGTTGACTGTAGAATATAGATGTTGTCTGACTTAGAGCTACCGAGAACGGATTATTTGGGCCTTTCTTTGGGTGTAAAAGTCTCGAGCTGGGTAGATATTACATTGCGTGTTTTTGCATCATCCAACCTTGCAGCATTAAGTTTTTGGATACTCCAGTCAACAAAATAAAAATAAAAAAAAGTTTTTGGATATTACTTTCCGTTTTTGAACATCCGACCTTGCAGCATAAAGTTATTTGACTCAAAAAGCCTAGTCGTCTATATTATTGATAAACTAGCTGAATTCTTTTATATCACCTGTTGATTATGTTAGATACACCTACAAAAAAAAAAGAGCTTATGATAGTTACAACTAGAAATTACTTATTTTTATTGGTTTTAGGGTATTCAACAAAATTTTTTAGATTTAAGAGTTTATACTAAATCAAAACTCTAGTCATAATATAAAGTAGTGTTTGATAAAATAGCGTTTAAACTTTCAAAGTACAGAGGGAATTTAGGGGGGAGAAAAGAAACAAAAATAAAAGGGAAAATACACTATGTGTAGAAATTTTAATATATAAAGATGGGAGAGGGGAGTGAACAAGAAGATTAAATGACACTAAAAGCCTTCATTCAGTCCAAAGAATATGAATTACATATGAAACTAAATATAATGGAAGCCTAAAACTACAATGGAGAGAATAAGGGAATGATATCCCATAACCTAGTCTAGTGGACCAACTATACAACCCACCAACTACACTATTATCCTAAGCACTATGCAACTACATACACACATGATAAGAAACGGCTATACTAATTCCATGCATTCTGTTTCATGAAACATAGGAACTATTATTTGTATATTGAAAATAATAACTACCCACCATGTCAACCTATTACTTTGAATATGTTTAATGGTTAGCTATTCAACTTCCACTTTTTGACTCTTAATTAGTTAGATTAAGAGAAAAGGAAAGGAAAAGGAACTCAATCTTGAATTTAATATTATATAAATGCACATGTAGTACAAAAGTTAGGCAAGAATATCCTTCTCATCCTTTTTATTTTAAGAACTATTCACATTTGATCCTACCCTATATATATAGCTTAATGCAACTCGATCATACTACATAAACAGACCATCTAAACTTAAGGGTCACCAAACTTTAGACAAAAATCTAGTGCATTAGAGTGAAACAGAAAAGGCAAAAAGAAAAGAGGGAAAAAAAAGAATAATGGCCCCTGAAGTAGCATTTGTGACACCCACAACCCTAGCCAGAGAGAAAAAAATGAAAGATGGTTACCTAATAGACGAGAGGGATAAGGCTAAGGTAGGTCATAATGAGTTTAGCGACGACATTCCCGTGATCTCGCTGGCCGGAATTGACGAGGACTATTCCGGAGGGAGGAGGGAGACAATACTAAAGAAAGTAGTTGAGGCATGTCAAGAATGGGGGATATTCCAGTTAGTGGATCATAGCATTGATGTTGAGCTCATCAATGAGATGTGTAAGCAAACTAAGGAGTTTTTTGCTCTCCCAGATGAAGAGAAGCTCAAGTTTGAGATGCAACCTGGGAAGCATAAGGGTGGCTTCCTCATCTCAAGTCACCTTCAGGTATTTTCTAGATAAAAAAGCTAATCATCACATAGTTTTTTGTCATAGGAGTTTGTGAGGCATTTTTCTAAGTTCAATTGGGTCGTGCTCATCAATCCTATATTTTTATTTAATTAATAAAATTTTATCCAGCCAAAGTTTGTCTACATTAAACTTTAGCGCTTATCATATTGTTGAGATTCCAAGTTTAACCCGCCCATGCATGAACATGAGGAGAGGAATGAATAAGCTTGAGGAGTTACTATTGCCAAACTATTTTGAGATGTAACCTCATTAAAGCTTGTAAGTTGTCTAAATTATCCTCCAAGTGAGCTCAAGCCTATTTAACACTTGACTAGATCGATTTAAGACATATACACTCTTTTTTTCCGGTAATTACACTTATTTTTGTTTTCGTGCAATGTCTAACACACATCTTTGATGACCATTAATATCTTTATGGAGCATGTTTTATTGAAAATTCAAATTATATGATCGTTTAAATATATAAATTATGACAATTTTCAACATGACCTCACATAACTTCACCCTTTTCTTATATACACTCTTCCAAATACGGTCACAATTTTGTAGTGATCGTAGGATTCTAAGTGTCAAAAGAAAAAATGAAAAGGGAGTATATATATTAATTACTAACTATTAATAGATTGATATATTCTAAAAAGATAAAAGAAATAGAAAAGGCTGCAATAACATCGCTTGATTAAGAAGCCATTACTTAGCAATATTTGGAGAAATAGAGGGGACTAACATTAACTCTTCGTTGTTAGTCATGTAAGACTAATCCTTAAAGAAATTAGAAATATGAAAATAAGTTTTAGAAAGGGAGAAACTCTCACTGTTGAAAACAACTTAATTTCTAGTAAACCAAATAAACCACCAGGCTATACAAACTTTGGAGAAATTATTTTCTTCCAAAACCTTTTTTAAATGACAAAGGTTTTCGTAAACGAGGCATTAAGGGGAAAATGTGGATGAGGAAGCCCGCCCTTTTTCTTAGAAAGGAGGTTAAAGACTTCTTTAGTAAAGAGGGAAGAAAGAAACAAACTATTCGATCAACTCCTCAGAGAGTGTTGGCAAAGAACACAGTCTTGAGGTTAGAAAACATGGCTTCTCTCAATTCTAGTTTTAGTGGGAAGACCATCCACACATTTTCCACATAAAGTTTTTTTACTTTACGTAGCGTTTTGTTCTTGTCCAACGGCTACCCGCTACCTAAAACGCTAGTGCCAACAGCGCCTTTAGCATTCTAGTTTTAGTCATATATATATATATATATATATATATATATATATATATATATATATATATATATATATATATATATATATATAGGTATATATATATATATAGGTGCATATTTATTTCATTTTTCATTGGTATGCATGGAGCACTATATATATTTGTATTTGGTATTTTATTCCCCCTCTTTTCACATACATTTTTAGATTAATAAGATCTGCAAGGCATAGAGGCTCTCTGGAGTATCTTTGGAGTAACTTCCCCGCTAACCTCCCAGCTTAAAGCTGACATGTCCTGAAAAAAATTCTAAGACTATAAACGGTTTACTACTTGACTAAAAGAAAATAATCATATAATTGATTATGCCACGCACTTTTGGTGCCACCATTAACGATCTAGTATTGTTGTTAACCCGTTCAAAAAAAATAATCCTAAGTCAATACATACATTATATACATAACAATGCAAGATAATTTGATCTCGAAGCTTGAGCTAAATTATTGGTATCGATATTTTACCCATACCAATCTAAGGGCATGTTCAATAAAAGTAGCTTTGAAGGTAGCCATAAGTGCTTTTAGTAGCTACTAGCGATCAGATGTTAACTATTCATGTGGCTTAGCTGCCAAAATAGTTTTTAAAACAATTTGGGTGCAACAGGATGAGGCAGTGGCAAATTGGCGTGAATTGGTGCTCTTCTTCACCTACCCAGAACAAGCGAGAGACTACTCGCGATGGCCCAATAAACCTGAGGAATGGAGGGCCGTGACAGAAGCCTATGGTGAGAAGCTGAGGAACTTGTCTTGCAAGATGTTTGAACTCTTATCTGAGGGTTTGGGGTTGGAGAAAGATGCTATTGCAAAGTCTTTAGGTGAAATTAACCAACATTTGGTGGTAAACCATTACCCTAAATGCCCGCAGCCTGATCTTGCAATCGGTCTCAAACGACACACCGATCCAAGCTCCATTACATTGCTCCTCCAAGACCATGTTGGTGGATTACAAGCTACGAAAGATGGTGGCAAAACTTGGATCACCGTTCGCCCTATCAAAAATGCACTTGTCCTTAATCTCGGGGATCATATCTATGTAAGTTATAAACACAAACTAGTATTCTCTTCGTATTTTCTATAATAAATACGAAATTCGTTGATGTTGTGCATTGAAATGTGCAGTACATGAGCAATGGAAGGTTCAAGAGTGCCGATCATCGAGCGATCGTAAATTCAGAAGAGACGCGAATGTCGATAGCTGTATTTATGAATCCAGCGCAAGATGCGAAGATGTATCCACTTAACTTAAAAGACGGTGAAAAGTCCTTGTTGGAAGAGCCCATCACATACGCTGAGATGAACAACGTGCACAAGACAAAGTACCTCGAAATTGTGAGACTCAAGAAACTCGCGAAAGAAGAAAATTGGTCCGAAAAAGAGCTTGATTACAATCTCAGCCAGCTTAATTAATTAAGTACATAAGCAAGCCTTATAGAATAATAATACCTCTGATCCAGTTTAGAGTGTCTTGTGGGCATCTATTGAATAACCATTGAGCAAGAAGTAATATTTAATAATTGACAGCTATACTGGCCAATTTTATTATAGACAGCAAGAAGTAGTAGTATTCATCGTGTTCTCAGAATTTTTATATAATCATTGAGTATTTGAAGGTTTTATCGTCTTTGCTACACATTATGTCACTCAAATTTGTTAAACATTAGGACGGTGTTGTGTTTGATTTATTGCGCAATAATAGTCAACAATAAAATATAAGGGAGAAAGCAATAAAGAAGATGAGCAAAAGACTCAAGGATTTATATGTTTCGGTCAATGTGACCTAGTCCAGAAGTGAGGGATTCGAGAGTTTTTCTATAATCTTTAATGGATAAACTTAGAGGATTACAACTGTAACTCTGTAAGGCTCTTTTTCAATTATAAGTTGTAAACAGTGGCGGATCCAGGAATTAGGTCACGTGGGTTCGGACTTATTAAAAAAAAATTAAAATTAGTTGATCAAAAAATTTAATACGTTAGTGGTTAGTCAAAACTCCAAATTACAACCAATTGATAACTAGAAAGTTGATAAATTGTTACTTTTTTGAAAAAAAAAATATATTATCATTTATTTCAATTGTTAAACTTGTCACAATACAACTATGAATAGTCTAAAATCTTTAGTGATTAACACTTAAAAAACAACGCAAATCATGATATCCAAGTATATATGACCTATTTACAAAGCGGATGTGAGAATGAAAAAATGTAAAAGTAATGCGAAGAGTGACCGTCAAACAATAGGTTGGATTTTAAAAACAAAAAAGAAAGGACAATTTAATATGAATAAACTCAACTCTCACCTATCTTATCACATAATTCCAACTTTGGATTATTTGGGAACAATTCCAAGAATCCGGGAGACTTTTTTTCGCTAATCCATTATTGATCTGGTTATTGGAGAATAATTAATGAACTTATTTTGTTAAACTTACCACCATACCAACTTAGGATTTTTTCCAAAATAATCCAAAATTTAATTTATTTTGGGAACATAAATGAAGTTTCAAATTATTTATGTAGACCCTTTTTTAGTATAAAATGAATTAAATTAGACAAATAGTCCATAAAACTCAAAAAGAGGAAACAAGAATTATAAAGTGTAGATGTATAGAAAGAGTACAAAACCTAAAAATGGAAAGCAAAATGTGGATAGGAGATTAGCTGATTACGAAATGAGTTTAAAAGAGAAAAGGAAGCAAAATGTTGGGATTAGAAGTTGAACCCGCGTCGTTATAGGGCCAATATGTACTCCAACTGACAAAACCACTGAGACAAACGTCTCAATTGTGTGTATTGAGGGGCGCAATTTTATTTTAAACCGATTTTATTTTTCTATTTTCCGCTGTTGCATCTTCTTTTGTTTTGTTTCCAGTGTGGGTTCAGTTGAGCCCACGCTGGATCCGCCCCTGGTTGTAAATGACAAGGATTCTTATAAAAGGCTTAGAGATTTTAATCACCCAATCCTTTACAGGACATATAGAATCCTAATAACATCAAGAAAACCCTAAATTAATATGAGCAATGGTCGTCAATTAATTTGAAAAGTATCTCAAAAACCAAAAAATTACAAAAAATGACGAAAACTGAAATCTATGTTCATGCTCTACCATGCACTATTCAAGCCCACCCGGGTAAAACACCAAAAATGAGGTAGTGAGCGTGGAAGATAAGTCACCCGCCCGGGCCACCAAGTCGACCCCCGGACAATTCCAAATCTTCTTCTTCGTCGATTTCAAAGGCAACACTTACAATTGTCCACCTTGACTTGATATCCACGAAACCAAAAAACAAATACCATAAAGTAATGCTCACCCAAAGATAACTAATATGAATCCTCCACCTTAAACAAAATATCATATGCCTACTACCTTCAGACAATAAAAAAAAGGTGTAATCCTCCATAATTTTATAATATATTTTAATGTATATTTATATATATTTTAGTATTTACATTACAAGAAAAGCTTTTGTTTACGACGAAAAATAACAACCATACGGATTTCTGGTCGTAAATAAGAATATATTACAACGAGTTTTGTCCCTGATCGCAAATAACAGCATACTTTTACGACCAGTCTTATTTTTGGTTGTAAATGTACAGAATCTGGTCGCAAGAAGTTGAAAATTTTCTAATACCAAGGCGGGTTGTTCTCGCGGGACTGAAATTGGGAGGGCTTTCAAATATTGGAAAATCCCAAACTCTAATGAAAACCCTAATTTTCTCTTTTTTTCACCCACAAGCATAGGCGGATCTATAGGGGGTGCAAGGGGTACAGCTGTACCCCCATTAATTTTGAAAAATAATGAAAACAAATCAATATGTTGAGGCTTGTCTTGCTGGTAGGAGAAGGGAAAAGAAAGATTAGTGGATGGATGGGGAGGTCTTGAGTTCGAAACCCCACAAAGTTCTTTTTTTTGCTTTTAATTACTCCCCTTTAACTCAGGTTTAATTTATCTTCAACACTTCTACTATATACTACTCCCTATGAGCCTATGGCTATTAGTCTGCAACTACAAATTTATAAGTAAGCTTACTCTGCAACAACAAATTCATAAGCCCACAAAGATCAAAGCTCCAAACTAATTTTTTGTCTCTAATTCTTTTTCCCTCAATTTTTTTTCATTTATATACTTAAACAACTGTTTTTAAATTGAACAACTTATTTTTAAAGTTGTGATTATTTAAATTGAAACATTGAACAATTAAATAGTTAGCAATTATATTTAAGTTCTTACTCAAACTTAGGCAGACAAAAATGTTAACAAAGCTTTATTTTGAAAAAAAAAATTTAACGAGTCTAACTAGTTACGCATTCGTACCCCCATGAGTAAATTCCTAGATACGCCACTGCCCACAAGACACAACCCCAAACACTGATTTATACAAAATGAGAGAGAAAGATCGATACGAGGTGGTTCTAGATCGAAAGTTATTTCCTTCACGTCTTCTCTACTTTCAAATGAATTTCTGACGAGTAAGTAGTAACATCCGCCGAACTCCGAAACAGAGAAAGATATGAAGGACAGAATTGCTTTTACTCGCAGGTATACCTTTCTCTCTCACCACTAGGGTTGCTCGCTTTCCTTTCTTCAGTCGCCGTTCCTTGATTTTCTTCTATGTTTTCGTACTTCTCTTATTCTTTAACCCTAATTTCTTTGATTTTCTTCTATGTTTTCGTACTTCTCTTGTTCTTTAACCCTAATTTCTTCAAAACCTAGGGCTATTTATTCACTATTTTTCATTAATTATGATTTATTGCTTTATGCTTCAAATCTGATTTAGTTTTTTTGATAGCTGATATAAAAGGACAGAGAAGGAACTCAAGTTACCAGGTACCATCTAAATGCATAGAGCTTTCTTTCTCTGAGCTTATCTCTGTAATTTCAAAATTACTGAATATATTTACTTTGCTTTGTATTACCTATATTTTGTCTTTGTAAATTACAGTCTGACTTCAGAGTTTGTTTCTTCCATTTTTACCCACTAAGGCTGTCATGACTCCACGACAAAGAGATGAATTCTGATTTTATTGAAGAATTCAGGATATCTATAGTGTGAATTGTGCAAGATATCATTTTGGTGTATTAAAGCTCTGTCTTTATCCTAATTATGTTAGGCTTCTATGTTTGTTTTGATAAACTGGATACCAAAGACTAAAGAGATAATTAGATCAACTCTTTTTGAGTGATCTATTAGTAAAACCTGTTAAATTTACTTTGGTAGTCACTTTCCCTGAATATTGAATTTGAGCTTATTAAGCGTGATTTGGTGGACTAAATGTCTTGTATCTTGCTTTTTATGATACTGCTATTTGCAACTTTTGGGAGCTGATTAAAGGTTTCAAGGTGAAACAGCCATATTTGAGCTTCACTTGGAAGTAGATATGTTGGAGTACTTAATTGAGCTAGTTAAAAATTGCTTTAATAAACTTAGTTGGAACTGATTTATAGTTTCATATGACACTATTTAAGCTGTTCTAGGAACATTTCAAGTGCCTAACACTTGATTGGCATTAATCACATGTAATTAATTTCTTTTTATTCATGATTTGAGTTGATAGAGGAGTAATTAAAATGCTGATTATAATAAGGATATTTGAGAACTTCTCTGTACTTTTTTTTTTTTTTAAAGTAACTTCTCTGTACTTTGTAGTTCTAGATTATCTAATCAAATTATTTTTAAGACTAAGCCATCCTAGCTAAGTCAGTCGGTGTTCTGTATTTTCTTTTTTGGTTATCAGTTGCAGATTGGCATAGGTATCTAAATTTCTGCTCTACATTCTAGTTCAGATTTTGTGGAGTTCTTTACAAATAGTGTTCTTTCTATCGATGACTACTTGACTCGACACGAACATAGAGCAAATATAAAATAACAAACAGTATGCTTCAGTTAATGTGGCTTACATTTTAGTCCACACTTCTTTGGATGTCCATAAAACTCCATATGTAGCTTTTACACTTGCTAATACCTGTATTATACAGACATGTTTGGGGATCAAAGGCTGATAGGCAATTTGCAATTTCTGAGGACACATGGAATGAAACTCTAGGTCGTGGTACTTAGATAAGATTACATCTCCAAGATCAAGAAGCTGGAGACTACCTAAAAGAGGCCAAATCAAGGGTGTGTCTCCTATTTAATTTTCATTGCCATTTACACCTTTGTAGATGATGCTAGCGTTTTATAAGTCAAATTGAAACTATGGCTTCGATATAAATATTATAGTGCTTCCACACCGTAGGCCATGATGTTGCTTTATATCTAATTCTATATTCAAGGAAGACATTTATAGTAATAATCATGGTTTGTCTGATTAACGTAAGTATCCAATTATATGCTATTTTTGTCATTATTTTTAGCGTTCTCAATTTTTGTTGTACATATAATAGTAAGCATTTTTCCTGTTGAAGCTTTCTTTTAAAGTTTGCCAAGTAGATTTTTTAGCCCTTGCCTGGCTTTTTGTCATCATGGATCTCGTCTTCCGCCCATTCTCGATTTCTTACCATATTTCCAATGCATTCTGCTGTTTCAGCCTTCACATATTTTACTTTTCTCCCCCCTTTTTCTTCAAGGCATAATATAGATTTTTCTCTGTTGTCATTGTTTCTCTTTCTAGAGGTTCTACCCACTCTTTTTGTTTCAGCCAATATAAGTTACTGCTTTGCTAACTATCCAAACTTGTATTTTCTGCAAAGTTTGCCTGTTGGCTTCTTTAAGCTTGAACATTATCAATGAATATTGTCTTTTTTAGGTGGGATTTGTTTCATTGTATGTTTGTCTTAATTTGTATTGTATGGTTATTTTTGATGCATAGGATTTGGTTAAGAGACTCTGATTTTATTATATCCTCATTAATCTTTGGGCAACCAAGGAGGTTGAAGTAAAGAGACTCCAGCAGATGATGATGAGTCGAACGACAAAGAGGAAACCAGTATATAGGGGGGCATAATGTTAAGTTTTTTCTTTTTGTCATTTTGGATACAGCTAAGATTTTATATATTCATTTGCTATTAGTACTTGTAATTGACATCTATACATTTATATAATTTATATGGGAGTGACTTTTGCGGTGTACGAAAGGTGCAAAGTTATATATATGTTCAAAGTTGGTAGTATATTGTGGTTCGTAATACACGTGTACAACAGGTAATAATGAAAAAGCATAAAAAACAATATGGTTGCAATTGTATTATAATTTGGCGAAACAAAATTCTTAATTCAATAATTGCAACTAGAAGCTGGTCGTAAATTTGAATATATCGAAGCACAAATCTCCAAAATAGTAATTACGACGAGATTCCAGGTTGTAGATATCAAACAATTGCGACAAGAAATGAACCTGGTCGTAAAAATATAACTACGACGAGCTACTGAAACTGGTTGTAAGGTTTTTTACGACGAAGCCTTTTACGACGACTGACGACCATACGGATTTCTCGTCGTAAAAGACCTTCTGCGATGAGAAATGACTCATTTACGACCAGAAAACTCGTCGTAAATAATTTATTTATTAGAAGGTTGACTATTTGAAAGTCAAAAGGATTATTAAATGATTTTAAGTAATTAAATATTTTATTTAGTCATAATTTGAAAATTATTCAATAGTTTAAACATCTTTGAATTATAGTGTAAAGGATTTTAAAATCGGCTAGAGAAACCCAACTCAACTCAAGTACCCAATAATTAAGTGATTATTAAAGGCCAAACACATTTCCCTAAGTCGACAAGGGGTTACCTATATAAACCCAACAAAACCCAAAATTCCCACACATTAAACACTCACCCTAAATTTTCTCTCCTTGCTTTCTTTTCTCTCTCCTCCCCCACGGTTCTCTCTCTCTCTTCCTTCGGCTCTCCTCTTCTCTCGGCCAGCAGCAGCAGCGCCGACCGCCGCCGCCCAATATCCGACGACAGCCAGCCCAGCCTCATCCCCTCCAGGCGTCTTTCCCTCCTTCCTCTCTTTGGTTTATTTCTCTTCCTCCTCTATTTTATTTAATGTTAAGTTTACGTTTTTTTAAGGATTCATTTAATGATTTAATGATTAAAATTTATAGATTGATGATTTAAATATAATTTCATATTAAGTAATTTTTATAATAAATTAATTAAAT
Source organism: Beta lomatogona (assembly GCA_947646795.1). Taxonomy (NCBI): domain Eukaryota; kingdom Viridiplantae; phylum Streptophyta; class Magnoliopsida; order Caryophyllales; family Amaranthaceae; genus Beta; species Beta lomatogona. The sequence continues at coordinate 113,085 of CANSNZ010001098.1, read as the reverse complement.
TTCAGATTTATTAATTATGTTAAACTAGGGTTTTAAGTATCAAAGCATGTATGTTTTAGGGTTTTATGAGTTAGAAATTGTAGTACAATATTATAGTTTATGAAAATTGAACACTCTTATGTGTATGATTACGTTTAAGCATATTTTAAAGGGTTTTAAACGCATTTTTTATAAGTTGCTAGAATTTTTATTACTATGCTTACGATGGAGTTTTAATTGTCAAAGTTATGGGTTTTTTGAGAGTTTTAAATGACTAGTATGGTAGTACTATAGTAGGAGACATAAATAATTGAAGTTTTAATGATTAAAAAGGATTTTAAACACTTTTAAAGAGGGTTTTAGATATTTTAAAGTTGCTGGAATTTTATTTGAGTATTGATTAGTGGTTGTATTGATATTTGGTAGGCGGAAAATTCTCTTTAGGCGACTTGTAAGGTTGTTAAAGTGGCCTCGCATATTGTCTACACAAGGTACGTACTTACCTATGTGTTAGTATACTAGTATCATGTCCTAAGATTATGATTGATGTAGTATCATGTATAGGGAACTATTTTATGGTTCATATGTGATATATATTCAAGTAGAATTACATGTTTTATGCCGTTGTGTGAAACATGTTGCCTATGTTACATTGGTTGTATTATGTTTATATGGATGATTGATGCAAGCATATGGGATTGAGAACTTTATTTTATTAATTCACATGAGGGAATTAATAATTGTGTTGTTATTGGATCATGAATTGGATCATGTTGTTCCCTTTGGATTATCTTATTTACTTTATGAGGATCGAGGGCCTTATTTGGTAAGTTGGTTATTCACCTATGAAAGGTTGGTTGATTGTTGACTTAGATCAACAAATAAATAATGGTTATGGAACTAATAATGGATTTATTCTTGAATTGTTAAGTTCTTGATCACCTTACCTAATCCTAAGATAAAAAAGGAAGTATCATATATCTTTGATGATTATATTGTTTGTTTTACTTTGTGAGTCATAACAAGTAAATAATTTAATAATCACTTAAAGTGGAAAGTGAATAGCAATAAGTTTTAGACTTGTGCACGTCTGAAGTGTTGGACTAGTATGAGTTGGAGTACATGGTGGTAGCCCATGGCTTTTCTTGGGACCATATTGATCACTGTGTCCTATTTTATTTAATTAGTACCTCGATATCGTTGGTCATGGGAGTACGGAGTCGCGTACTTCATCTTCTAAATTCAAGACTGGTTTGGTTTGGACAACTCTTTCCATTGCCTATTCAATCTAAATTTAATTAACTTGTTGTTTGTTGAGTTAAGTTCGAGTAAAGTTAGTCTCGTCATGTTATTATAATATTATTTATCTTTGCTTTCATGTTTATAAGTATAATGTTAAGATTTATTTATTATTATGTAGTACTCAGCTTAGCTGATTACGTGCTTTTGTGTGTATGTCGATCATGGTTGTGTCTTATTGATCCTGTGATGACCCATTTGGTAAGCACTCTCTCGAGATCAATAGTGCATCGTCCATTTCAGGTTTGAAGATGATGCATCATGGGTTCGGGATTCGTGGAGAGCTTGTGTTAGCTTAATACTTTAGTTTAGTTTTCTTATGGCGTTGAGTTTGACTTTATGTTGGTTTGACTTTTAGTTTGGTTTTGGAGTTGACTTATGGTTGACTAAATTATTGTATTCAAAGTTATTTATTGTTTTCTCGCTACAAAATTAAGAAAAAGGCGATACGTTATCACACGGGCGATAATACTTTGATAATTCTCTAAGTTTTATATTAAAAAGGTATTTTGGGAAATAGAGGATTGTCGGGGTGTTACAAAGTGGTATCAGAGCTTAGGTTTTTTTGTTGGCCTTTCGTGCCAACCTTAAATTTTAGGCGCCTAGTTACTTAAAATGAATTTCATAGAAAACGAGCTCCTACTTATGCGTTGTGCTTAAATCATTTTTTTCGAAACATGTTTCAATTTCAAAAAGGATTCGAAAATATTTTTTTAGGTACGAATTTTTTTCTTAGGTCTGAATTTTTTATTATTATTCTTTTCGGTTCTTGTCATCTATTATTTGTTTATTTTAGTACTCTTAGCTTAGATTTTATTTTACTTTATTAATTTTTGTGAGAGATGGGTAGTATAGGAAGGGTATATAGGCTAGAAATATTATATGTTTGCATTTAAATATTTAGTTCAGCATGTTTATGTTTTCTTCCTTGGTTAACTATTTAATGTTATTCCTAGCTTTACATTATTTGTCTTGCTTATTCATTTATTGTTGGGAATATACGCTAAGTGAGGGTATTATTTATTTTTAGATGTCGTATTCACCAATTAAGGGACCCCTAGATATGAATGACAGAGAAGCTACTTGAGTAGGAAGCTACTTCAACCCGATTGTATTGAGTGATGATGAGTATGATGGAGGGTCTGATAGCGAGAGTTACACTAGCCTAGAAGTCATCATGCGCCATGTATTAAAAGTAGGCATCCTTGATAGTGATAATAATGTTATTCAGGAGTTTGATCATGCTAGAGGGCAGATCAGAATGGACATTTACCATGCTCTTTTGAGGGTTGAGAGTGATTCTGAGTCAGAACAAGATGAGTCTCAACCTAAGAACACTAATTGAAAAATCCTTATCTGTCACTTAGTAACAAATCCGATTTTTACAAAACCGCATCCGAAAATCATTAAAAAAATGGAAGGGAAAGATGGGCGGAAAATCGATCTGGGTCCTTTAGTGAACCGGATTAGATTTTAGAAACCGCTCGGTTTTCTAAAAATCGATCCGGTTGACAAACCGAATCAGATTTTTCGTTATTTTTTCTAAAGGAAAAACCCGCGTTTTCCGTCCTTCACCCAATTTCATTTCTCGCTCCTCTGTCTGCTTGCTCCCTTAGCTTAGACCCTTACTGCAATTCTCTCTCCCACGCCTCTCTCACTTATCCTCCAACGTAAACCGGCGAGATTTCCTCCTTTCTCTCTCTCACTCATCCTCTTCCCTCCCCTATCTCTCTCTCACTATTTTCTCTCCTCTCACGAACGAAGCAACCTCCTCTCTTGCACTGTTCGTTCGTTCGTCGTTCATCAGCGAAGACAAACAAAGCCGGATCTTCACCCGGTCGTTCATCACCTCGTAGATCTCTCGGCCCCTCGGCGTTCATCTCGCCAAAGACCTTCTCCCTCTCCTCCCTCGTCGTTCATCTTCATTGCTGCAGATCTTGAGGTTTTTCGTTTTTAGTTACTGATTTTTGTTTCGTATTTTAATCTCGTTTTAATTCCAGATTTAAGTTAATATTTTTCGTTATTTTATTTTCGTTTGTAATTCGCAGATCTACTCTTTCATAGCAATAAATTTCATGAAACCCTAACCCTAATTTCAATCGAAATTTGTCTGATAAACACCCCTTCTTGTTTGAAATTCTTGTAGCTTCACAATTTCTGTTGTCGATTTCAGGTATGCGTTATTTCTGTTCAGAATAATCTAGGGTTTCACTCTACTTTATCATGATGTAGTTACTTTTTTGAAGGACAATAGTCATATAATCGTGTTATAATTCCTTTCATTATGAACTGTTAATTGCGAATTTTTGATTGTGATGATAGATTTGGGATTGTAAATATTAATAGAGTTGTTGGCCTTTTCTTGAAACAAAATCTTGATTCCCCCCCAAATTTATGATTATTTATGGCTTTTTGATGTATCTATGGTGTTCTTTGCTTCTTTAACGACCTTTTGTTGTTTCCCATATATGCAACTATTGATTTTTAGTGATTAAAATTGAATTTTGCTTGCTTAAAATTGGTTTTACTCACTTGTAATTTTCGAAAGTTGAAGAGAACGATGCCTACCTGACTAAGATGGCAAAACATTATTGGTGGTAGTGGATGTATAGATGCTGCAGTAGCAATGAGTGTATTGAATTGAATCACCGTTCTTATGAGTTTGGGACTTTCCAGCGTCTGGTCACACTGCTGTTTTTGAGTCTTTCTATTTTTATCTAAGTAAAGCGCCATTTCAATTTCTAATGGATTGATACTGTCCGTTAAAAGGACGGCGTTCATGGGATATGATCACATATCCCGATGGTCTATAATTCTTCTTATGATTTTCTTTTTAAACGTTATGTTCAAAACCTACTGATGAATACATATTTTGCAGCATGATTCACAAAGTCCTGAGGAGTCTACAAGAAGCAAGGAAAAAGAAAGGGAAAAAGACAGAGACAAAGAAGGGAAGAGGGACATAGACAGAGTTAAAGACAGAAAAGAGTAGGGACAGCCGGACAGAGATAGAGACAAAGAAAGGAGTAGGGACAGGGATAGGGATAGGGATAGAGAGCGTGATCGCCATAGCTCCCGACATAGAGAAAGGAGTGAGAGAAGGGAGCGAAGCAGAGGCGTGGAAGATGATGATTATCGCCATAGTAGCCGAGATTATGACAGGTTTGTGAACCTGAAACTTTGATCTATGCTAGCAAGCAGGTCTGTCATTGTGTTTAGCCTTTATGACTAAAGTTATTTCTTTACCCTTAAAATTAATGAAATTTGCCAATGCAGGAGGGAAAAGATGTATTTAAAGCTCTTCTTGAATCTTCAAATGTTGAATCTGACTTGACTTGGGAGCAAGTACCCCTCTGATTGTTTGTACACCATAGTTTTCTTTGAAGGGTACTTGAAAGGACGCGGATAATATTCCCTCTGATCAAAACTTTAAGTTGTTCAAGAAACGTTGGTTAAAATTTAGTTACGTTGCATTTATAATGTGATGTGAACTACAAAGTACAAACTGATGTGAAAGGCAGCGTTTAGCCAAAGATGAGCTTCATTTGTTTGCAAACAATGTATACTTCTCCTCCCTTTATATTCTCACTGATTATCTCTTCTTTCTAATTCAGAAAAACTTCGAATCTTTAACTTCATTTATTTCTAATATACTTATACATATGACTTATTCTGATTCAATGATTGCTAAATGTTCCGCCCTAGAATCTATTTTTTTATATGTTATATTTATATTGTCTTCTTCAATCTACAGTGGGTTGGTTTAATTCCATAAACTTTTGTTATTGATTTTCATTTCATTGGTAATCTAAAAAGATTGTATTGTATATTGTATGTCAAGAATCTCAAGATTATTATTGAAAGCTGTTTTTCCAAATTAGCGGAGCAAGAAGACAATATGTTCATTGTTCTATAATATGGTATTGTCAAGTTGGAATTTTTATGCAATAGGGCAATGTTGGTTGTGGTGGGTTACTTGGGTTTATATCTATTGTTTCTTTGCTTTGAAATTATCAGCAAGATATATATCTAGTAAAATTCGTACACTAGGGTACAATTGCACATAAGTAAAGGAAGATCATGAGAATTTTGTTAAGTAATCCCGTTATTCGGCACATAAATCTTTAGATTTCCGGATGGCCGATTTAGTGCTAAATCATGAAATTGTTAGAAAGGATTAGCACTTTGGATGATGATGGTTAGGCAATAGGCTAATTGAGGAGCTTTATTTATCTTCATTTCATCAATGATTAGCAAAGGACTGCTTTGTTTTGGCAAAGTTTTTATGCGTAGCTTGTTTGCCGAATTCGTGGACCAAGCAAACCTAGTTGTAGTTGTAATTATGTGCAATTGGGTTTTTCTAGAGCATGAAGCCGTGAACATTGGTGGTGGTGGCAAGATAAAATCTATGGCTGGGAGAAAAGGGAAGGAAATCGTGAGAGTTATTAACTTTCTGCTAAATACTTTTTTCATGATGTATTAGGTATTGACATTAGAAATTTCGAGTGGTTTGTAGGATCATTATGGAAATTATAGAAGTTCAAAGAAAAAATTAGCTTCTAGGAGCAGTTGGTCTAGTGCAAAATATGCAAATTTGTTCTGTCAAAAATGATTAGCACTTTGAGTGATGATGGTAAACTTGGAGGGGGGTATTTTAGGCTAAGTTTGTGGATTTGTGGAGAAGTTTTCGTTTAAAAGTTTTAAGTGCCTGTATTTTAGACATGTTTCTAGAGCGGCAACATTCTTCAAATAGGTCTAATGTATTGCTTGGGCAGAAGTAGTGTGGTACCGTTCTTCAAAAAGTTTAAAGTGTTTGTGTTATAGACATATTTTCTGATTGTGATTGTGATTGCTTGATTGAAATTTTTTGGGACTTAAGGTGCTTTATTTACAATGAGATGTTGATATTTGATGGAGGTGGTTTGCTTGCACTCCAAATTATAATTTCCATGAAGAACTCTTTTCCTTTCATTTGTTGGAGAAGACAATTATGAAGACTCTGGTCCCTGTGTATGTCACTTTATCGATTGTGGATGAGACTACTACTAAGAGCTTTGACATTTCAAATTAAACAGACCTTCAAATGGTTTCAAAATAAAAAAAACGCAATTGTTATAATTCTAAAGAACTGCTAAATCAACGTGTCGTAGCTTGATATATAATAGCCCATCCTAGTTGCCCATTCTTCGTACTTGATTAAAATTCAAGTGCTATATTGTACTTTATGTTTGATTGCATGTAATCCTTTTTTAATCTAGGACTCTACTGCTGCCATCTTACTTTCTGGAAGGATTGGAGAAGTAGAGAACTTTGTGGACTGCTAACAGCCATTAAAGGTCAGGTAGCCATATATTTACTTGGCAATATTGCCACTTAGTTCAGTAACTCATACATGCTAAGTACTTTCTGCATGAACCACTTGAGCATTCGCATCATTATTGGTCTGCTTTAATCAGGAATAAACAAAAGTATGGATGTTTATTTGGAATATATGATGCATTGGGCACGAAAAATATACATCGAGATGGTTTTGTAGATCCATAAAGGAAGGTTTGTGGATAGTGGAATAATTTTCTACATATCTCTTCCTTTGGCATGAGGAGGTGAAGTTTGCATCTCAGTTATATCATCTTATCCTGACGTGAGAATGTAATTAGGTTCTGTTTGGGAGTGAATTCTGAATACATTTGCTGTTTTCATGCCCTAATATCCATGGTACTCTAGAGGCTCTATATACTTCCCCAATAATTTCTCAACAGATTTGATTATCTCCTCAAAAAAAAGTTATTCAATTATAGGTACCTTACTACCTCTGACCTGAGTTACTATCATGCTTGTTATTCAGAGAGCAAGTTTTAGACGATACAATCTCACATTAATTTATTGTTCAGAGATGTCTAATGTTTGTGTTAAGTTTTTTTTTATAGTGAAAATCCTTCTTGGAACTTCTTATCCAGAACCCTACAACCTCTACTGGTCTGTATGTTGATTCTGGGTCAATTTATGAGACACCGTACTCATGTGGTGCATTCAAAAGCACAACAAACCGTAGTCATCTGCGCATTATGCGTGAATTGGAAGCCGTAGGAGGAAATGTGACAACCTCAGCTTCTCGGGAGCAGATGGGTTACACTTTTGATGCTTTGAAGACTTATGTTCCTGAAATGGTTGAACTTCTTGTATATTCTGTAAGGAATCCTGCATTTTTGGATTGGGAGGTTAATGAGACGGTAATTTCTTGATCTCATTTCTCCAGTCTCTACTATCTTTGCTTTGTTGCTTGAGAGAAATCATGCTGAAAAGTTTCTACCTTCTTGCAGCTCAAGAAGCTGAAGCTTGAGGTATATGAAGCTTCCAACAACCCTATGGCATTGCTTGTGGAGGCAATCCATTCCGCTGGCTACTCAGGTTCCCTAGCAAACTCTCTTATGGCTCAAGAATCTGTTGTATAACTCTGTTTTTTAGCAATTTGTTGCTGTAAGTATAGGATGCTGCTTGTATACTTTGCACTAGAGAGGAGGAGATTGAGGATGCTTGTCGCAAAACTAATAAAGAAGTGGGAAATTTATGTATCTAATTATTTATGCTTTAATTGAGCATAATATGCTTAATAAAATGAGTATTTACATATATTATTGATTTTGTATTGATTAATAATGAAAAAATGCAAAAAAAAAAAATTGGTTTGGGGGGGTTATCTGATCCGATTTTGGGTGGAAACCGGATCAGTTAGTGACAAACTGATCCGGTTTTTTACTATAGAAGTTTGTCCCTCATAGTTGCTGCGAGCCCATTCGATTCGGACCAAAACCGGATTAGTAAGGCCGATTTTGACCGAATCGGATGGGCTTTTTTCCACTAGTGGAAGATTTAAAGATCTACAAGAGCTAGAAATTCAGATTGCTTCTACTATGACAGTGAGGACAATAAAGACTTTGAAGATGAGATGTTCACTCCAGAGAAGTACAAGGAAACTAAGGATAAGATTGATAATGTAACTCCATAGACTATTTATGTATGTTTTTAAGATTAGTTGTTGGATAAGTAGCCAAATTACAATAGTTGAAATTTCTTTCTTTAAAATATTTTCCTGTGTTAAGGAATAAGTTAGTTATTATGGATTGAAAAAATATTATCATCATCATTTTGAGTAATAAAAGTGATTATTTAGCTATTCAACTTTAGTAAGAAATTATTTTAGTACGCGAATGGGGAAAAAATTTATTCTATTGTTGTGATTAAATTTTTGTTTAGTCCTCATATATATTATTGATGTGAATGCTATTCATGAATGAGTATATGACTAATTATGGTTTATAGTGATTGAATTTGGCAGTATTATAATTCCATAGAATGTTATTATGATGTGATCTTGTATGATCAAGTCGAATTGATGCCTTTATAGTCGAATTGTACGATAACGCCTTAGCTTCTGCTATTCGCCTATTGGCAGAGAAATTGACTTAAGAAAGAGCTGAGCATCCCGATCCTGCAGGGGACATGTTTGAAAGACTAGCTAAGATTAAACCACCGTACTTTAAAGGGAAAGCTGACCCTACCTTCTTAGAGAGTTGGATCAGGGAGTTTGAAAAGATTTCAGGGTCAGAAATTATCCCGAGGCTATGAAAGTAGGTCAAGCTGTGTTATATCTGAAAGATGAGGCTGACTTATGGTGGAAGGAAAATGGAGTTAGACTTAGTGCTGTGGAAGGGTTTAATAGGATTCCTTTATTGCTGCTTAAAGAGGAAAATTTTACTCTACTTTTATAAGAAAACAAAAGCCTCAGGAGTTAACACCCAACCAATGTATGAGAGTCTAGAGAGAGAAACTCTCACCTCTCTCTAGAATTGAGATTTTTCGCGCGATTGTTCATCTTGTCTGAAATTGAACCTCAGTTCTTGCTGGAGCTATGGCCAAGGGTTCGAAGAAAGGGAATGGTGGACGAAGGCGAAGAAACCGTGAAGGCGATTAAGAAACCACAGACGATTGATGCTAAGAAGACGAAGAATGTGAATGAAAGAGAATGTGGCTTTGAGTTGGACATCGGAGGAGGATCCTGATGATGTCTCAGTCGCATCGGTGGATTATACTGCTTCAATGCTTGATCGGGCGAATTTTGAAGCGGCTCGCAGTCAAGTGGCAAGTTGGGTGGCTTCGATGCGAACTCCGGCTAGACCTGCGTCTGGAATCATGGTGAATCCTTCTCCTCATCCTATGCAGCAATTAGCTAGTCATACAGGTAATACTAATTCCTGGCGACAAAATCTTTTTGAGAGCATTAGAGAGGAAGGGATTGATTTAGAAGTTCCGGTGATGAATAATGTTAGTACTGATCATGTTGATAATACTGTTAGCGTTGATCTTGTCCCTGATACACCTAGTGTAGTGATTTCAGAGGAGGATGTTAAAGATGGAATTGAATTCTGGAATTCTGCTACTGTTTGTTATGTTCTAGGGATTAAACCTCCTGCTAGAATTATGAATGGATTTATCCGACGTGTGTGGGGAAGTTTGGAATTGATCGAGTTGTTATGGGTTCCAATGGTGTATTTGTGGTTCGTTTCCGAAGTTTATATGGGAAACAATCTGCTATGGATGCTGGGCCCATCATTTATGATAACAAGCCTGTTATCATGAAGAATTGATCCCCTGATCTGGATTTGTTGAAGGAAGAGGTGAAAGTGGTTCCAACATGCATTCGGTTTCCAAGGTTACCATTGAAGTATTGGGGTCAGGTAGCTCTACATAAAATTGCAAGTCTAATAGGTAAACCTATTAGGACAGATCGAGCTACTGCTCAAAAGGGTTGTATTGAATTTGCTCGTGTTATGGTGGAAGACAGAAAAAGTATGAGTTGGCTTTGAAAAAATTACAGCCTAAGCAAATATGGGTTGCAAAGCCAAAGCTTACTGTGGTGACTCAACCTGCTCCTTCAACTTCTGTGGTTCCTGGTGCTCAGCAACCTCAGAATATTTCTGATTCCTAGTAGATACAGGTTGATACTGGTATTTAGCAGCCTACTATGGTGATTCAACCTGCTCCTTCAACTTATGTGGTTCTTGGTACTCAGCAACCTCAGAATATTTCTGATTCTCAGCAGATGCAAGTTGATATCGGTATTCAAGAAACCTCGATTGTTACCGTATCTCAAAGAAACTCGGGGATGCGCCTAGGGTTAATGACAAGATTACAGTGAATGCAAAAGTGTCTGAAATGGAGGGGGCTATAGTCAGTCCTAGTATGATGGAGATTCAGGTTAACACACCAGAAATTCAAACTATTAAGATGCCTAAACAGGTTGTACTGCAGTAGGGAGGGGAGGAAATTACTCTTCCTAATGGATAGGATTGGTAGTTGGAATGCAAGGGGTCTAAATAGCCCTAAAAACATAATGATGTCAAATCCTTTTTGTCTCATTATAATATTGGGTTATTTGGACTTCTTGAAACTAGGGTGAAGGCTAGGAATTTCTCAAAAGTCTTCCCTAGGGTTTGTCAGGGGTGGTATGTCATTACTGATTATCAATATCATGATGGAGGTAGAATCTGGCTCATATGGTTACCTTCTGTGTTTGTTGTTAATGTTTGTTCTTATACTGCTCAATACATCCACTGCGAGGTCTTGCATAGGGCTTCTGGGAAGACTTTTGATGTCACTATGGTTTATGGGGCTAATGATGCTTTTGTCAGGGAGGATTATGGTTTGCCTTAGATCTGATTAGTAAACAAGTGAGAGGTGCCTGGATTGCTTTTGGTGATTTTAACAATGTTCTTAATTGGGGGGAAAGAATTGGTTCTGCTGTCTCTTTGGAGGAAGTGGCTCTTTATAGACAATGTGTTCGTGATTGTCTGTTGCAGGATCATCCATCTAATGGTCCTTTTTTCACTTGGCTTAATAAACAGGAGGGGGAGAACATAGTATTCTCTAAAATTGACAGGGTTTTAGCAAATTCTTTGTCGTTTAGTTCCTTCAATAATGCCAATGCCATGGTTATTCCTGAGGGTATTTCGGATCATTGTGCTTGTATTGTTAACTTGGATAATTTAATGGTGTTGAAAGCAAAACCTTTCAAATTTTGCAATATGTGGACTCATGATGATACTTTCATGACTATTGTTAAGAAGGGTGGCAGGAGAAAATTATAGGAGTGAATATGTTCAAAGTGGTGACCAAATTGAAGAATCTTAAGCAAACTCTTAAAGTTTTGCATAGGAATAAGTTTTCTGATGTTGAAACTGAGGGTGTATGATAGATTGAATGCTGCTAAAATGAGTTTTTTGAGGCAGAAAGTGAAGCAAGACTGGATTACAGGTGGTGATGAAAATTCAAGCTACTTCCATGCTTGCTTGAGGAAGAGAAGACAACAGAACCATGTCTATAGAATTCGAGATTCAGAGGGCACCTGGCATGAAGATCTGAAGGCTATTAAAGGGGCTTTCTTGAATTATTATGAGAAGATGTTGGGTACAGGAAGTCTAGCTGATGGTCATGTGAGTAATTTTGTCATGGCTGAAGGTTCAAGAGTGAGTGATGAGTTTCATTCTGTGCTTTGTGCTCCTTTCTCTTGTGAGGAGGTGAAGCATGCCACGTTTGATATTGATGAGAATAGGGCAGTGGCCCCCGATGGTTATTCAAGCGGTTTTTTAAAGAAAGCTTGGGTGTGTGTGGGAAAAAAAGTTGCTTCTGCTATCTTGGAGTTTTTTCATTCTAGTAAAATTCTGAAGCAAATAAATGCCACCACATTATGTTTGATTCCTAAGGTTGATTAACCTGAAGATGTTAGTCAATTCAGGCCAATTGCCTGTTGCAATGTCATCTACAAGGTAATTTCCAAACCTGTTTTGTAGTAGGTCGAAATCGGTTTTGCCTAATTTGGTTGACCAAGTACATAGTGCTTTTATTTCAAATAGGCAGATTATGCATAATATTCTTATCTGTCAAGATATTTTAAGACATTATAAAAGGAAGAGTCAACCTAGTAGGTGTACTATGAAAATTGACTTGCGCAAGGCTTATGATTTTGTGAGCTAGGAGTTTCTGGGTAAGTTGCTGCAAAAGTTTAAATTTCCTTAGAAATTTAGGCTTTGGATTATGACATGTGTCACTTCTCCCTCCTTCTCTATCAGTGTCAATGGTGGTTTGTGTGGTTTTTTTAAAAGGAAGAAAGGGCTCAGGCAGGGAGACCCTATTTCTCCCCCGCTCTTTGTGCTCATTATGGAGTATTTTACTCGAATTTTGAAGAAAATGAGCAATAGGGATGATTTTTGTTTCCATTATAGATGTAAATCATTGAAGCTAAATCATCTTGTCTTTGCTGATGATTTGATGCTATTTTGTAAGGGTGATGTTAAGTCTGTGCATCTTATGATGAGGGCCCTTAAAGATTTTTCTAAAGCTTCTGGGCTTAGCGCAAATAATGAAAAATCTGCCATTTATTTTGGTAATGTTCATGAGGAGATTACGTTTAGGATTTTACAAGTGACTGGATTCCAAATGGGCTCCTTTCCATTCAGATATCTTGGAGTCCCCATAACCTCCAGAAGACTCTCTGTTGTGGATTGTGATGTTCTGGTTGTGAGAATTTTGAGAAGAATCCTTTGTTGGACCTCTAGGAATTTGTCTTATGTTTGGGAGAAATGTGCTTGTTAATTCGTTCTCGTGAGCATACATACATACTGGGCTCAAATTTTCTTGATCCCTAAAATTGTGCTTCATAAAATTACTCAGATATGTAGATAAGTCTTATCTCTACAAACCCCCTCCTGTGTCTTGGGATTGGGTCTGTAAGCCTAAGAAATGTGGTGGGCTTGGTGTGAGAGATTGTAATTTGTGGAATACTGCTGCCCTGGGGAAGTATACATGGCAGCTTGCAAAAAAGGAGGATATATTATGGATTCGATGGGTTCATAGTGTCTATATTAAGGACACAAACTGGTGGGACTATACTTGCTCCAAGTTCTGCTAGCCGGGCTTGGAAGATGATTTGCCAAGTGAAGGAAAAATTCAAGTCTGCCTATCATAATAATACTTGGCTTGATGGAAGTAAAGGGTATTCTATTAAAGAGGGGTACAAATGGCTCAGAGGTCCTACAGAGAGTGTTAGGTGGCATTATTGGGTTTGAAACTCAATCAATCTTCCTAAGCACTCGTTTATTTCTTGGCTCACTGCTTTGGGAAAACTTCGGACAAGAGAAAGGTTGAGCTTGGCAGGGATTTGTTCTGATGACAGCTGTCTTCTTTGTACGCATGGTAAGGATTGTTGCAACCATTTATTTTTCCACTGTGTGTTCAGCCATCAGGTGTGCCAGGGAGTTATGGGATGGTTGTAGATTCGTTGTAGTCCTCAAGAAAATCTGTATGTGTACCAAAAAAAAAAGGTCAGGAGTTCATAAACCTTAGGATGGGGAGTATGACTACCTCTGAGTATTATAGCAAGTTCATAGCATTGTCTAGGTTTGCACCTGAGGTAATAGCTACTGAAGACCTAAAGGCTCAATGATTTGAGCAAGGTTTGACTGAGGAAATCCAATTGGCGTTAGGTGGTGAGACTTTTGCATCCCTAGATATTGTTTATGGAAGAGCCGCCCATATTTATTGTCTTCGACGAGGCGTGACAAGAAGAATGTCAGTAGTGGGTGAGAAAAGAAAGGATTTCAATGCTGGAGGAAATCAGGGGAACTTTAAGAAGAATAGAAATGAGAATGGGAATTTCTAAGGAAGGAATGGTCAAGGCTTTAATAATAAGGGTCAGTTTGAGAGGAGTTACAACTGTAAGAAGTGTAACAAGAACCACTCTGGAAGAGACTGTAAAGGAGATCAAGTAACCTGTCATTACTACCGAAAGAAGGGGCATAGAGAATTTGAGTGCTTCACGAAGCAAAGGAAAGATTAGAATGGTAATGGGAATGGTAATCAGGGAAGGTCTGGGTTCAACCAATCAGGCAACCAAGGGTCGAAGCCTATAGGGTTGCAGAACAACCAAGTATGCTACAGGAAGCCTTCTTAGTGAGAGCAACAACAACAACCAGAGTAAAGCTCCGGGTAAGCTGTTCGTGATGAGTCGCAAGAAGCTGAGAGATCTGCCGACGTAGTTTCTGGTACTTTTTCTATTAACTTTGTTCTCGTTAAAGCGTTATTTGATTCTGGAGTGACCTATTTGTTTATTTCGTCGTCCGTTATTAAAAGTTTGGGGTTAGTAGACTTTGAAGTAATTGACCTGCCTATTAGTATACCAACTGAGAAGTCATAAGGTGTACCAAGTTGTTTAGAGACTTGCCTCTAAAGATATATAGGAGATTGTGCTTTTTCTTCTAATCTGATAGAGTTCAATCTGGGAGACCTAGACGTTATTCTTGGGATGAATTGGTTAGGTTTCTATAAGAACAAAATAGACTGTGAAGCTCCGAAGGTAGTGTTGAGATGCCCTTTGGGGAAGTTGACTTCGTATCGACGTTTTGGGAAGCCTAAGAACTTTGGGGTCATTTCTGCAATGCAAGTGAAGAAGTTGGTGAAGAAGGGATGTGAGTTGTATTTCTATAGTGTGCAAGATGTAAGTAAAGAGGTTGAATTGAAGATTGAAGACGTACCAATTGTGAATGAGTTTATGGACGTGTTTCCAAGTGAGATTTCTGGTATGCCGCCTAAAAGAGCCATTGAGTTCACCATAGACTTAGTTCCTGGTACTGCACCTATTTCTAAGGCACCATATAGAATGGTACCTCCTGAGATGAACGAATTGAAGACGCAGTTGCAAGAACTGTTGGATAAGGGTTATATTAGGCCTAGTGCGTCGCCTTGGGGAGCTCTTGTGTTGTTTGTGAAGAAGAAAGATGGAAGTATGAGATTGTGCACTGACTTTAGGGAGTTGAACAATTGACCATTAAGAATAAGTATCCTTTGCCTAGTATAAACGACCAGTTCGACCGATTGACCGGAACGAGTATGTTTTCGAAGATTGATTTGCGTTCAGGGTATCACCAATGAAGGCAACCGATAAGGACATACCTAAGACTACGTTTAGGACGCGTTATGGTCATTATGAGTTTACTGTGATGTCGTTTGGATTGACCAATGCTCCGGCTATATTTATGGATTTGATGAATAGGATATTCCATGAGTTCTTAGATAAGTTTGTTGTGGTGTTCGTTGATGATATTTTGATCTATTCAAAGAGTGAAGAAGAGCATGATGAGCACTTGAGAATAATATTGGAGACGTTTTGGAAGAACCCATTGTATGCCAAGTTGTCTAAGTGTGAGTTCCGTTTGGAGAAAGTAGCATTTTTGGGTCATTATGAGTCTAAAGAAGGAGTTTATGTGGATCCTACAAAGATTCAAGCTGTTAGTGAGTGGTCTACTCGAAGAATGTGTAAGATATTAGGATTCATCCGGTATTCGCTGGCTATTATAGGAGATTTGTGAGAGTGTTCTCGAAGATAGCAAGGCCAATGAGCAATTTGATGAAGGAAGAGTCAAAATTCGAGTGGATTGAGAAGTGTGAGGAAGCTTTTCAAATTTTGAAGGAGCGTTTTCCCTCTCGCACTGTTTTAACCCCGCTTGACGGAAGTGAGGGGTTTAAGGTGTATACTGATACTTCAATGAATGGTTTGGGATGTGTCCTGCAGCAGAATGGGAAGGTGATCACGTATACATCGCGTCAGTTGAAACCGTATGCGTCTAGTTATCCTACCGACGACCTAGAGTTAGCTGCTATTATGTTTGCCTTGAAAATTTGGAGACATTACCTATATGGGGCAACTTGCAAGATCTATCCCGACCATAAGAGTTTGAAGTACATTTTCACCCGAGAAGGATCTCAATATGAGGCAGAGGAGATGGTTAGAACTGATAATTGATTATGACCTAGATATCCAGTGTCATGAAGGGAAGGCGAATGTAGTTGCCGATGCTTTGAGTAGGAAATTAAGCCATAGCATGAATCCGTTGGTAGTTTTCGAGGAATTGTCCCAAGATATGCAAAGGCTCAGCCTAGAAATTCTAAATCTTGGGGAGATCGAGGCAAGATTGAGTGCTTTGTCATTGGGGTTGTCAGTTTTCGATGAGATCATTGAGGGTCAAGTTGGAGACGAGCACCTAGATAAGATTAAGGAGAAGATGAAGCATGGCAAGGAAGTTGACTTTAAGATTCATGATGATGGAAGCTTGAGGTTCAAGGGAAGGTGATGTGTACCACAAAAATGGGAATAACTTAAGAGAAGGCTTATGGATGAGGGCATAATACTCCATATTCTGTGCACCCTGGGGTAACAAGTTGTATAAGGATTAGGAAATTTATTAGTTGCCAAATATGAAGCGTGAAGTCGCTGAGTTCGTGTCAAAGTGTCTCACCTGTCAGAAAAAAAAGATCGACCATAAGAGGCCAATGGAGAAGGTTCAATCCTTAGAAGTTCCTGGATGGAAGTGGGATTCTATATCCATGGATTTTGTGACTGCTTTGTCGAAGACGAAAAATGGCAATGATACTATTTGGGTTATCGTAGACCGTCCCGACGAAGTCTACCGTGTTCGTTCTGATCAAAGAGACATGGAAGAAGAAGCAACTTACGAGGACATACATCAAGCATGTAGTTAGACTACATGGAGTCGCGACAGACATTATTTCAGATCTTGATTCGAGATTCCTCTCGAAATTTTGGCAAAAGGTCCAGTTGAATGTTGGAACAACGTTGAAGATGAGCATTGCTTTTCATTCTGCGACTGATGGTCAGACTGAAAGGACCAACCAGACTATGGAAGATATGTTGAGAGCGTGCGCAATTGATTTCTAAGGTAGTTGGGAAGATCACTTGGACTTGATTGAGTTTTCGTATAACAATAGTTACCATGCGAGTATTAAGATGGCTCCTTTTGAGATGTTGTATGGGAGGAAGTGTAGAAGTCCCATTTGCTTGGAATGATTTTAGTGAAAATATAGTATTGGGGACGGAATTTATTGAGGAGACTCGTTAAGAATGTCAAGTTGATTCAAGGCTAGAATTCAAGCCGCTCAGGATAGGCGAAAAAAGTTATGCTAATTTGAAGCGAAGAGAAGATGAATTCGCAATTGGGGATAAGGTGCTTTTGAAAGTGTCATCGACCAAAAGAGTGTTGAAATTTGGTAAAAGGGCAAATTAAGTGCCAAGTATGTTGGCCCATATGAGATTTTGCAAAGAATTGGGAAGGTAGCTTATAAGTTGGCTTTGCCAATGGAATTTGAGAAAATGCACGATGTGTTTCATATTTTCCAACTCAAGAGATATATCCCTGATGAGAATCATGTCTTGAAGCCCGAAAGAATTTAATTTGATAGTAGCCTTACGTATGAGGAAAGGACTGTGAAAATCTTGGATAAAAAGGTGCGTAGTACACGCAATAAGGATGTGAATATTGTCATCGATCATGTTTCGCAACGCATTGATAGTATTCAACCCTAGGTGTCGATGGAATTATGGCTTTGGAATTCGCAATAGAAATGTATGTTGCACCTTTTGAATTTTCTTTTAGGTGCAGGGTTCGGTGTAGACCCTATGGAAGTGATTGTACCTCTAATGTGAAGGCGGTAGACCCTATGGAAGTGATCGCGCCTCTATTGTGAAGGCGGTCAACAATAATCTTCATGACTCTAAATGATGTCGGGGTGGTGATAGTGCGATTGATGAGCTATAGAGTAGGCTCAACTTTTTGTTTCTCCATTAGGCGCTTCTAAGTTGTAATATCTCGACCGGTCATGAACAGAATCGAGTGGACCTAGCTATTAAGTTTTAAGAAATGATTTTCGATATGAGAAATGGAAATCGAAATGGAAATGGGAGATGAGAAATAAGAAATGGAAATGGAAATGGAAATGGAAATGGAGATGAAAATGGGAAATGATTAGAGATGGATATGATTATGGTTACGATGGTGACATGGGCCTAACCGCCTAATTATATGCATATGCAGATGTGGACCGGGATCGAACTAGACTTTAAACTTGGAAGCGTACTATACTCAAAAGGATTGCTTATGCTAGCTTCGCTAGACTTAGGAAGGAATTGGCTTCGTCAGACTTGATGATTTGGGGTTTGATGGATCTGAGATGGACTAGCTTCGCTAGATTTAAAGGTTTTGGGGCCATTATGGACTTAGGGTAGACTAGCTTCGCTAGACTCGAGGATTTGGACTGCTATAGATGTATGGTAGGAGTAGCTTCGCTAAACTCGGAGGGCGCCTTTATGGTCTTAGGGGTGACTAGCTTCGCTAAGTCTAAAGGGTGCCATTATGGTCTTAAAGAGTGACTTGCTTCGCTAGGTCAATGGGTGTTGTTATGGTTAGCTTCGCTAGACTTAATGGTTTGGACTTTGTCCTATACGGGTTTGGAAATGGACTAGATTAGACTTAGGAAATGAGATGGGCCTTATATGGGCCTAATGTTGGACTTAGTCCTATATTGGTTTGAAGTTAGACTTGAAGATGCACATGGGTTGACATAAAAAATGGACTAGGTCTGGAATTAAATTGGAATGGACTGAAATTAGACTTGGACTGGGCTTGACATAGACTAGGGTTTACATAAAGATGCAAATGGGCCTAGATTTGACTTGAACTACACTTATATGGGCCAAAGATGGGATCTAATGCTAGCTGGCCTAACATGAATGCATGGACTCAAATTTAGATGGACCTAATATGAATGTAAAAATGACTCTAATGCATATGGGCCTAAAATGCATGCAAATGGATTGAATTTGGCTGATTGGATTGGATAGAAGGTATTTAGAATTTTTGAAATTGGTTTTTTTGAAAGGAACCCCTTGTTTTTATCTTTTGTTAGGAAAAGATGATGGATTAATTTTGAAAAATATTTTTTTATTGAATAGGTGGTAAGATGATGTTTAATTATGTTTGTGATAACTTAGGAATATATAAAATGTGTAACCATTATAAACAAATAGAGTTGGTACTATGTAACTAAAGTCTAAAGGCCCTCTCGCTAGGCGCTAAACTTTAATAGTACATTTAATAAATGTTTATTATATAAATGTTTTTTTAAAATAAATTAAAAAGGTTTCATCACTTTCATGTGAATGCCTAAAGAGTAATGAAATTTTATGTCCAAACTTACACTTTTTTCATAATTTTCATTAGCACTCACTTTCACCTCTAAAATAGTATTGTAACGGGAAAGAATAATTCGGGGGTAGTTTTCTTTACAAATTTAAACTACATTAATATCATTACCACAATTATTTATGATCCCTAACCAAAAAGATATTTAAATTTATGAATTAGTATTTTTGTTGTATTAACAAATAGTACCAAAAATCATTGATGCTTCATTGAATGAGTAGTACATGAGTAATGGAAGATTCAAGAGTGTCGATCATCGAGCGATTGTGAACTCGGAAGAGATGCAGTCAATAGCAGTATTTGTTAATCCAGCTCAAGATGCGAAGGTGTATCCACTTAACATAAAAGACTGTGGAAATGTCGTTGTTGGAAGAGCCCGTAACATATGCTTGAGATGAACAACATGCGAAAGACCAAGTACCTTGAAATCGATTATTTCACCATATACCCCCGACAAATTGAAATATTCACCGTATACCCTCAATCTTTCAAATATTCACCATATACCCCTCGAGTTTTCGAAAACGTTCACCATATACCCTTTTGCTAACCGCCGTTAACTCACGATTAGCTTTATTTACGATTTCGCCACCATTAACCACTAACCCTAAAATCCTAATACCCTAAACCTAACCCTAACCCCGATTATAACCCTAATCCTCCCCTCCTCCAAACCCTAACCCACCAAGCCCACCACCACCCCCTTCCCAACGCCACCCAGCCCCCCCCCCCTCCCTCCTCCACTCCACCCACACCGCAACCCCCTCCCTCACCCCCTTCCCCTCCATCGCCGCTGCCCGTCCCCACTGCCCTTCGCCTTCCCCGTCGATCTCCCCCACCCCCCCTTCGTTCACCGTTGAAATCCCCAACCCCCTCTTCGTTCCACCGTCGAAATCCCCCACCCTCTCTTCGTTCACCGTCGAAATCGCGTACCTCTCCTCTTCGTTCACCGTCGAAATCCCCCGAAATTCGAAAACTCCCCCTCCATCGTAGCCCGTAAATTCGAAAACATAGGGGAGGGGTTCGGTGGAGGGTGGAGGGGGCTAGGTGGTGGGGCGAAGTGGCTTGGGGTAAGGGTGGAGGAGGAGGGCCGGGTGGTGGGCCATGGGTGGCTAGGGGTAAGGGGTAAGGGTGGGGGGAGGGGGTGGTGGTTAGGGTTAGGGTTAGGGTTAGGGTCGTGGTCGGGGTTAGGGTAAGGGTAAGGGTTAGGGTATTAGATTAGGGGGTTAAGGTTAAGGTTTGACTTAGGTTTAGGTTAGTTAATTAGGGTTAGGGGAAGAGGTTGCGCGACGGGCTGCGGGGAAGTGGAGGGGAGGGGCTACGCGACTGCAGGGGAAGGGGAGGGGATTGGGTGGCGTTTGCGGGGGAAGGGGATGGGAGGGGGTTGCGGCTGCGGTTGCAGGGGAAGGGGGTTGTGGGGGGTGGGGAAAGGGGGAGAGGGGCCGAGGGGGTCTTGGGTGTGGTGGGGGAAGAGGTGGGGGTGGGGGGGGGGTGGTGGGTGGGTGGTGGGGAAAGGGGTGGGTGGGGGAAGGGGTGGGGTGGTGGGAGGGCTGGTGGGTGGGTGGCTAGGGTTAGGGTTAAGGTTAGGATATTAGATTAGGGGTTAGGGTTAGAGTTAGGTATAATTTAGGTTAGTTAATTAGGGTTAGAGGGGGGATAAAGGGGTTAATGACTAACGGTGTTAGACTTCCGTTAGTCATAAGGGTAAGTTGATGTATTTTTTAAAACGTCAATGTTATATGGTGAATTTGAAAATTTGCGAGGGTATACGGTGCAAAAAAAATTGTCAGGGGTATATGGTGAAAAATCCGAAAAATATAAAACATAGCTCAACAATAAGTTTCAGTTAACAATATAATTGTATTCGTTTAAGACATTTTTGTATCAGTTTAAGACATGTGTGTATCTGTTTAAGTCATATATTTATCAATTTATGTTTTATTTTTTGTCATCTTATGCATTTTTTTTCCCATCAGTTTCTCCATATTTTATTAGTTTATGCAAGGTGTTTACCAATTTATGGATAACTTTATTCAATTTATGCATATTAATCAACTTTCCATAGTTTTACTCAGTTTACAAATAATAGTTTTTAGTTTATGCACGTTGTTTATATATAAGTACATGAATATTTCTAATTAGTTTATGCATATCTTTAATCAGTTTGTGTATATTCTTTTTATCAGTTTAGAGATACTTTTTTTGTCATTTTATAATCATTTTTTTTATCAGTTTGTAGACATACCATATTAGTCTACAGAAAAATCATTTCTTCATCTTTTCTTCGCCTTTAATCTCATTTCACAATTTCCTTCATTTCCCTCCTAGCCTACTCTCTCTCCTCTACAAGAAGCTCCATATCTCTCAGAGTTCTTCAAGGTAACCTCCCACATCACCAATTTTCCCTTCATATTTCAATTATGAAAATTTCAGTCTTTGTAGAGGTCAAATTCGACATGGCGGGTTGAAATTTTTGAAGACAAAATTGATAAATTTGATGAATTTGATGAATTTGGGAAGAATGAAGTAAATGTTCGAAGAACATTAATGAATACTATGAGAAATGACCTTATAGAAGGTTGAGTTTGTGATAAAGGACCTTATATAAGCTACGTGGCAAAATGAGACCTTATGGACTTTGTTTTTGTTGACTGGAACCTTAGGTTGGAAAATAAGCGTTGACCACCATTTTGTTAGGAAAGCGGATACTCTTACGAGCTAGATTGGTTGGCTAGTTTTGTGTTTTCATGAAGCTGTTGCCTAAAAAAAATGTAGTTTCACCAAATTTTCATTGTCCTAAATAATTATAATTGAAAAGTCATACAATGTTCATGATGTGATGGGTTTCATGTAAACGTAATTATAGTATCAGTATCACCTATCAAAAGTCGTCTGACCTTTTATTTTCTTGGCGTGTTAATTAAGTTAACTGTATAATATAGATGTTGTCTGACTTAGAGCTACCGAGAACGGATTATTTGGGCCTTTCTTTGGGTGTAAAAGTCTCGAGCTGGGTAAGATATTACATTGCGTGTTTTTTATCATCCAACCTTGCAGCATTAATTTTTTGGATACTCCAGTCAAAAAAATAAAAATAAAAAAAGGTTTTGGATACTACTTTCCGTTTTTGAACATCCAACCTTGCAGCATAAAGTTATTTGACTCAAAAAGCCTAGTCGTCTTTATTATTGATAAACTAGCTGAATTCTTTTATATCACCTGTTGATTATGTTAGATACACCTAAAAAAAAAAAAAGAGCTTATGATAGTTACAACTAGAAATTACTTATTTTTATTGGTTTTAGGTTGTTCGACAAATTTTTTTAGATTTAAGTGTTTATACTAAATCAAAACTCTAGTCATAATATAAAGTAGTGTTTGATAAAATAGCGTTTAAACTTTTAAAGTACAGAGGGAATTTAGGGGGGCAAAAGAAACAAAAATAAAAGGGAAAATACACTATGTGTAGAAATTTTAATATATAAAGATGGGAGAGGGGAGTGAACAAGAAGATGAAATGACACTAAGGGGGCGTTTGGTTGCCACGGGGTAAAGGGAATGGAATCAAGAAAGGGGTAGGGAGGGAATGGAAAGCAAAACCCTTAGATTTGCTAGGTTGTTTGTTTCAAAATACCAAAGGGAAACCCTATTTTATCACCACCTCTCTACTACCATCCAGTCCACCACAGCACCACCACCACACTCTTGCTTTCAAATCAAACCACCTTGCTGCCACCCCTTTCCCCTCTACCACCGCCCCAACCCCTTCCCCTTCTTTCGCCGCCGCCGCCGCCCGCACCCTCTTCCCCTTCTTTCGCTGCCGCCCCAACCCCTTCCCCTTCTTTTCGCCATGCCGCCCCCACCCTCTTGCCCTTTTTGTTGCCGCCCCCAACCCCTTCTCCTTTTTTCGCTGCACTTTCTTTTTTCGTTGCACTTGCTACCGGCGTTTGTGGGATTATGGAGGTGGATTAAGGCAGGTGGTGGAAGGTTTCCGGGGTGGGTTTTCGGCGAATGGTGTGTTTTTGCGGGTGGGGGTGGGTTTTCGAGGTGGGTTTATGGGTTTTGCGGGTGGGGGGTGGATTTTCGGGGGGGATATGGTGGGTTTTGCGGGAGGGCGGATCTCCGACGAGTGGTTGCCGGTAGGCTTGGGGTGTTTCCGGCAGTTAAGGATGTGGCGGTGGTGTATGCGGTGGTGTGTGCGGTGGGGCTGCACATTCAGGATGGTGCAGGTGGGGGTAAGGGTGGTAGTGTGGGCTGGTGGAGGGAGTGTTATTGAGGAGATTGGTTGGTCAAAGCAAATGGTCAAGGGTTTCCAAAACCCCCATTTCTAAGTGGAGGGGGGGTGAGGAATCAAGTTAGAGGGATTTGGGGTAATGGAGGGGAGAAAGGGAAAGACAAAACCACTCAACCAAACAACATTTAAGGGAATGGAATCAATCTACTCCCTTTCCCTTTCCTGTAACCCCCTTACCAAACGCCCCCTAAAAGCCTTCATTCAGTCCAAAGAATATGAATTACATATGAAACTAAATATAATGGAAGCCTAAAACTACAATGGAGAGAATAAGGGAATTATATCCCATAATCTAGTCTAGTGGACCAACTATACAACCCACCTACTACACTATTATCCTAAGCACTATGCAACTACATACACACATGATAAGAAACGGCTATACTAATTCCATGCATTATGTTTCATGAAACATAGGAACTACTATTTGTATATTGAAAATAATAACTACCCACCATGTCAACCTATTACTTTGAATATGTTTAATGGTTAGCTATTCAACCTCCACTTTTTGACTCTTAATTAGTTAGATTAAGAGAAAAGGAAAGGAAAAGGAACTCAATCTCGAATTTAATACTATATAAATGCACATTTAGTACAAAAGTTAGGCAAGAATATCCTTCTCGTCCTTTTTATTTTAAGAACTATTCTCATTTGATCCTACCCTATATATATAGCTTAATGCAACTCGATCATACTACATAAACGGACCACCTAAACTTAAGGGTCACCAGAATTTAGACAAAAATCTAGTGCAGTAGAGTGAAACAGAAAAGGCAAAAAGAAAAGAGGAGAAAAAAAAAAGAATAATGGCCCCGAAGTAGCATTTGTGACACCCACAACCCTAGCCGAGAGAAAAAAATGAAAGATGGTTACCTCATAGACGAGAGGAATAAGGCTAAGGTAGGTCACAACGAGTTTAGCGACGACATTCCCGTGATCTCGCTGGCCGGAATTGACGAGGACTATTCCGGAGGGAGGAGGGAGACAATACTAAAGAAAGTGGTTGAGGCATGTCAAGAATGGGGGATATTCTAGTTAGTGGATCATAGCATTGATGTTGAGCTCATCAATGAGATGTGTAAGCAAACTAAGGAGTTTTTTTGCTCTCCCGGATGAAGCTCAAGTTTGAGATGCAACCCGGGGAAGCATAAGGGTGGCTTCCTCATCTCAAGTCATCTTCAGGTGTTTTCTAGATAAAAAAACTAATCGTCACATTGTTTTTTGTCATAGGAGTTTGTGAGACATTTTTCTAAGTTCAATTGGGTCGTGCTCATCACTCCTATATTTTTAATTAATTAATAAAATTTTATCCAGCCAAAGTTTGTCTACGTTAAACTTTAGCGCTTATCATATTGTTGAGATTCCAAGTTGTTGGGAAGTGCATCCCAATCCCACATTGGAGAATTATGAAGTGAAGAAGCTCTTTATATAGAGGTGCTCACATACACATTACAACAAGGCCTTTTGGGGGTGGCCCAAAAGCAAAGCCGTGAGGGCTTAGGCCCAAAGCGGACAATATTGTTGTGTGCGTGTGTGTGGGCACGGGTTCGGCGGCCCTACAAGTGGTATCGAGCCGGGCGGTTCGGTCCAGGGGCGGGAGGCTGCCGTGCGGTGTGGGGTCCTTCGTGTGCTCGAAGTTTGGTGATCCGGGTGCGCCCTTGTATCGAAAGTCCTCCCGATGGTGTTCCAACTAGTGGGACTAGTGGGCTTGCCTCGTAACTCGTGGGTATAGCAAGTGGGCATGGCTGGTAGCCATAGTTGATGGTTGATCAGGCGGCGGGTCCCGTATGGTTTGTCAAGGTTGCCTGGGTATTCCTCCTCTGCCCAAGCATGAGCCCTGTGAGGCGTGTGGATTCGCGTGTGTGGGTTGGTTCATGACAAAAAATATGGCGGTCTTGGAAAGGGGCAATAAGCAGATCGAGTTTATAGATCGAGGGAAGGCCAGGGAAGGTCATGCGAATGTGGCATTGGTCTGAGGGAAGGATTGTTGGGAAGTGCATCCCAATCCAACATTGGAGAATTATGAAGTGAAGAAGCTCTTTATATAGAGGTGCTCACATACACATTACAACAAGGCCTTTTGGGGGTGGCCCAAAAGCAAAGCCGTGAGGGCTTAGGCCCAAAGCGGACAATATTGTTGTGTGCGTGTGTGTGGGCACGGGTTCGGCGGCCCTACACAAGTTTAACCCACCCATGCATGAATATGAGGAGAGGAATGTATAAGCTTGAGGAGTTACTATTGCCAAGCTATTTTGAGATGGAACCTCATTTCTGCTTGTAAGTTGTCTAAATTATCCTCCAAGTGAGCTCAAGCCTATTTAACACTTGACTAGATCGATTTAACACATATACACTCTTTTTTTTCCGGTAATTACACTCATTTTTGTTTTCGTGCAATGTCTAACACACATCTTTGACGACCATTAATATCTTTATGGAGCATGTTTTATTGAAAATTCAAATTATATGATAATTTAAATAAATAAATTATGACGATTTTCAACATGAACTCACATAACTTCACCCTTATCTTATATACACTCTTCCAAATACGGTCACAGTTTTGATTTCGTGATCGTAGGATTCTAAGTGTCAAAAGTAAAAATGAAAAGGGAGTATATATATTAACTACTAACTAGTAATAGATTGATATATTCTAAAAATAAAAAAGAATTAGAAAAGGCTGCAATAACTTCGCTTGATAAAGAAGCCATTACTTAGCAATATTTGGAGAAATAGAGGGGACTAACATTAACTCTTTGTTGTTAGTCATGTAAGACGAATCCTTAAAGAAATTAGAAATAAGAAAATAAGTTTTAGAAAGGGAGAAACTCTCATTGTTGAAAACAACTTTATTTCTAGTAAACCAAATAAACCACCAGGCTATACAAACTTTGGAGAAATTATTTTCTTCCAAAACCTTTTTTAAATGACAAAGGTTTTCGTAAACGAGGCATTAAGGGGAAAATGTGGATGAGGAAGCCCACCCTTTTTCTTAGAAAGGAGGTTAAAGACTTCTTTAGTAAAGGGGCAAGAAAGAAACAAACTATTCGATCAACTCCTCGAAGAGTGTTGGCAAAAACATAGTCTTGAGGTTAGAAAACATGGCTTCTCTCAATTCTAGTTTTAGTGCGAAGACCATCCATACACATTCCACATAAAGTTTTTTTTACTTTAGGAGGGATATTACGTAGCGTTTTGTTCTTGTCCAACGGTTACCCGCTACCTAAAACACTAGTGCCAACAACGCCTTTAGCTTTCTAGTTTTAGTGATTCATTATATATATATATATATATATATATATATATATATATATATATATATATATATATATATATATATATATATATATATATATTTTTCATTGGTATGCATGGAGCACTATGTTTGTATTTGGTATTCTATTCCCCCTCTTTTCACATACATTTTTAGATTAATAAGATCTGCAATGCATAAAGGCTCTTTGGAGTATCTTTGGAGTAACTTCCCCGCTAACCTCCCAGCTTAAAGCCGACATGTCGTGAAAAAATTTCTAAGACTATAAACGGTTTACTACTTGACTGAAAGAAAATAATCATATACTTGATTATGCCACGCAATTTTGGTGCCACCATTAACGATCTAGTATTGTTGTTAGCCCGTTCAAAAAATATACTCCTAAGTCAATACATACATTATATATATAACAATGCAAGATAATTTGATCTTAAAACTTGAGCTAAATTATGGGTATCAATATTTTACCCATACC
The DNA here is from genome assembly GCA_947646795.1 of Beta lomatogona. Taxonomy (NCBI): domain Eukaryota; kingdom Viridiplantae; phylum Streptophyta; class Magnoliopsida; order Caryophyllales; family Amaranthaceae; genus Beta; species Beta lomatogona. The sequence continues at coordinate 85,651 of CANSNZ010001098.1, read as the reverse complement.
AATCTAAGGGCATGTTCAATAAAAGTAGCTTTGAAGGTAGCCATAAGTGCTTTTAGTAGCTACTAGCGATCAGATGTTAACTATTCATGTGGCTTAGCTGCCAAATAGTTTTTAAAACAATTTTGGTGCAACAGGATGAGGCAGTGGCAAATTGGCGTGAACAAGCGAGAGACTTCTCGCGATAGCCCAATAAACCTGAGGAATGGAGGGCCGTGACAGAAGCCTATGGTGAGAAGCTGAGGAACTTGTCTTGCAACATGTTTGAGCTCTTATCTGTGGGTTTGGGGTTGGAGAAAGATGCTATTGCAAAGTCTTTAGGTGAAATTAACCAAAATTTGGTGGTAAACCATTACCCTAAATGCCCGCAGCCTGATCTTGCAATCGGTCTCAAACGTCACACCGATCCAAGCTCCATTACATTGCTCCTCCAAGACCATGTTGGTGGATTACAAGCTACGAAAGATGGTGGCAAAACTTGGATCGCCGTTCGCCCTATAAAAAATGCACTTGTCCTTAATCTTGGGGATCATATCTATGTAAGTTATAAACACAAACTAGTATTCTCTTCGTATTTTCTATAATATATACGAAATTCGTTGAAGTTGTGCAGTGAAATGTGCAGGTAATGAGCAATGGAACGTTCAAGAGCGCCGATCATCGAGCGATCGTAAACTCAGAAGAGACGCGAACGTCGATAGCTGTATAGAATAATAATACCTCTGATCCTGTTTAGAGTGTCTTGTGGGCATCTATTGAATAACCATTGAGCAAGAAGTAATATTTTATAATTGACAGCTATACTGGCCAATTGTTTTATCGACAGCAAGAAGTAGTAGTATTCATTGTGTTCTCAGAATTTTTATATTATCATTGAGTATTTGAAGGTTTTATTGTCTTTGCTACACATTATGTCACTCAAATTTGTTAAACATTAGGACAGTGTTGTGTTTGATTTATCGCGCAACAATAATCAACAATAAAATATATGGGAGAAAGCAACAAAAAAGATGAACAAAAGACTCAAGAATTTATATGTTTCGGTCAATGTGACCTAGTCCAGAAGTGAGGGATTCGGGAGTTTTTCTATAATCTTTAATGGAGAAACTTAGAGGATTTCAACTGTAACTCTGTAGGCTCTTTGTAAATTATAAGTTGTAAATTACCAGGATTCTTTTAAAAGGCTTAGAGATTTTAATCACCCAATCCTTTACAGGACATATATAATCCTAATAACATCAAGAAAACCCTAAATTAATATGTGCAATGGTCGTCAAGTAATTTGAGAAGTATCTCAAAAACCAAAAATTTACCAAAAATGACGAAAACTGAAATCCATGTTCATGCTCTACCATGCACTATTCAAGCCCACCCTGGTCAAACACCAAAAATGAGGTAGCGAGCGTGCAGGATAAGTCACCCGCCCGGGCCACCAAACCGACCCCCGGGCGATTCCAAATCTTCTTCTTCGTCGATTTCAAAGGCAACACTTACAATTGTCCACCTTGACTTGAAATCCACGAAACCAAAAAACAAATACCATGAAGTAATGCTCACCCAAAGATAACGAATTTGAATCCTCCACCTTAAAAAAAATATCATATGCCTACTACCTTTAAACAATCAAAAAAGGTGTAATCCCCCAGTCGTTCATCACCTCGTAGATCTCTCTCAGCCCCTCGGCGTTTATCTCGCCAGCACTTCTCCTCTCCTCCCTCGTCGTTCATCTTCATCGCTGCAGATCTTGAGGTTTTTCGTTTTTAGTTACTGATTTTTGTTTCGTATTTTAATCTCGTTTTAATTCCAGATTTAAGTTAATATTTTTCGTTATTTTATTTTCGTTTGTAATTCGCAGATCTACTCTTTCATTGCAAAAAATTTCATGAAACCCTAACCCTAATTTCAATCGAAATTTCTCTGATAAACGCCCCTTCTTGTTTCAAATTCTTGTAGCTTTGCAAATTCTGCTGTCGATTTCAGGTATGCGTTATTTCTGTTCAGAATAATTTAGGGTTTCACTCTACTTTATCATGATGTAGTTACTTTTTTGTAGGATTATCGTCATATAATCGTGTTATAATTCCTTTGATTATGAACAGTTAATTGCGAATTTTTGTTGTGATGATAGATTTGGGATTGTAAACATTAATAGAGTTGTTGGCCTTTTCTTGAAATTAAATCTTGATTTTCCCCCCCAATTTACGATTATTTACGGCTTTTTGATGTATCGATGGTGTTCTTTGCTTTTTTAACGACCATCTGTTGTTTCCCATATATACAACTATTGATTTTTAGTGATTAAAATTGAATTTTTCTGCTTAAAATTGGTTTTACTCACTTGTAATTTTCCGAAGTTGAAGAGAACAGTGCCTACTGACTAAGATGGCAAAACATTATTGGTGGTAGTGGATGTATAGATGCTGCAATAGCAATGAGTGTATTGAATTGAATCACCGTTCTTTTGAGTTTGAGACTTTCTAGCATCTGGTCACACTTGTATTTTTGAGTCTTTCTATTTTTAATTAAGTAAAGTGCCATTTCAATTTCTAATGGATTGATATAGTCCGTTAAAATGACGGTGTTCATGGGATATGATCACATATCCCGAAGGTCTGTGGTTTTTCTTATGATTTTCTTTTTAAAAGTTCTATTCAAAACCTGCTGATGAAAACATGTCTTGCAGCATGATTCACAAAGTCCTGAGGAGTCTACAAGAGGCAAGGAAAAAGAAAGGGACAATGACAAAGATAAAGAAGGGAAGAGGGACGAGAGACGAGAGATAAAGACGAGAAAAGAATAGGGACGAGAGATAGAGACAAAGAAAGGAGTAGGGACAGGGATAAGGATAGGGATAGAGAGCGTGATCGCCATAGCTCCCGACATAGAGAAAGGAGTAAGAGAAGGGAGCGAAGCAGAGGCGTGGAAGATGATGATTATCGCCATAGTAGCCCAGATTATGACAGGTTTGTGAACCTGAAACTTTGATCTATGCTAGCAAGCAGGTCTGTCATTGTGTTTAGCCTTTATGACTAAAAGTACAATCTGATGTGAAAGTCAGCGTTTAGCCAAAGATGAGCTTAATTTGTTTGCAAACAATGTATACTTCTCCTCCCTTTATATTCTCACTGATTATCTCTTCTTTCTAATTCAGAAAAACTTCGAATCTTTAACTTCATTTCTTTCTAATATACTTCTACATGTGACTTATTCTAATTCAATGATTGCTAAATGTTCCACCCTAAAATCTATTTTTTATATGATATATTTATATTGTCTTCTTCAATCTACAGTGGGTTGGTTTAATTCCATAAACTTTTGTTATTGATTTTCATTTCATTGGTAATCTAAAAAGATTGTATCGTATATTGTATGTCAAGAATCTCAAGATTATTATTGAAAGCTGTTTTTCCAAATTAGCGGAGTAAGAAGACAGTATGTTCATTGTTCTGTTATATGGTATTGCCAAGTTGGAATTTTTATGCAATAGGGCAATGTTGGTTGTGGTGGGTTACTGGGTTTATATCTATTGTTTGCTGCTTTGAAATTATCAGCGGGATATATATCCAGTAAAATTTGTACACTAGGGTACAATTGCACATAAGCAAAGGAAGATCATGAGAATTTTGTTAAGTAATCCTGTGATTCGGCACTTAAATATTTTGATTCTCGGATGGCTGATTTAGTGCTAAATCTGTGAAATTGTTAGAAAGGATTAGCACTTTGGATAATGATGGTTAGGCAATAGGCTAATTGAGGAGCTTTATTTATCTTCATTTAATCAATGATTAGCAAAGGACTGCTTTGTTTTGGCAAAGTTTTTATGCGTAGCTGGTTTACCGAATTTGTGGACCAAGCAAACCTAGTTGTAGTTGTAATTATGTGCAATTGGGTCTTTCTAGAGCATGAAGCCGTGAACATTTGTGGTGGTGGCGAGATAAAATCTATGGCTGGGAGAAAAGGGAAGGAAATCGTGAGAGTTATTAACTTTGTGCTAAATACTTTTTTCATGATGTATTATTAGGTATTGACATTACAAATTTCGAGTGGTTTAATTTGTAGGATCATTATGGCAATTATAGAAGTTCAAAGAAAAACTTAGCTTCTAGGAGCAGTTGGTCTAGTGCAAAATATGCAAATTTGTTCTGTCAGAAATGATTATCACTTTGAGTGATGATGGTGAACTTGGAGGGGGTATTTTAGGCTAAGTTTGTGGATTGTGGAGAAGTTTTGGTTTAAAAGTTTTAAGTGCCTGTATTTTACACATGTTTCCAAAGGGGCAACATTCTTCAAACAGGTCTAATGTATTGCTTGGGCAGAGGTAGTGTGGTACAGTTCTTCAAAAATTTTAAAGTGTTTGTATTATAGACATATTTTCTAATTGTGATTGTGATTGCTAGATTGAAATTGTTTGGTACTTATGGTGCTTTATTTACTATGAGATGTTGATATTTGATGGAGGTGGTTTGCTTGCACTCCAAATTATAATTTCCATGAAGAACTCTTTTCCTTTCATTGTTGGAGAAGACAATTATGAAGACCCTGGTCCTTGTGTATGTCACTTTATCAGTTGTGGATGAGACTACTACTAAGAGCTTTGACATTTCAAATTAAACTGCCTTCAAATGGTTTCAAAATAAAAAAAAAAAACTGCAATTGTTATAATTCTAGAGAACTGCTAAATCAACATGTCGTAGCTTGATATATAATAGCCCATCCTAGTTGCCCATTCTTCGTACTTGATTAAAATTCAAGTGCTATATTGTACTTTATGTTTGATTGCCTGTAATCCTTTTTTGATCTAGGACTCTACTGCTGCCATCTTACTTTCTGGATGGATTGGAGAAGTAGAGAACTTTGTGGACTGCTAACAGCCATTAAAGGTCAGGTAGCCATATATTTACTTGGCAATATTGCCACTTAGTTCAGTAACTCATACATGCTAAGTACTTTATGTATGAACCACTTGAGCATTCGCATCATTATTGGTCTGCTTTAATCATGAATAAACAAAACTATGGATGTTTATTTGGAATATATGATGCATTGTGCCTGAAAAATATACATCGAGATGGTTATGTAGATCCATAAAGGAAGGTTTGTAGATAGTGGAATAATTTTCTACATATCTCTTCCTTTGGCATGAGGAGGTGAAGTTTGCATCTTAGTTATATCATCTTATCCTAACGTGAGAATGTAATTAGGTTCTGTTTGGGAGTGAATTCTGAATACATGTGCTATTTTCATGCCCTAATATCCATGGTACTCTAGAGGCTCTATATACTTCCCCAATAATTTCTCATCAGATTTGATTATCTCCTCAAAAAAAAGTTATTCAATGATATGTACCTTACTACCTCTGACCTGAGTTACTATCATGCTTGTTATTCAGAGAGCAAGTTTTAGACGATACAATCTCACATTAATTTATTGTTTAGAGATGTCTAATGTTTGTGTTAAGTTTTTTTATAGTGAAAATCCTTCTTGGAACTTCTTATGCAGAACCCTACAACCTCTATTGGTCTGTATGTTGATTCTGGGTCGATTTATGAGACACCGTACTCATGTGGTGCATCCAAAAGCACAACAATCCGTAGTCCTCTGCGCATTGTGCGTGAAGTGGAAGCCATAGGAAGAAATGTGACAGCCTTAGCTTCTCGGAAGCAGATGGGTTACACTTTTGATGCTTTGAAGACTTATGTTCCTGAAATGGTTGAACTTCTTGTATATTCTGTAAGGAATACTGCATTTTTGGATTAGGAGGTCAATGAGACGGTAATTTCTTGATCTCATTTCTCCAGTCTCTACCTATCATTGTTTTGTAGCTTGAGAGAAATCATGCTGAAAAGTTTCTACCTTATTGCAGCTCAAGAAGCTGAAGCTTCCGACAACCCTATGGCATTGCTTGTGGAGGCAATCAATTCTGCTGGCTACTCAGGTTCCCTAGCAAACTCTCTTATGGCTCAAGAATCTGTTGTATAACTCTGTTTTTTAGCAATTTGTTGCTGTAAGTATAGGATGCTGCTTGTATACTTTGTACTAGAGAGGAGGAGATTGAGGATGCTTGTCGCAAAATTAATAAAGAAGTGGGAAATTTATGTATCTAATTATTTATGCTTCAATTGAGCATAATATGCTTAATAAAATGATTATTTATATATATTATTGATTTTGTATTGATTAATAATGAAAAAATGCAAAGAAAAAAAAGTGGTTTGGGGGGTATCTGATCCGGTTTTGGGTTAAAACCGGATCAGTTTGTCCTTCATAGCTGCTGCGAGCCCATCCGATCCGGACCAAATCCGGATCAGTAAGCCCCGTTTTGACCAGATCGGATGGGCTTTTTTTCCACTAGTGGAAGATTCGAAGATCTGCTAGAGCTAGAGATTCAGATTGCTTCTACTATGACAGTGAGGACAATAAAGACTTTGAAGATGAGATGTTCACTCCAGAGAAGTACAAGGAAACTAAGGATAAGATTGATAATGTAACTCCATAGACTATTTATGTATGTTTTAAGATTAGCTGTTGGATAAGTAGCCAAGTTACAATGGCTTAAATTTCTTTCTTTAAAATCTTTACCTTTATTAAGGAATAAGTTAGTTATTATGGAATGGAAAAATATTATCATCATCATTTTGGGGAATAAAAGTGAATATTCAGCTATTCAAGTTGAGTAAGAAATTATTTTAGTACACGAATGGGTAAAAATTTTATTCTATTGTTGTGATTAAATTTTTGTTTAGTCCTCATATATATTATTGATGTGAATGCTATTCATGAATGAGTATATGACTAATGATGGTTTATAGTGATTGAATTTGGCAGTATTATAATTCCATAGAATATTATTATGATGCGATCTTGTATGATCAAATCGAATTGATGCCTTTATTGTAAATGGCAAGTAGTTGTGAGTCGAAACCTAAAGTAGAGTTGCATTAAATTTCAGGTCGCGCATTAGAATGGCCAACAACGATAACGCCTTCGCTTCTGCTATGCGCCTATTGGGAGAGAAATTGACTTAAGAAAGAGTTGTGCATCCTAATCCTGCAGGGGACATGTTTGAAAGACAAGCTAAGATTAAACCACCGTACTTTAACGGGTAAGCTGACCCTACCTTCTTAGAGAGTTGGATCAGGGAGTTTGAAAAGATTTTTGGGGCTGTAAATTGTCCTGAGGCTATGAAAATAGGTCAAGCTGTGTTATATCTGAAAGATGAGGCTGGCTTATGGTGGAAGGAAAATGGAGTTAGACTTAGTGTTGTGGAAGGGTTTAATTGGGATTCCTTTATTGCTACTTTATGAGATAAATTTTACTCTACTTTTATGAGAAAATAAAAGGCTCAGGAGTTCATAAACCTTAGGATGGGGAGTATGAATATCTCTGCGCATTATAGCAAGTTCATAGCATTGTCGATCTAGGTTTGCACCCGAGGTAATAGCTACTGAAGAGCTAAAGGCTCAAAGATTTAAGCAAGGTTTAACCGAGGAAATCCAATTGGGGTTAGGTGGTGAGACTTTTGCATCCCTAGATGTTGTTTATGGAAGAGCCGCCCATATTTATAGTCTTCGATCGAGGCGTGACAAGAAGAATATTGTAGTGGGTAAGAAAAGAAAGGATTTCAATCTTTGGAGGAAATCGGGGGAACTTTAAGAAGAATAGAAATGGGAATGGGAATTTCCAAGGAAGGAATGGTCAAGGCTTTAATAATAAGAGTCAATCTGAGAGGAGTTACAACTGTAAGAAGTGTAACAAGAACCACCCTGGTAGAGACCGTAAAGGTGATCTAGTAACCTTGTCATTACTACCAAAAGAAGGGGCATAGAGAATTTGAGTGCTTCACCAAGCAAAGGAAAGAAACGAGAATGGTAATGGGAATGGCGATCGGGGAAGGTATGGGTTCAACCAATCAGTCAACTAAGGGTCGAAGCCTATAGGGTCGCAGAACAACCAAGAAAGCTACAGTAAGCCTGCTAGTGAGAGCAACAACAACAACCAGAGTAAAGCTCCGGGTAAGCTGTTCGTGATGAGTCGCAATGAAGCTGAGAGATCTGCCGACGTAGTTTCTAGTACTTTTTCTATTAACTTTGTTCTCGTTAAAGTGTTATTTGATTCTGGAGCGACCTATTCGTTTATTTCGTCGTCCGTTGTTAAAAGTTTGGGGTTAGTAGTCTTTGAAGTAATTGACCTGCCTATTAGTATACCTACTGGAGAAGTCATAAGGTGTACCAAGTTGTTTATAGACTTGTCTCTGACGATATATAGGAGACTGTGCTTTTCCTTCTAATCTGATAGAGTTCAATCTGGGAGATCTAGACGTTATTCTTGTGATAAACTGGTTAGGTTTCTATAAGACCAAAATAGACTGTGAAGCTCAGAAGGTAGTGTTGAGAAGCCCTTTGGGGAAGTTGACTTCGTATTGACGTTTTGGGAAGCCTAAGAACTTTGGGGTCATTTCTGCAATGCGAGTGAAGAAGTTGGTGAAGAAGGGATGTGAGTTGTATTTCTGTAGTGTGCAAGATGTAAGTAAAGAGGTTGAATTGAAGATTGAAGACGTACCAATTGTGAATGAGTTTATGGACGTGTTTCTAAGTGAGATTTCTGGTATGCCGCCTAAAAGAGCCATTGAGTTCACCATAGACTTAGTTCCTAGTACTGCACCTATTTCTAAGGCACCATATAGAATGGTACCTCCTGAGATGAGCGAGTTGAAGACGCAGTTGCAAGAACAATTGGATAAGGGTTATATTAGCCCTAGTGCGTCGCCTTGGGGAGCTCCTGTGTTGTTTGTGAAGAAGCAAGATGTAAGTATGAGATTGTGCACTGACTTTAGGGAGTTGAACAATTGACCATTAAGAATAAGTATCCTTTGCCTAGGATAGACGACTCGTTCGACCAGTTGAATGGAGCGAGTATATTTTCGAAGATTGATTTGCGTTCAGGGTATCACTTGTTGAAGGTAACTGAAAAGGATGTACCTAAGACTACGTTTAGGACGCATTATGGTCATTATGAGTTTACTGTGATGCCGTTGGGATTGACCAATGCTCCGGCTATATTTATGGATTTGATGAATAGGATATTCCATGAGTTCTTAGATAAGTTCGTTATGGTGTTCATTGATGATATTTTGATCTATTCAAAGAGTGAAGAAGAGCATGATGAGCATTTGAGGATAATATTGGAGACGCTTAGGAAGAACCAATTGTATGCCAAGTTGTCGTAGTGTGAGTTCCGTTTGGAGAAAGTAGCATTTTTGGGTCATTATGTGTCTAAAGAAGGAGTTTCTGTGGATCCTACAATGATTCAAGCTGTTAGTGAGTGGCCTACTTCGAAGAATGTGTCAGATATTAGGAGTAATCTGGGATTCGCTGGCTATTATAGGAGATTTGTGAGAGTTTTCTCGAAGATGGCAAGGCCAATGAGCAATTTGATGAAGGAAGAGTCAAAATTCGAGTGGATTGAGAAGTGCGAGGAAGGTTTTCAGAATTTGAAGGAGCGTTTGCCCTCTACACCTGTTTTAACCCTGCCTGATGGAAGTGAGGGATTTAAGGTGTATACAGATGCTTCAATGAATGGTTTGGGATGTGTCTTGCAGCAGAATGGGAAGGTGATCACGTATGCATCGCGTCAGTTGAAATCGTATGAGTCTAGTTATCCTATCGACGACCTAGAGTTAGCTGCTATTATGTTTGCCTTGAAAATTTGGAGACATTACCTATATGGGGCAACTTGCAAGATCTTTACCGACCATAAGAGTTTGAAGTACATTTTCGCCCAGAAGGATCTCAATATGAGGCAGAGGAGATGGTTAGAACTTATAAAAGATAATGACCTAGATATCCAGTATCATGAAGGGAAGGCGAATGTAGTTGCTGATGCTTTGAGTCGGAAATCAAGCCATAGCATGAATGTGTTGGTAGTTTCCGAGGAATTGTGCCAAGATATGCAAAGGCTTAGCCTAGAAATTCTAAATCTTAAGGAGATCGAGGCAAGATTGAGTGCTTTGTCATTGGGGTTGTCAGTTTTCGTTAAGACCAATGAGGGTCAAGTTGGAGACGAGCACCTAGATAAGATTAAGGAGAAGATAAAGCAAGGCAAGGAAGTTGACTTTAAGATTCATGATGATGGAAGCTTGAGGTTCAAGGGAAGGTGATGTGTACCACAAAAATGGGAATAGCTTAAGAGAAGGTTTATGGATGAGGGGCATAATACTCCATATTTTGTGCACCCTGGGGGTGACAAGTTGTATAAGGATCTTAAGGAAATTTATTAGTTGCCGAATATGAAGCGTGAAATCGCTGAGTTCGTGTCAAAGTGTCTGACCTGTCAGAAAGTAAAGATCGACCATAAGAGACCAATGGGGAAGGTTCAATCCTTAGAAGTTCCTAGATGGAAGTGGGATTCTATATCCATGGATTTTGTGACTGCTTTGCCGAAGACGAGAAATGGCAATGATACTATTTGGGTTATCGTGGACCGTCTGACGAAGTCTGCCGTGTTCGTTCCGATCAAAGAGACATGGAAGAAGAAGCAACTTGCGAAGACATACATCAAGCATGTAGTGAGACTACATGGAGTCGCGACGTACATTATTTCATATCGTGATTCGAGATTCCTCTCGAAATTTTGGCAAAAGGTCCAGTTGAATCTTGGAACAACGTTGAAGATGAGCATTGCTTTACATTCTGCGACCGATGGTCGACCGAAAGGACCAATCGAGACTATGGAAGATATGTTGAGAGCGTGCGCAATTGATTTCCAAGGTAGTTGCGAAGATCACTTGGACTTTATTGAGTTTTCGTATAACAATAGTTACCATGCGAGTATTAAGATGGCTGCTTTTGAGGCGTTGTATGGGAGGAAGTGTAGAAGTCCCATTTGCTGGAATGATTTTAGTGAAAATATATTATTGGGGACGAAATTTATTGCGGAGACTGTTAAGAATGTCAAGTTGATTCAAGCTATAATTCAAGCTGCTCAGGATAGGCAGAAAAGTTATGCTAATTTGAAGCGAAGAGAAGATGAATTCGCAGTTGGTGATAAGGTGCTTTTGAAAGTGTCACCGACACAAAGGAGTGATGAGATTTGGTAAGAAGGGCAAATTAAGTGCCAAGTATGTTGGCCCATATGAGATTTTGCAAAGAATTGGGAAGGTAGCTTATAAGTTGGCTTTGCCAATGGAATTTGAGAAAATGCACGATGTGTTTCATATTTCCCAACTTAAGAGATATATCCCTGATGAGAATCATGTCTTGGAGCCCGAAAGATATCAAATTGATAGTAGCCTCACGTATGAGGAAAGGACTGTGAAAATCTTGGATAAAAAGGTGCGTAGTACACGCAATAAGGATGTGAATTGTACAAGTGCTTTGGTCTAACCATGAGTCTGAAGAGGCAACGTGGGAAGCCGAAGATGAAATGAAGAAAAAGTATCCTGAGTTATTTATTGAGCTTAGTTACGAGGTCGTAACTCGTTTTCTGTAAGGGGGTAGAATGCGTCAATATGATAGAATTTTGCGCTTTTTGCCTTATATTATGGTACTTTTATGCATTTTTATGCTTATTTTGGCGATTTACGCATGTTGGTGCAAAATAAATTGGTTCTCCGCATAGAAAAATGTATTCACGAGTAAACAAGTGGTTTTACAGATGGTAAAAGTGTGTACACGTTGTAACAAAAGTATTTCCAAATGGAAGTTTGAGTCAAAAAATTTTGAAACTGTGAGGGTTTTCGTGCCAAGTTTTGGGACGAAACTTCTTTTAAGAGGGGTAGACTATAATCCCCCATAATTTTATGAATTTTATAAATATATTTTAATAATGTATATTATATGTATTTTAGTATTTAAATAATTTATTTCTTAGAATGTTGACTATTTGAAAGTCAAAAGGATTATATAATGATTTAAGTAATCAAATATTTTATTTAGTCATACTTTGAAATTATTTAATAGTTTAAACATCTTCGAATTGTAGTGTAAACGATTTTAAAATTGGTTAGAGGAACCAACTCAACTCAAGTACCCAATCGTTAAATGATTATTAAAAGCCCAAACACATTTCCCTAAGCCGACAAGGGGTTACCTATATAAACCCAACAAAATCCAAAATTCCCAAACATTAAACGCTCACCCTAAATTTTCTCTCCTCTCTTTCTTATCTCTCCTCCCCCCCACGGTTCTCTATCTCTCTTCCTTTGGCTCTCCCTCTTCTCTCGGCCAGCAGCAATGCCGGCCACCGCCGACCGACCGCCGCCGCCGAGTAGCCGACGACAGCCAGCCCAGCCGCCTCCCCTCCCAGCGTCTTTTCCCTCCTTCCTCTCTTTGGTTTATTTCTCTTCCTCCTCTATTTTATTTAATGTTAAGTTTATGTTTTTTAAGGATTGATTTAATGATTTCATTATTAAAGTTTATAGTTTGATGATTTAAATATAAATTTCAGATTACGTAATTTGTATAATAAAGTAATTAAATTTCAGATTTATTAATTATGCTTAAACTAGGGTTTTAAGTATCAAAGCATGGATTTTTATAAATATATTTTAATGTATATTGATATATAATTAAGTATAGTTTAGTATTTAAACAATTTATTTCTTGAAAGGTTGACTATTTAAAAGTCAAAGGAATTATTTTAATGATTTAAAGAAGTGAAACATTTTAGTTAGTCATATTCTGAAAAATATTTGAAAAGTTTAAAATACTTTTTGGGTTGTGAAAAGGATTTTAAATTGGGTATGAGGAACCCAACCACCTAATTCATCAACCATTAAATAATACTTTTAGCTCAATCACATTTTCCTAAGCCCAAAAGGAGAACATATATAAACCCCCGAAAACCCCAAATTCCCACACACTTATTTTCTCTCTCCTCCTTCTCCCTCATTTTTTTCGGCCCTCCTCTTTTTTCATTTCTGTCTTTTCTATTTTCTCTTTTCCTCTCTTCCTTCGGTCTTCCTCCTCCTTCATGCGACCGAACTGCCGCCAGACCGGACCACCATCGGCAGTAGCAAGCTGCCTGGCCGCGTCGGCGGCCTTCCTCTCCGGCGTCCTTCACTCCTCTCTCTTGTTGGTTATTTCTTTCTCCTCAAGTTTTATTTTAATGCAAAGTTTATATTTTTTAAGGGTTTGCTTTAATATGTTTATGTTTAAAATTTATAGTTTGATAATTTAATTATAAATCTAAGATTATATAATTTATGTAATGAAGTACTTAAATTTTAGATTTACTTATTATGTTTGAATTAGAATTTAATTATCAAAGCATGAATTTTTAGGGTTTTATGAGTTGGAAAATTATAGTAGTATATTATAGTTTATGAAATTGAGTATTCTTATGATTTTAAGTATGTTTAAAAAGAGTTTTAGTATATAATATGGTGCTGGAAATTTTAAAAGGAAGTTGATGTTGGAGTTTTTATGATTTAAACATGAGTTTTTAAGGGTTTTTAACAACTAGTGTAGTAGTACAATACTACGAGGTTTTAGTAATTAAGTTTTAATGAATGGATATATTTTTAAACACTTTTAAGAAGGGTTTAAAGTATTTTATTATTGCTGGAAATTACTCCCTCCGTTTTCTTTTGTTGTTCCTGTATTCCTCATTTGGAAATTTCAATATGTTGTTCCTATTTTGAATCTTTCCATAAATAATATAATTTATGAATTAAATTTCAATTAGTTTTATGTTGTAATAAATGTGTTCACACTATTTAGTAGTCATTTTTACGTTTTAACCCCTAAAACTTTTGCCTAATTGGCGTTCGTTTTTTCAAAAAAAAAGTCGTTTTACCAGTGAAATCGGTCGTTGAACATCGTATCGGGAAGCGTGCCCAGACTACCGTCGTATTAGTACTCGTTTTGATGGGCTTCTCAAAATTCTTGTCCTTAAAGGGTCGAAGGTGGCGTCCGTCTTTTCAAAATAAAGTCGTTTTGCCGGTGAAATCGGCTATTTAAGATCGCCTTGGAAGTGTGCCTAGAATACTGTCGTATTGGTCCTCGTTTTGATGGGTTTCTTGAAATTCGTGCTCGGGTCATATATGGCGTCCGTTTTTTCTAAAAAAGTCGTTTTGCCGGTGAAATCGGCGGTTTAAGATCGTATCGGGAAGCGTGCCTAGAATACCGTTGTATTGGTACTCGTTTTGATGGGCTTCTCGAAATACGTGCCCTTAAAAAGTTGTCGGTGGCGTCCGTTTTTTCAAAAAAGTCATTTCGACGGTGATATCGGTCGTTAAATATCGCCTCGGGAAACATGCTCAGAATACCGTAGTATTGGTAGTTGTTTTGGTAGGATTCTCGAAATTCGTGCCCTTAAAGGGTCGTCGATTACGTCCGTTTTTAAAAAAAAAAGTCGTTTTGGTGGTGAGATATAGAGCTTCATTTATTTAGGTTAATTAGTTAGGGTGAAGGGCATTAGGGTTAGAGGGTTAGGTTAATTAGGTCATTAGGGTTAGGGAGTTAGGTTAATTAGGGCATTAGGGTTAGGAGGTTAGGATGCGGGGAGGGTTAATTAGGTTAATATTGTCAAAGTTGTAAATAATGCAAACGGCGACATAACGACCGTTAGGAAAAAGGGTAGTTGGTGCACATTTTTAAAAACTCAGGGGTATATGATGAATATCTGAAACATTGGGGGTATATGGTGAATTTTCCAATTTGTTAGGGGTATATGGTGAAAAAACCGTTTATTTAAAATAGTGGAATCTTGCCCATTTTTTGAGTTGCATTGGTTTCTTCCCCGATTCCAAATAGGAACAACAAAAGAAAACGGAGTGAGTATAAAGTATTGATTGTGGATTATGTTGGTTGTTTCAGGCGGAGAATTCTCTTTAGGCGACTTTTAAGGTTGTGAAAGTGGCCTCTCGATTTGTCTACACAAGATAGGTACATACCTATGTGTTGATTAGATTAGTATCATAGCCTAAGGATGAGAATTATGTAGTATCATGTATAGGGAACTATTTTTAGTTCATATGTGATTTCTATTAAGTTGGATTTGCATGTTTTATGCCGTTGTGTGAAGCATGTTGGTTATGATATTTATATTATGTTTGTATGGAATATTATGCAAGCATATGGGATTTGGGAACTTTATTTTATTAATTTACATAAGGGATTAATATTTATGTTGATTTGGATCATGATTGAATAATGTTGTTCCTTTTGGATTATTTAATTACTTTATAAGGACCAAGGGCCTTATTTGGTAAGTGGATTATTATACCTATGTAAGGTTGGTTGGTTGTTGACTTGGTTCAACGAATAAAGGAGGGTTATGGATTAAAATTGGAATTAATCTTGGGTTGTTAAGTTGTTGTTGATCACGTTATCTGATTCTAAGATAAAAAAAATGGAGGTTTATGATTACTTGATGATTATATTATTTGTCATACTTGTGAGTCATAACAAGTGAATAAATTATTAATCAGTATATAAAGTGAAACGTGGATATCAATATCTTTAGACTTGTGCACGTCTGAAGTGTTGGACAAGTATGAGTTGGAGTACATGGTGGTAGCCTATGGCTTTTTTGGGACCGGATTGATCATTGTGTCATATTTTTATTTTAAAGGTTCCTTGATATCGTAGGTTAGGGGAATACAAAGTCGCGCCCGTATTTCGTCTTCTAGATTGAAGACTGGTTTTGGTTTACACAACTCATTCCATTGACTATTCCATCTAAATTAATTAATCTACTAGTTGGGAACTTTAGTTCAGTAAAAGTAGTCTGCATTGTTATTATATTATTATTTATTCCTGCTTAATATTTATTAGTATCATGTTAGGTTTTATTTATTTGTTTATTATGTAGTACTCAGCTTTACTGATTACATGCTTTGTGTGTATGTGTTGATCATGGCTATACCTTATTGATCATGTGATTACCCATTTGATGAGCAGTCTCTAGGGATCAATAGTGCATCGTCCATTACAGGTTTGAAGATGATGCATCATGGGTTCAGGATTGGAGAGCTTGTGTTGACTATATATTTTATTTGACTTTATACTCTTCACCTTTGACTATTGTCGTTGACTTTGACTTTTGTTGGGTTGACTTTTAGAGTTGACTTTGTATTTGAGTAAGTTTTATTTATTATGTTTTCCGCTGCAAAATTTTGAATAAGCCGATACGTTATCACACGGGCGATAATACTTTAATAATTCTCTAAGTTTTATATTGAAAAGGTATTTTGGAAAATAGAGAATTGTCGGGGTGTTACATTTGGTGAGCAGTCTCTCATGATCAATAGTGCTTCTTCCATTTCAGATTTGAAGATGATGCATCATGGGTTCGAGATTCGTGGAGAGCTTGTGTTAGCTTAATACTTTAGTTTACTTTTAATTATGGTTTGAGTTTGACTTTATGTTGGATTGACTTTTAGTTTGGTTTTGGAGTCGACTTATGGTTGACTAAGTTATTGTTTTCAAAGTTATTTATTGTTTTCTACTGCAAATTTCTGAATAAGCCGATTCGTTATTACACGGGCGATAATACATTGATAATTCTCTAAGTTTTATATTAAAAAGATATTTTGGAAAATAGAGGATTGTCGAGGTGTCACAAAAGAAAACTTCTCTAACTTGTGAAGTGGTGCGTTGCTGAACACAAAACTCCGAAACTTGAACCATCAACATGGCCTAGATTGAGAGAATAATGCCACGATGGTCAAGCATGCATTACCCGAATTGGTCCAACTCTCTTCAAACACTTCTTCATCTCAAAAACCAAACTATAAACAACTCTAAAATTTAATATTACATCAAAAATTTCTAAATTGCAATTGTACTTTCACAAATCATAAAAGTACCAAATTGAGATAAGAAATAGTATAACTAGAAACAATCTTCTAATGCTCTATCCAAGATTGCAAATTTGTTTCAAAAATAATCTAACTTAGACTCCAAAAAAACAACATGGTTTCTCGCTTCACCAACAATCTCAAAGGCATCCATAATAAAGTGATCGTAAGCCTAAAATTTTGTAACTTTAAAGTGCATAATGATCATCATCAAAATTAGTGTCAATGAAGTTTCTAGTGGCAGACTTCCCATCATCTGATTTACCACAATTTTTGTTCTTTAACTTCCAACACTCAAATTTGATATGCCCTTTTACACGACCATAGTTACAAACTTTCCATTTGTTAATATTCTTACCAGCACTGACCACCAAAGCATTAGATTGAGATGGACTACTAGATTAAGCAATTAATTTATTGTCGATCAATTAAATCTCTCTAAGTTAAGGCATCCCTAACATCATCCAAACTCAAATTAATCATCCCTACCATATAATAGGGTCTCATTAAAATGCTTATAAGAAGGCGGTAAAGAACATAGCAACCTAATAGCCATATCCTCATTATCAATCTTAACATCGATATTTATGCAAATCCATAATTATAGAAAATAACTCATCTAAATGAGACTCGAGCGATTTACTTTCTTATAAGCGAAGATCTTGAAGTCTACTTTTGAGTAGGAGACAATTGGTGACACTTTTAGTCATATAAAGTGACTCCAACGTTTACTACAAGCCTGCTTCAGTAGTCTCCTTAACCAATTCTCTCAAAACTTCATTAAAGAAGCAGTTGAATCACAGATAGAGACTTCAAATTCATATCTTCCCACTTCTCCACGAAAATAGCCGCGGGCTTTTTAGACACATAGTCAAAAGCCTTGTGACAACCACCTTGAACTAGGATGGATTTTATCTTCAATTTCCCTAGACTAAAATTCACTTCCCTATCAAACTTCTCAATATCAGATTTCATTGCTGATATGATTAAAAAAAAAAATCAAACTTTCTATGAACTCCCTAAAACCTAGCTCTTGATACAAATTGTTAAATATTACGACGGTGTTGTGTTTGATTTAACGCGAAACAATAGTCAATAATAGAATATAAGGGAGAAAGAAATAAAGAAGATGAACAAAAGATATAAGGATTTCTGTGGTTCGGTCAATGTGACCTAGTCCACGAGTGGAGGATTAGGAAGTTTTTCTATAATCTTCAGTGGAGAAATTTTGAGGATTACAAATGTAAAACTACTTGTAAATTACAAGGAGTTTTACAAAAGGTTTAGAAGTTTTAGTCACCTAATAGAGTCCTTTAAAGGACATATAGAGTCCTTTTATTGTACATATAGAATTGAGAGTGGCTTTTTGAATCAGCCCCTCCTTCTAGCGCGAAATGGCAACTGCTAAAAACACTAAGCAAGTCGAGCTTTGCAAAATGGGTGTGAGTTTGAGGAATGTGGTGTTGAATCTCCGAATGAGCCGTCACCTGAAACAAGAAGATATAACCTGGGGGATTTCCGGGCGAATCTTCTCTGATGCTTAAGTTAGTCGGCTAAGTAAGAGAAAGCAGAGTGGAGAGAATTGTTAAACGTACGTGTTTGTTTAGTTAAATGAATTTACTTTTTATTTAGTGCCAAATTGACTATTTAAAATGGAAGATAGGTTTAGGGGGGCATGGGCCATCCAAATACACAGTACACCCTTGTTGATACCTTTCCTACCTTCAGTTATCTTAGGCCCGACATGCGCATGGGCCGGTAATTAGACACCAACATAATGTAACAAAATAATTCAAACTATAAAAATAAAAAAATCTCCCCCAACTTTCTAATCAAACCCTTTTTCTTTGTGTACTCCTCACAAAAAAAAGTCAACGTCCAATGAAAAAACCAAGACTAAATGATGTTCAAAAATAATAAAAATAAGTATAATTAAAAAAGATAAAAACACATATTACGTAATACAAGAAATATGATGCATATTCCTGGCCAAACTTATTTTAACTTATAAAGATTTTATAAGATGATAACATAAATAAAAAGATCATATCAAATAAATAAGATAAACGATAAGATACAAAATATGTTAACACAAATAAACTATCTTATAAATAAGATAAAATAAATAAGATAAGATAAATCGATCAAAAAATTTCTATAAGATAAGAGAAAATAAACCTTTTTTCTTTTTTAAAAAAAAAAATAAATATAAAATTACAATATACATTATTACGCAAAAACAGTTATACACTATAAAAACAATATTTTGTAATATGATAAAAACAAATACAATATCATTAGCTAAAAAATATTATTACAAAATTTAAGAAATATATAAAATCATTAACTACTCCATGTAGATACAAATGTCTCGTCCACCAAGCTAAAGTGGCATCATGATTAATCTTCGACATAATATCATGACGACTGATCCTATTTACCAACTTAAACTAATTACTAACTTTGTTCAAAATCTAGCCAATATCTTAGTCCAAACTAATTCTCAAATATTACAAAACTAGTTTTGATGCCCGTCCGTTGCACGGGTTGTTGTTTATTTTATTTTCTTGCAATTTTTTTTTTTAACATTGTTGATTTTGTGTTGCAGCGAAATGAGATTATTCAACACCAATGTATTTACATACTTCCTCTGTTCTTAATCTGTTGCAACAATTACCAACTTTAGGTAGTTATATCTATTGGAACCATTCCACTTTTGATAAAAAACAACTATAATTGACAATATTGACTTTACTTTATGTTAATAAAACCATCATATTAATTACACAAATTGCCTCATAAGGTTGCGTTTACTTTGTTAAGGATTTGTTTATCCCCTACTCTAGTTAATTAAAGGGGTACCTCTATGCTAAACTACCCATTTTTTTATTTCCTTACAAAATCATGCCCAAACCTATTGTTGTAGTAGAAAAAGAATGGACAAAGTATTTGTCATTATACTCTAATTTCTAGATTTGTTATTGCACTATATAAATTTTATTGTTTTCAATATTCAATTGAATATTATAGCTAAGTCTATTATTTAATGGTATCTCAATAATTGGTATGACTAATAATAACTAACACTATTTTAACATGAAAAATACCCGAATAATACTTTAAGAAAGTATAGGGTAATAATTTTATAGAGGCAGAACATAAATAATAGAGAAAAACATGAGGGCAAGCCACAACTTCAACTTTTAATATAGCACATAAACACTAACGCATGTAGAATGGAAGATGAGAAAGCCAAAAACAATAGCATAATAATGGTATCCTGAACAAAATTAATTAGATATAAAACTAACATGTACTAATAATCGAAAATATTATTTAAGAGGAAAAAATATCTCTTCATCAATCATGACCATATCAAGACTTATCTAACTTTCCCTCATTTTTATGATCCATGACCTCAAATAGTCTAGATAGCGAACCTTGATTTCCCAATTAGTTTTAGTAGAATTAAGTTCATGGAGAAAAGAAGAAAATCTGATATATAGATATATGGAAAAGAAAAACATAAATATGTATACAATAAAATTCCAAGATCTCAGATCGAATCGGTATATCAGGAACAAATTAATTAGTCAATTGAATAATACCTCTGCAATGTCATTGACAAACTTTCATTTGATTCTTCATGTAATGCCATCATTGTATGCTCAAAACTATAGATATGTATTATTTTATCTTTATATAACTCAATTTTTAAAAGTTTGATTTTGAAAGACATAATTGCTATTGTCACATATAATAAGCTATTTTTGTAGTTATTTTTAAATGTATTTAAAATAAAGAATAAATAATATGTTATTGTTGATCTAAATAAATATATTTTCATAAGTTGTAAAACTATATTGTATATGGAACTTATTTCAAAGCGTATTTCTAGCACTCTCCAATGGTAAAAAAAAAATATTGTGAATTATGTAGCAAAAGTTATGTTTAATTTACATAGTATAATAACTTAGGTTGTTTATTTAAAATCATACCGTAATCTTCACTTATTCAAAACACCTTATTTATATTTATATCTATGTTGAACACTATGTTTTTTTAAAATTAAAAAGAATAACATGGCAGGCTTAGGTGGAGCTCTCTATAATATTCTAAGGTTGTTTTTTTAAAATCAAACTCTAATTTTTTCATCATCCAAAACTCTAATATATATGTAACTTTATTGCTATAGATTTTAGTTTTTGTCATAACAACAAAGTTTTCATAATAAATTTTGTAAATTGTTTTGGTTTTGTTGAGTAAGGTTGAGGTTTGAAAAATAATATATTTAATCCTGTAAATTGGACATATGATCAAATGTTATAACATATAGTAAAATATACTAATAACTATTATTATTTTTATCTAAAAGAAAGATTAAACAATGCCTTACTATTCATCGAATTAAATAATTTTTCATGAGTTGTAAAGCTATATTGAAAATGGATCTTATTCTGAACCATATTTCAAGCACTATCCAATGGTAAAAAATTATAATGTTTTAAATTAGGTAGAAAAAGTTATGTTTAATTTACATAATATAATAATTTAGGTTGTTCATATTCAAAATGAAACTCTAATTTCTCTCCTATCTAAAACTCCTTTTATTTATTTAAATAGATGTAGAACTCTATCTTTTAAAAATATTGAAAATAAAAATTAATGACATGACAATCCTACGTGGCGCTCTCTATTTCATATGTTGTAGAACTATATTGTAAATTGATCTTATTCCGAAGTATATTTCGAGCATTATCCAATGGTACAAAGATTATAATATTCCGAATTACGTAGCAAAAGTTATACACAATTTACATAACATAATAATTTAGGTTGTTTATTCAAAATCAAACTTTCATTTTCGCTTATCCAAAGCCCCTCCTATGTATTTAAATCTATGTACAACTCTATTTTTGTAAAAAAAAAAAATGACAATCCTACGTGGCGCGCTCTATGACCTCGAAATCTTGAGAAACTCCTTATGCTCTCGAAAAATTCCTCCCTTATATATTTATTAAGATATTAAGATTAAGGGTGTGATTATATCCATATTTGATGAACGGAAACTAATAATTGTACTCACCTGGTTTCGCACTACCAAATACTTGTTGATATTGATTGTTTTCACATTGCAATGACGACCCATATTGCTTAGGATTATAGCACATTAGAGTCATTAGACAATAAGTTCCTTTAATCATTGAAATATATTAACATATGGATTAAGGTTTCATTCAGATTGGATCAAAGTTGTAATATTTTGATAATATGTTTTAGGAAAACTTGCCGGAAATTAACTCATAAAAACGAATTTTTTGTGAAAAACTAGCTAACAAAAGGTTCTTGGCAAAAAACTACATTATAAAATGAAGAAACAACTAAAATAAGCTCACAAGAAAAAATAAGAAGCCCAAACAAAAGGAAAGTGTTCGCAAGTAATCCCCTTTCTATCAAACAAGGGTTTTGCTTTAAAGAAAAAAATTGCGGACAGGGGTTTCACAATTCTAAACATAAACAACTTTTGTTCTAAAAAAGAGTGTCTCGGGGTGCAAGATGATATACCATAACTTATTGTGTAACAAAGTCTCACATATGTGAACTAATATAACTGTAATATAACTGTTTCATGTCATTATAAATCGCTTTCATGTCATTATTGGTGTGTTTCATATCATTTTGGACCTTATGTTTCATGTCATTTCCAAATATATTTTATGTCATTTATAAACCGTTTCAAGTCACTATTGATAACATATTATTTTGGAACTGTTTCATATCATTTTGGAACTGTTTCATGTCATTTTCAAATTTATTACGTATAATTGTTGGTATGCTTTATATTATTCATTGAGTGAAGTTCCCAAGATCATTAGAGTGTTTCAAGGAACTTTTGTAAGGAACAAGCAATAACTTGGAGCAAGTAATTATTCTCTATGTTTAGGAACCGGGCACTTTCTAGGCTTTTGGAACAACAGCTATATAAGAACTATTATTTGGCACTATGCAATAATGAATTGGAACGTATTAGAGAACAAAATCATAATTTTAGATTCAGTTTTACTTAATATAATTATTATTCTATATTGAAAATATTTATCTTTATGAATAAATAAAAAGAAATCTTATCTTTATATGTTAGTTAGTTTTATCTTAGTTATTAATTTTTCATCTTGAAAATTAATCTTTAACTCTTTAGCCGGTTTTTAATCTATCCTTAGTTTGCTAAACTTAGTTTTTATCTATTGGTTAAAAGAAAATATGATTTTATCTGTTAGCTATTGTTCCTTTAGTCTAGATGAGGATTATAATAGTCAGTTATTCAGAGATATGTATGCGTAATTCTTTGCGTTATATATATATATATATATATATATATATATATATATATATATATATATATATATATATATCACTTAGACCATCATTCATAGTAACACTCACCGACCATATTTTAGAGCCTTTAGTATTTTATTGTGTCAGTGCCATAAACATTTCTTATACTTATCATTGTTTGTAAGTCTGTTGTTCGTTTCTCATAAAATTAATTCAAGAATTTGTATAATTGATTTGGGGTTGGGATTTTCTGTGAAATCCTATATTTGAGTGAGCTCTGAGTAAAGCTAGATAGAGGACTTTGAGTGAAGTCAATAGAGAAAAAGCAACAGTTGAGGACTGTTGTTGAGATTGTTGTTCCTAGTGGAACGAGAGAGAGAGAGAGAAAGAAAGAAGAAAATCATTGTAATAGGTTGTACGTACTTAGGGGTTGGCATATTCTTAGTAATGATTTGTGTTCAAAATCCCTTATAGTCGAGGTTTTTACTTCCTATAAGGCTAAGAAGGTTTTCCTCGTAAAATCTCTCGTGTCTTTACTTTTTTCCTTTCGCATTTGCTTAAGTTCCTCAAAAATTACTCATTGTTCCCCACAGTACAACTCATCCCCCCTCTCGTGTATTATTGTTACCAATAGAATATCAATTGATATCAAAGACAGTACTCTTACAATTAGTGGGTGACGTCGACGAGTGAAATTTTGTTTAGGAATGATGAATACAACTGAGAAACCGAAAGAAGGGTATTCCACCCAAAGACCTCCTATGTTCAATGGTAAATTCTACACTTATTGGAAGACTCATACATAAACCTTTATCAAAGCCTTAAGTTATCAGGTATGGAGAGTCATTGAAGTTCGATACTTTAAAGTTACAACAACGAATGACAAAAACGAGGTTGTTTCTAAACCTTTTGTGTGAATATGATAATATGATTTTGTCAAAGTACGGGAAATAAAAGCTCTTGCTGTAAAATTGTTGCATTGTGGTCTTAGACCTCATGAATACAATAGTTTCATGGGATGTAAGACGGCAAAGCAAATTTGGGATTTTTTTGTAAGCCACGCATGAAGGTACAAGTGAAGTCAAAAGATCCAAAATTAACCTTCTAATGAATCAATACGAGCTGTTCCAAATGAAATCAAAAGAAACTATTTAAGACATGTTTACTAGATTCACCAACATCATTAATGAATTAGCTTTTCTTGGTAACGTTATCTCATCAGAAGAACAGGTACGAAAGGTGCTAAGAAGTCTGCTTAAGGATAGATGGATGACCAACGTTACTAGCTTGCAGGAAACAAAAGATTTCACCAAGTTCAATTTGGAACAACTTTTTAGTTCCTTGATGACACATAAACTACATCTAGGCTCGAAAAATGGAGAATCATCCAATCAAAAGTCCATTGCACTAAGAGTTTATGAAGATGATGAAACTGACACTAACGATGAAGAATCTGCTCTCATGATCCGACGTTTTAAAAACTGAACTATTGATTAACCTGTGTAGGTCCCTAGTTTAGAGGTTCTTAACTTTTAGTGGGTCTCAATGACTTGAAACTGGGGAGTTTTTTTTTTTAAATCTCACCTAGTTCCTACTTCTCTCCCTCAATTAACCCTTCTGGTGTGACCACATTTTACAAGTGATGACCTATTAAGCCAGTTTCAAGTCACTAAGTCCCGCTAAAAGTTAAGACTCCCTAAAGTTGAGACCTACACATGTTAAGCAATAGTTGAGACCTTTTAAAAATCATCACCCGAAGTTCATACCCAAGTAACATTGTGGCTATTGATGGTAAGGTAGGAAAATTACCAAAACACTCCATTGATAACGTATATCCAATAGGAGGCTTGAAAGAAAATCTATTAAACATCTCGCAATTTTGTTAAAAAGGTAATGGTTAAGTTTAGTGATAAGTGCTTGATCATTAACGATAACATAAAGACTGTTATTTTGGAAGGAACAAGAAAATGGAGCACTTATATAGTGGATCTTGATCTTATTCCTAGGAATAATCTAACATGTCTCTGTGTAATTAAAGATGATCCTTTGTTGTGGCACAAATAGTTGGGACATGCTAGCTTTTCTTTGCTTGACAAACTTAGATCAAAGGAACTTGTCTTACGTTTACCTTCGATAAAGTTCCAAATAGATCAAGTCTGTGAAGCATGTGCAAGAGGCAAGCAAGTCGAGTCCTATTTCAAGTCTAAAGCTATTGCAAGCACCACTAGACCATTCGAGATCATACACATGGATTTATTTGGGTCAATGAGGATTCAGAGTAGAAGTGATAAAAGATATGTTCTCATCATAGATGACTACTCTAAATTTACTTAGGTAATATTTCTCTCTAGTAAAGATGAAACCTTCTATGAGTTTCTTATTTATCTAAGAGGACACAAAACTTGAGTGGTCAGACCTATTGCATCTAAGATTTGACCATGGCAGGGAATTTAAGAATGACAAGTTCAATTAACTTAGTAGGAAACAAGGATTGGATCACAATTTTTTCAGCACCTATAACACCACAGCAAAACGATGTCATGGAAAGAAAGAATCGCACTTTAGAAGACATGGCAAGAATAATGTTGATTGCTAGTGGTCTTCCAAAGAACATTTTGGCCGAAGTTGTGAACACTGCTTAATACATCTTCAACATAGTCATGATCAGACCTTTTTATCAACAAAACTACCTATAAATTCCTTTATGGAGCACATTCATGGCCAAATATTACTTATATAAGAACGTTTGGTTGTAAATATTGTGTTCATAATAATGAAAAAGACAACTTAAAGAAGTTTGATGCTAAGAGCAATGAAGTTGTGATCCTAAAATATGTTACAAACAGGATGGTATTAACTATGAGGAAATTTTTGCTCCTATTGCAAGGTTATAATTATTTAGATTTTAATTGCCTTTACTACTTTCATGGGATTTAGGTTGTACCAAATGGATGTCAAGTGTGCCATCTTGAATGGGTACCTACACTAGTGGAAAAAACGCTAAATGTCACAAGAAAACCGCTGCGGTCCTTAAGAATACCGCAGCGGTAAATTGTCGTAGAATTTGGTGGGAAAAGCGGGAACATAAACCGCTGCGGTCTATGGAAAACCGCAACGGTTAAAAGAAACTGCTGCGGTTTTCAGTTAACCGTTGCGGTTTTCTGAACCGCAGCAGTTTTTTTTGGTTTTTTTTTTCCTAAGTCCCGCGTGAAATTGGTCGAGTTGATTACAATTTTTGTGCGAACACTCACCTGCACTCCCTCCTTCCTTAGGTTCGAAGTTTGAACTCCCTCTTTCCTTCTCAATTTCCTCCACGCTTCATCGACGCACCACCGCCGCACCTCCACGCTTCATCAACAACAAACCCTAGAAGCTCCCTCCTTTCTTTTCATCAACAACAGCAATTCCAGGCGTCCTCCTCTGCGGCTGCACTGTGCGTCCTCCACCGCCGCACGTCCACCGCCGCACCTCCACCGTGCCCTTAACACCTACATTCCTCCTCTTCTTCTTAGGTACCTAAAATTTCTCAACTTTATTGAATCTCATATTTGAAGCTTTAAGTTTTATAATTAATTGTAGTTTTATGAATAATTGTCAGTGAAATTAGGTTGTATTATAGTTAAAGGTTGTAAATTTGATTGATTTGAGTTTATTTGATTTTATTTAAAGTAGTTAGTTTGATTTTTAGGTTACAAAACTAGGGCTTTGTTGTGGTTGTTGTTGTAGTTGTAGCGGTTGTAGTTGTTTTAGTTGTTGTTGTTGTTGTTGTTGTTGTTGTTGTTGTAGTAGTACTTACTAACTAGTTAGGTTTGAACTAACAAAGTATAACGTTGAGTATGATTATTGGTTTAGCTATTTAATTAGTTTAGTTTAGCTTAGTTTGGGTTAGTGTTGTTTAATTTGCTAATTTATACTAATCTTAACTTTATACTTTGTTGTTGATTATTGAAGCTAGCTAGTGACGGAGTGTTGAGCTCGATTTCTCTATTGACAACCTTTACATTGGTATGTTATCACTCATATTTAACTTTCTTTCATAGTAAACTGGTTTATATGTGCAAATGTGTATATATTTATCGTTGAATTGAGATTAGATGTAAAATGTTTTGTTGTTTTTAAAAACCTATATTTGCATCATCATATCATATGCCTAGATACCCTTTCGAGACTTACTCATTAGGAGTAAGTCTTGAATAGTCCCCGGTTTGGGACTGTTCTTAGATGTTTAATCTCACTTAGGTGGTGAATGTATGTCTTTAGTTCGATTCTAGAGGAAAATCTTGGCTTGTCGTTTCCCTACTTTTGTTCTCTGGGTACATATGTAGATATAAATAAATATATATCTACATCGTGTACTTGGAGAACTGTAGGGAAATGCTGCCGGATTTTCCGTAGATTCGAACTGAAGGCAATACATTCACTAGTGAGATTAGACATCTAAGGATGGATTAGGTTGGAGTGATAAGGACCCTTGGAAAACATGCCTAATTTCATTAAATATATATCGTGTATAAACTCTAATAATGTAGTGAAATTCGTCATTGACATTGGGTCCTTGTTGCTTGTGTTTAATTAGAGCTAGGTTTGGTTGAAATGAATCGTGCATGGATGTATGGTAGTCGTGACACGTGTGAATTCGTGGATGGGGTCTTTGAATTTTGTGATGCTGCATTAAGTCATCAGGCTGCAAAGGGAACCGAGGGGTTTTATTGTCCTTGTGTTGATTGTGGTAATGTGAGCATCGTTAGTAGCATTGAGTCGCTTAGGGAGCATATCTTTCGTCGCGGGTTTAGACAAGACTACTATGTATGGGTTTGGCACGGTGAGGAGGGTATCTATGATGGTCGAAATGCCATTGTTAACGATGTGCATGAAGAAGGTGAGTTTGATGTCATTGAGAATGACAACATCGAGGATGAGTATGAGGATATTCAAGTAGAAGATGATGATGATGAAGGGGATCATATCGAGGAGATGATGGCGGGGGTAGATCATTGTGGCAAACGACCTCGTATTTTGAGTGCATGGACGAGGCATCTCGAAAATCGTTGTATCCCGGTTGTACGAGGTACACCAAGCTGAGGGCCGTGATAACACTCTTTAATATCAAGACGAAAGCCGGTATAAGTGACTCTTGTTTCACTTCCTTGTTGCAAGCATTTGGTGATATGTTGCCGGACGACCATGAACTACCCGAGTCAAACTACTATGCTAAGAAACTGATGTGTCCCTTCGGGTTAGAGTACCAGAGGATACATGCATGTCCAAATGATTGTGTGCTATATCGAAATGAATATGAAAATACGGATGAGTGTCCTCGATGTGGGAAGTCACGTTACAGGCGCGCAGGGGTTGGTGATAAGAAAGGTCCTGCAGCAAAGTTGATGTGGTATCTTCCGATTATACCACGATTCAAGTGCATGTTTTCAATCAAAAAAAATGCTAAGAACTTGAGGTGGCATGTAGAACGAAGGAAAAATGATGGTTTTCTCAAACATCCGGCTGATTCTCCTGAGTGGAAAGGCATCAACCATTGGCATAAGACCTTCGGTGCCGAGGACAGAAATTTGAGGCTTGGCCTATGCACGTATGGAATGAACCCATTTGGCAATCTTAGTTCTCAACATAGTACGTGGCCGGTTCTTCTAGTTATATACAACTTGCCTCCTTGGTTGTGCATGAAACGCAAATACATCATGTTGTCGATTCTTATTTCAGGGCCGAAACAGTATGGAAACGACATAGATGTCTACCTCCAGCCACTTGTTGATGATTTGAGAAAAATGTGGGATGAAGGAGTTTCTGTGTATGACGCACATGCTGATGAGGTATTCACATTGCGTGCCATGCTTTTATTCACGCTTAATGACTATCCTGCTTATGGGAACTTATCCGGGTACAAGAACAAAGGGAAGAAAGCATGCCCGATTTGCCTGGACGACACAGCATCTAAATACATTACTACTTGTCACAAAGATGTTTATATGCGCACCCGAAGGTTCCTTCGACGCGACCATCCTTATCGTAATAAGAAGAAGGCATTCGATGGAACAGTTAAGGAAGGGGTTGCTCGTAGACCATTGACTGATATTGAGGTTTATGATCAAGTCAAGGGTATTGAAACTATATTCGGCAAAGGAGCGAGTGTTGGTGATAAGGGACTTTGGAAAAAGGAGTCTATTCTGTGGGAACTTCCATATTGGAGAGATCTAGAGGTTAGACATTGTCTCGACGTCATGCACATAGAGAAAAATGTATGTGACGCCATTTTGGGGACACTTATGTATATTCCACATAAGACAAAGGATAACAAAGGGGTGCGACTGTATCTGGAAAGTGAGGGGCTTCGACCAGAACTATGGGCTCAAAAGAGGGACACTAAGAAAAGAAAGAAAGAAGAGAAAGTGTCTGGAAAAGGAAAAGGAAAGGGAAAAGAAAAGGAACAGGAAGATGGGTCGCCTGCAGGAATTGAAAGAAAAGGAAAGAAAAGGGTGAAGGATGATGATAGGAACTATTTACCTCTGGCTTGCTACACTCTATCTAGAGCTGAGAAGCGTCTTTTTTGCGAGTGTTTGTACAACATTTAGGTTCCATCAGGGTACTCATCGAACATAAAAAGATTTGTTACCTTAGACGGTGAGTTGAAATTATCGAGCATGAAGTCTCATGATTGTCATGTAATGATGCAAGTATTCTTACCGATTGCAATTCGAGGGATATTGCCGAAACATGTCAGACATACCATAACAGAGCTGTGTTCTTTTTTCAATACTATATGTAGCAAAACGTTACAACCCTCGAAGCTTGATGCTCTGCAGGCTAGCGTGATACAAACTTTGTGCAAGTTTGAGATGTACTTCCCACCTGCTTTCTTCGACATTATGGTCCATTTGGTTGTACATCTGGTTCGAGAAATTAATTAAGCTATTTGGTCCGGTGTTTTTGAGGTGGTGCTATCCCTTTGAGAGACATATGGGCTCTTTGAAAGATAAAGTAAGGAA
Organism: Beta lomatogona; assembly: GCA_947646795.1. NCBI lineage: Eukaryota > Viridiplantae > Streptophyta > Magnoliopsida > Caryophyllales > Amaranthaceae > Beta > Beta lomatogona. The sequence continues at coordinate 55,516 of CANSNZ010001098.1, read as the reverse complement.
TCCAGCGCAACCAGAAGGAAGTATAATTCAAGGGATTGTGAGTGAAGAGGTCGGGAATTTTGTGGCTGAGTTCTTAACTAATGTTGATCCTATTGGACTTGCTACATCTCGACACGAGGGCAGACTCGCGGGTAAAGGTACACTTGGCTCCAAAATGATAGTACACCCTGTTGAAAGGCGCATACAAGCACACTTATTTGTATTGCAGCATATGGTACAGGTGCATCCGTACTTGGATGATCATTTGGAGGAGTTGCGTGACCAGAATCCAGGTAAAGGGACTAGAGCATTGATGCAGTTGCATAATAAGACGTTTATTGATTGGTTCCATAACCGAATAATGCGTGAAGTAGATTCCAATGTTTCTGAAACTCTGAAGTGGCTAGCATTTGGTCCTTGAGAAGCTGTGCACTCCTATGAGGGTTATGATGTTAACGGATATACGTATTGGACAGATCGTCAAGATCAAAAGTCGAGATCTCTCCAGAATAGTGGTGTTTCAGTAGAGGCATCATCTACACAGTATGCAAGTGCCAAAGGCAAGTCTCCTATTGATGCTAGATTGTTATACTATGGACGAGTTCAAGATATATGGGAGCTTGACTACTCTGGTTTCACGGTCTGCTTATTTCGATGCAAGTGGGTTGAGTATAACCGGCGTTACATAAGAAAAGATGACCCTTGTGGATTTACTCTTGTAGACTTGGGTCGGTTGCGTGATAGTGAAGAGCCATTCGTGCTTGCATCACAAGTTAAGCAAGTATTCTACGTAACTGACCCTTCTGATAACAAGCGGTCAATTGTTGTTCCAGGAAAAAGAAGTATACTCGGAGTTGGTGATGTTGAGGATGAGGAGGAGTATGATGCATTTGAAGACACCCCGCCTTTCACCATTCTGAACTCCGATGTCACTGATGTGGAGTTAGCGACAAGTTACATGCGTGCATATCACGGGGAAGGGATAATGGTTGATACTTCAAATGAAGGTGGCAAAAGTAAACAATAGGCTCAACTTATTTGGTTCCAATTCCGGCTTTCGGCTTTGCAATGTCATTTTACTTTATTTTTCACTTTTAGCCGCATGTAGTGTCATGTATAGTTCTTATTACTGTATATATATGTTTTCAATCAACTAAACTCGCTTCACATGTATTGAAACCCATTTTGCGTAAGTGAATGTCATTTCGGGCCAATTTCGGCTTTTCAACCTCAATTAACTTAATTTCTCGCTTTTAGCCGCATGTTAGGTCATGTATAGTTCTTATTAGTATATATATATGTATTACAATCAACTAAACTCACTTCACATGTATTGAAACCCATTTTGGGTAAGTGAATGTCATTTCGGGCCAATTTCGGCTTTTCAACCTACATTAACTTAATTTCTCACTTTTAGCCGCATGTTAGGTCATGTATAGTTCTTATTAGTATATATATATATGTATTACAATCAACTAAACTCGCTTCACATGTATTGAAACCCATTTTGGGTAAGTGAATGTCATTTCGGGCCAATTTCGGCTTTTCAACCTCAATTAACTTAATTTCTCGCTTTTAGCCGCATGTTAGGTCATGTATAGTTCTTATTAGTATATATATATGTATTACAATCAACTAAACTCGCTTCACATGTATTGAAACCCATTTTGGGTAAGTCAATGTCATTTCGGGCCAATTTCGGCTTTTCAACTTCAATTAACTTAATTTCTCGCTTTTAGCCGCATGTTAGGTCATGTATAGTTCTTATTAGTATATATATATATATGTATTACAATCAACTAAACTCGCCTCACATGTATTGAAACCCATTTTGGGTAAGTGAATGTCATTTCGGGCCAATTTCGGCTTTTCAACCTCAATTAACTTAATTTCTCGCTTTTAGCCGCATGTTAGGTCATGTATAGTTCTTATTAGTATATATATATGTATTACGATTAACTAAACTCGCTTCACATGTATTGAAACCCATTTTGGGTAAGTGAATGTCATTTCGGGCCTATTAGAGTCACTTAAAGTCGGGTCACATGATTTGAAAACCGAATTGGGTAGATGAATGTCGTTTAGCGTGTAATTATGGATTGTTTTGGGGGCGGAGGGGATTGTGCAAGGGGTGCTGTGCAAGCGGGGTGGGACAGTGAAGGGGGGCAGTGAAGGGGGGCTGTGAAGGGGGGTGGGACAGTGAAGGTGTAACACCCCAGAATTTCAAAGGCGGAAAAGAAAGAAATAATAATAATATTAATAGGACGATGGCGGAAACATCGTCTTCTGGGAATGTCACTACTACAAGAATAGTGTTTAAATAACTAAGTGATAAGAACAAACATAATTAAATACTATAAGTAAATTAATTACTTAGATTAAAATTGAAAAGAGAAAACTATCTCAAACTAAAGAGAAGTCTAGAACTAAAACCCTAATAGATTATTTCTCGCATCACAACCCGAGCCCAAAAATCAAAGAAAATCCCCATCAACAAAACCTGCAAAATATACAACAAATATCCACAATCAGTGGGGAGTAACTAGCAGTTCTCCCAGAACAAAAGCAATCAAAGTACGATTCAGACATAGATTAATAAGAAAGGAAATAATTAAGTCAAGTTAACTACAATATGCATTCACTTCCATATAACTCACAAATAACGCAAATGAATAATAAATAGCAAGTGAGTTGGATAAAAATAAATAAATCATCTCAAGAGTACTTTTAGAAAAATAAAAGTATAGGTAAAACAAGTGTCTGAGACAGAAACCGAACGCTAGTGATTCGCAAATCACTTCCTAAGGTTTGTCAGATCGCAATCTCAGGTCGGTCTATGGGCTTACGTTCCCCACTTGCCCGTGTCTAAGAATGGCCAAACTCCCGATGCCGAGTAGAACACGCAGAACTCCCCGACTCTCGGACGACAACAATTAACCCGGGTGTACCCCTAGTTCGCAAACCAGGGTGGTTGGCATGTTCTTCACCGGGGACTACATCTATCCCACCGGATGTTCTTATCTCAAATAAAATCATAAATATCATCAAAGTATCATCCATCTCAAAAAAAATATTCGTCAAAAGGGATGCCACCCGACTTTATACCCATAATTCATCAAAAGTAATTCTTCAAAAAAAATCCTCAAAATAAATCACTTACAAATTTTCAACAAATATCTCTCACAATAACACTTGAACATTCCAAAACATCAACAATGACAATATACTGGTTTTTACAGCAACCACACTCAATCACAAATACATCACCAATTAACTCTAAATCATATTCATTAAAAGAGTAATAACAATTAAATCATTTTATTTCATAAATCAAACCTAAACATGTGGTTACTCAAATGATGCATACTGTATACTACTGAAAATCAGCAACCCAGAATATATTAAATTATAAATTATATCTGATTTACAAGCCCTCAAACAATTTAATAGTGTGTCCTCAATTTCATCACAAAAACACCATAATAATTATGAAACCTACAAATTCGAGCATTAAAATCACACAAAAATTATCATATAACCCTAATAGCTCTACTGACATGGTACAATTTTTATTTATAATTTTCGGACTCAAAAAGTATTTTTTACAGTTAATATACAGATTCCTCAAATAAGCCATTAAAATAATTAAAAATATAAACAGACGCCCAAAAATTACCAAAAATTCACATAACATGTAAAAACTCACGAAAATACATATTATTCAAATAAATTAATTTTTCTGCCTCTATAAATAATTTTCTTGAATTATATACTGACTGAACAGAAATTACAAAAACAGATATATCAATTAATTAAAACAGTAAAAAGTAGATAAAAATTATTCTAAGGCATGGAATACATTATACGCATGTAACATGATCTAAGAAAAATGATTTCATCAATTTTAACAGTTGTTCAATAATTATTACGAAATTTAGCCAAAAACACACAAAATACTAATTAAATCAAATAAATATTAAAAATCATGCAAAAATTATTTTTCTCTACACAGTATTCTCATAGCATGTGTCACGTATGTTCATGTCAACTTTCGTCAAAAATCTCATTCAAAAAGTATTTTAAACAATTCCTAACGTAGTAATCTAATACCGAATAATACCCTAATCACTATGGTTCTAAGATAACAACTAGTTACCTGGATCGTCGGGAGGAGAGCTAAGTCTAAAGAGACAATCATGAGTTAAGCATGCAATCCAAATCCTCTTCTAACCCCAAGGCATAACGAACGAGAATTGTAGCAACAAGACACTAGGCATTTCTTCTTGAACGTTGAAAACTCTTGTTTCACACTGCTTTGTTATGACCATGATTCCCGATGATCAAAAGCTCAGATGCTAAATCGATCCGGTCAGAATGTAGAACAAGACGTTATAAACGTTGTGGCCAATATTGAAGACGATCCAACGGTTAGATCTCCGGCTACGGTTATTTTCGTGAAGGTGCGACAGAGAAAAACCGGGTTGAACCTTTCTCTTCTTTTGCTCTTCCTTTTCTCTCTTCCTTTTCTTGAAACGGTGGGGGGTTAAATGAGAATGATGCTGCTGAACTTATTTGAATAAAAATAAGAATTTTATGGATGTTTAATGATTGAAATAAAGGGTTTTAATGAAGGAGAATAATTAGGGGGTTATAGGAGTTACAAACTACCAAGAGTCACAAGGAAAATAAAAAGAAAAGAAAGAAGAAGGCTCCCCTATTTCTTCCACTTGGCCGGCTGCCCCAAGCCCAACACCCACACAAAACTTTCGGCCCAAATTCAACAACGATCCATGCTCCGAAAGCCCGATACGCGATAAAACGGTTAATTCCTAAATCGCGCATAAACTTTGAAAATACTTAATAATGAAAATAATTCTAATGAATTATATTATAAATATAAATATAATGCACACATTAACACACCATATAATAAAATATTAATTCGGCTCCCAAATTGTAAAGAATAAAAATCATTGATCTAGAGAAAATAATAAATTATTTATTTTTTTTACGAAAAGAATATCATTTTAAAATAAACTAACACCAAAAATAAAGAGTGAAAATTACGGGGTGTTACAAACACTCCCCCTTAAAAGAGTTTCGTCCTCGAAACTTCAAAACAACCAAGAGACAAAAGAAAGTACTCTAGATAAAGAACATTAAGAAAACAGAAATCGATGGATTTTAGTTAAGAATTAAACAACTTTGCAGGTATAAAAATTTGATAACTCAAATAATATATATTTTATTTTGGAAGACCAAAAGAGTTGTATAGTAAAGAAGCACGGTAACAACAATCATTTTATAAAATGTGAAAGAACCAAAGACAAGTATTAGAAAGTTTAAGCTAAAAATTTTGCACAATAAACTATAGGTAATTTTGTAAAAGAAGCAGGAATAAATAGTTACGTAAAATTATAAAAGAATAAATCCGACCATACATAAATATTTTTAGAAAAGAAACGAAGAAGAAAAAGTTCGTAAATAGATAGCCAAACCAATTTAAATAGAGGTAACCACACGGGCTTATACTCCACTTAAAGAGATAAGAGCACTTTAATAAAGAGTAGCTAGCTGCTTTATTAAAATAGCACTTACGAACACAAGTCATGACATATGTTATAAGAGCGTACGCCTCCTAAACATATATATGAAAATTAAAGTTCGCAAAAGAAATTGAAAACTTTAAAATAAATTTCACGACGACGAAACACTAATAATAAACAGGCGATAAAGTAATAAATTATTAACAGCAATTATAAAATTTGCTAAGTCGACACAATTGTGCATGGAACCACCCATTGCAATCTAGTATCAACAAATCAATATTTGAAAGCCAACTTATTAAATCAACATTAGAGTTTACTGGAATCACCCAATATAAACTTAATGTCAACTCAAAAAGGAAATTAAATCAAAAAAAATAAAATGCGTCAACTTATCAAATTGACATACAAGTCAAAGGAATCACCCATTATGACTCAATATCAACTCAAACAAGTTTAAAATTTAGACTTATCAAATTGACATACAAGTCAAAGGAATCACCCATTATGACTTAATATCAACTCAAACAAGTTTAAAATTTAGACTGAGTATATAAATTTCATTTTCATAGAATATAAACACAGATCAGTCAAAATCAGAGAATTAAATAAGAAGTAATGAAAACAACCAAAATTTTGATATGAAATGAGAAAGCATTAAATATTTAAACAAGAAACAACAAATAGTAAACGAGATCCTTTCACGTATTTGAGTTCGAAAAATAATGCTAATAAGAAAAGTAAATTAGTAAGTAAAATAAAAGTTGTTGAATGCTATCCTTTAAAACAAAATAGTTTACATCTACTTTTCAAACTAACACCAAAACAACTCATTAGGGTACTTTTATTTTCAAAGACTACAAAACTTATTACCATAATTAAAGGCTGAACAAGGATTAGCATGAAAACTAAAAATATTAAAAGGAAAATATTTATAAATATAGATGGTCAAAAACGGTAAGAGAAATTTGAAGACAATTGAAATTAAACGTTTTTCAAAAGAGTATGTCAATATATTAACAATAACAAAATTTGAAAGTCAGAAAATATCTCTAACATAAGTATAAAATTAAGTTCAAAGATCTAAAATATAATTTGGAATATAAATTCAAACTATAAAGTTTTGTAAATAATAAAACAGATACACAGTACTCACATGAAAAACAACACATAATTGGAAAAGAACAGAAAGTATATACTGTCTCACATAATAACATATACTATCAGACATCTAGTAAATAAAATAAATGCAATGCAACACACAAGACTATAAAGCTTATTTCTAAATTGAAAAACACAAAACAAATTAAGCACACAACTAAACCGAGAAGGCGATAAATTACTTTGCTTTCGCTGCGCACTCTGATAAAAGAGAAAATAAATTCCATGCAAGAGGCCCTGCAAATAAGATTAGCAAACTTGGTAGACTAATTCCACCAATAATACAAATAACTATACATATAACATATGCTCCATAAGCATGAGAGCACATCACATTCCCATAAGGCTTCCCTTTACTTACTCTACCCATCACACTCTCATTATAGTGAAACAACTAAACTTAATTCTAAACAAATTTTATATCCTATGGCTAACTAATAATTCTAAAGAATCATTAGCAACTCTTTTTCAGAGTTTAGGAGCGTTTTGCTCTGATACCAACTGTAACACTCCAGAATTTCAAAGGCGGAAAAGAAAGAAATAATAATAATATTAATAGGACGATGGCGGAAACATCGTCTTCTGGGAATGTCACTACTACAAGAATAGTGTTTAAATAACTAAGTGATAAGAACAAACATAATTAAATACTATAAGTAAATTAATTACTTAGATTAAAATTGAAAAGAGAAAACTATCTCAAACTAAAGAGAAGTCTAGAACTAAAACCCTAATAGATTATTTCTCGCATCACAACCCGAGCCCAAAAATCAAAGAAAATCCCCATCAACAAAACCTGCAAAATATACAACAAATATCCACAATCAGTGGGGAGTAACTAGCAGTTCTCCCAGAATAAAAGCAATCAAAGTACGATTCAGACATAGATTAATAAGAAAGGAAATAATTAAGTCAAGTTAACTACAATATGCATTCACTTCCATATAACTCACAAATAACGCAAATGAATAATAAATAGCAAGTGAATTGGATAAAAATAAATAAATCATCTCAAGAGTACTTTTAGAAAAATAAAAGTATAGGTAAAACAAGTGTCTGAGACAGAAACCGAACGCTAGTGATTCGCAAATCACTTCCTAAGGTTTGTCAGATCGCAATCTCCAGGTCAGTCTATGGGCTTACGCTCCCCACTGCCTGTGTCTAAGAATGGCCAAACTCCCGATGCCGGGTAGAACACGCAGAACTCCCTGACTCTTGGACGACAACAATTAACCCAGGTGTACCCCTAGTTCGCAAACCAGGTGGTTGGCATGTTCTTCACCGGGGACTACATCTATCCCACCGGATGTTCTTATCTCAAATAAAATCATAAATATCATCAAAGTATCATCCATCTCAAAAAAAATATTCGTCAAAAGGGATGCCACCCGGCCTTATACCCATAATTCATCAAAAGTAATTCTTCAAAAAAAATCCTCAAAATAAATCACTTACAAATTTTCAACAAATATCTCTCACAATAACACTTGAACATTCCAAAACATCAACAATGACAATATACTGGTTTTTACAGCAACCACACTCAATCACAAATACATCACCAATTAACTCTAAATCATATTCATTAAAAGAGTAATAACAATTAAATCATTTTATTTCATAAATCAAACCTAAACATGTGGTTACTCAAATGATGCATACTGTATACTACTGAAAATCAGCAACCCAGAATATATTAAATTATAAATTATATCTGATTTACAAGCCCTCAAACAATTTAATAGTGTGTCCTCAATTTCATCACAAAAACACCATAATAATTATGAAACCTACAAATGCGAGCAGTAAAATCACACAAAAATTATCATATAACCCTAATAGCTCTACTGACATGGTACAATTTTTATTTATAATTTTCGGACTCAAAAAGTATTTTTTACAGTTAATATACAGATTCCTCAAATAAGCCATTAAAATAATTAAAAATATAAACAGACGCCCAAAAATTACCAAAAATTTACATAACATGTAAAAACTCACGGAAATACATATTATTCAAATAAATTAATTTTTCTGCCTCTATAAATAATTTTCTTGAATTATATACTGACTGAACAGAAATTACAAAAACAGATATATCAATTAATTAAAACAGTAAAAAGTAGACAAAAATTATTCTAAGGCATGGAATACATTATACGCATGTAACATGATCAAAGAAAAATGATTTCATCAATTTTAACAGTTGTTCAATAATTATTACGAAATTTAGCCAAAAACACACAAAATACTAATTAAATCAAATAAATATTAAAAATCATGCAAAAATTATTTTTCTCTACACAGTATTCTCATAGCATGTGTCACGTATGTTCATGTCAACTTTCGTCAAAAATCTCATTCAAAAAGTATTTTAAACAATTCCTAACGTAGTAATCTAATACCGAATAATACCCTAATCACTATGGTTCTAAGATAACAACTAGTTACCTGGATCGTCGGGAGGAGAGCTAAGTCTAAAGAGACAATCATGAGTTAAGCATGCAATCCAAATCCTCTTCTAACCCCAAGGCATAACGAACGAGAATTGTAGCAACAAGACACTAGGCATTTCTTCTTGAACGTTGAAAACTCTTGTTTCGCACTGCTTTGTTATGACCATGATTCCCGATGATCAAAAGCTCAGATGCTAAATCGATCCGGTCAGAATGAAGAACAAGACGTTATAAACGTTGTGGCCAAAATTGAAGACGATCCAACGGTTAGATCTCCGGCTACGGTTATTTTCGTGAAGGTGCGACAGAGAAAAACCGGGTTGAACCTTTCTCTTCTTTTGCTCTTCCTTTTCTCTCTTCCTTTTCTTGAAACGGTGGGGGGTTAAATGAGAATGATGCTGCTGAACTTATTTGAATAAAAATAAGAATTTTATGGATGTTTAATGATTGAAATAAAGGGTTTTAATGAAGGAGAATAATTAGGGGGTTATAGGAGTTACAAACTACCAAGAGTCACAAGGAAAATAAAAAGAAAAGAAAGAAGAAGGCTCCCCTATTTCTTCCACTTGGCCGGCTGCCCCAAGCCCAACACCCACACAAAACTTTCGGCCCAAATTCAACAACGATCCATGCTCCGAAAGCCCGATACGCGATAAAACGGTTAATTCTTAAATCGCGCATAAACTTTGAAAATACTTAATAATGAAAATAATTCTAATGAATTATATTATAAATATAAATATAATGCACACATTAACACACCATATAATAAAATATTAATTCGGCTCCCAAATTGTAAAGAATAAAAATCATTGATCTAGAGAAAATAATAAATTATTTATTTTTTTTTACGAAAAGAATATTATTTTAAAATAAACTAACACCAAAAATAAAGAGTGAAAATTACGGGGTGTTACGAAGGGGGGCTATGCGGTTCGGGGGAGTGTGCGGGCGGGGGGGAGTGTGTGCAGGGCGGGGTAAGGAGTGTGCGGGGGCCGGGGGAGTGTGCATGGGGGTCAAGCGGGGGGCAAGTGGGGGGGGGGGAGTGTTCGGTGAGGGTGGGGCTGTGCAAGGGGGGCGTGAAGGGGGCCGTGCAGGGGGCCGTGAAAGGGCTGCAGGGGGGGCGATGAAGGAGTTGGTTGTGCGGGGGCGGGGAGGGGCGAGTGAGGGGGGGGCGGTGAGGGGGGCCAGTGAAGGGGCCGGTGGGGGGGGCAGTGAAGGGGGTGTGCGGGGCCGATGAAGGGGTCAGGCAGGGGGTGCGGTGAAAGGGGCCGGTGAAGGGGTTGGGTGTGCGGGGGGGTAGTGAAGGGGGCGTGCAGGGGGGCAATGAAGGGGGCCGGTGAAGGGGGTTGGGCAGGGGGGAGTGGGGGGGAGGGGGGGGAGTGTGCGGTGAGGGTGGGGTTGTGCAAGGGGGGGCAAGTGAAGGGGGTTGTGCATGGGGCCGTGAAGGGGGCTGTGCGGGGGGCGATGAAGGGGCCAGTGAAGGAGTTGGGCGTGCGGGGGGGCAGTGAAGGGGCCGGTGAAGGAGTTGGGCGTGCGGGGGGCAAGAAGGGGGTTGTGCGGGGGGGCAAAGAAGGGTGAAGGGGGCGGTGAAGGGGGGGAATGTGCAGCGAGGGTTTCTAATCATATGTTTGTTTCTTGTTTCGCGCTTCTAATATCGTTTTTTTAATTTTCGGGATTTTCAAACATGGTCCGAGATGATGTGATTGTGGAGGAAGAAACCGAAGATGATTATGATAAGTCATTGGATGATGATGATGAGTATGATGCGGAGAAGGAGAACGATAAAGGTGACCCGAGAAGACATAGCGCATCATGAGGAGACGCTTGCGTGAAAGGGAACTTCACTTGCCTGAAATAAATGAGGAGCTAGCCGATAAGGCTCCCCTCATTGACAACAATGCTAGGGAAGATTATCCTTGTACTTCATTTTTCATTGTGCCACAAAAAAATGCGGGGAAAGAGGTTCTTAGTACCAAAACTCCAAGTAAAGTTGCAACAAAGAAGCGGAAAGGAAGGGGTGCGACCAAGGGATTGAATTATAACACCCCAATGACCCTCGAGTATGATGATATGGGTAAACCTTGTGGTCAATGGCGTAAAAAGTATGGGCAAGCATTTAGGGTTATGTGTGCGCAAACCGAGCATTTTGGTGGGGTGGAAAGATGTGCCCGATGCAATGAAGAAATCATTATGGGAAGACACTTGTGTAAGTTTATTTTTTAACTGAATTACTTTTATTTTTTGCATTTAGGGGTATGTTAGGTCATATGTAGTTCCAATAGGTACATATATAACTATAAGAGTCAATTAAACTCCACTTATATGATTTGAAATACATTTTGGGTAAATGAAGGCCATTTCGGGCCGGTTTTGGCCTTTACACTCCAATTCACTTTATTTTTTGCATTTAGGGGCATGTTAGGTCATATATAGTCCCAATAGGTACATATATAACTATAAGAGTCAATTAAACTCCACTTATATGCTTTGAAACACATTTTGGGTAAATGAAGGCCATTTCGGGCCGGTTTTGGCCTTTACACTCCAATTCACTTTATTTTTTTGCATTTAGGGGCATGTTAGGTCATATATAGTCCCAATAGGTACATATAAAACTATAAGAGTCAATTAAACTCCACTTATATGCTTTGAAACACATTTTGGGTAAATGAAGGCCATTTCGGACCGGTTTTGGCCTTTACACTCCAATTCACTTTATTTTTTACATTTAGGGGCATGTTAGGTCATATATAGTCCCAATAGATTCATATATAACTATAAGAGTCAATTAAACTCCACTTATATGCTTTGAAACACATTTTGGGTAAATGAAGGCTATTTCGGGCCGGTTTTGGCCTTTACACTCCAATTCACTTTATTTTTTGCATTTAGGGGCATGTTAGGTGATATATTGTCCCAATAGGTACATATATAACTATAAGAGTCAATTAAACTCCACTTATATGCTTTGAAACACATTTTGGGTAAATGAAGGCCATTTCGGGCCGGTTTTGGCCTTTACACTCCAATTCACTTTATTTTTTGCATTTAGGGGCATGTTAGGTCATATATAGTCCCAATAGGTACATATATAACTATAAGAGTCAAGTAAACTCCACTTATATGCTTTGAAACACATTTTGGGTAAATGAAGGCTATTTCGGGCCGGTTTTGGCCTTTACACTCCAATTCACTTAGTTTTTTGCATTTAGCCGCATGTTAGGTCATATATAGTCCCATTAGGTACATAAATAACTATAAGAGTCAATTAAAGTTCACTCATATGCTTTGAAACCCATTTTGGGTAAATGAAGGCTGTTTCGGGCCGATTTTAGCCTTCGAAGCTCATTTCACTTAGTTTCCCGCATTTAGCGACATGTTAGGTCATATATAGTTCCAATAGGTACATATATAACTATAAGAGTCAATTATAGTTCACTCATATGCTTTGAAACCCATTTTGGCTAAATGAAGGTCGTTTCGGGCCGATTTTGGCCTTCGAAACTCATTTGACTTAGTTTCCGGCATTTAGCCACATGTTAGGTCATATATAGTTCCAATAGGTACATATATAAAAGAGTCAATTATAGTTCACTCATATGCTTTGAAACCCATTTTGGGTAAATGAAGGCCGTTTCGGGCCGATTTTAGCCTTCGAAGCTTATTTCACTTAGTTTCCGGCATTTAGCCACATGTTAGGTCATATATAGTTCCAATAGGTACATATATAACTATAAGAGTCAATTAAAGTTCACTCATATGCTTTGAAACCCATTTTGGGTAAATGAAGGCTATTTCGGGCCGATTTGGAATTCGAAGCTCATTTCACTTAGTTTCCCGCATTTAGCCACATGTTAGGTCATATATAGTTCCAATAGGTACATATATAACTATAAAAGTCAATTATCTAATGTCTTACTCAAACTAAAACTGATATTATGTGTGTTTCCTTATGTTTAAGGTATTCAACCAAAGGGAGAGTTCTTTCACCACAACAGAGATAAACGAGGTTCGGGATTTGCTAGCACACTACCTTACCGAAGTTTGCATGTGAAGATGATGCCGCGACTTTGAGTTTATTTGTTCTTATTGTTCTACTTGCTAGTTATTTAGGTACAATAATATAATTGATGTTTATTTTGGATTTTAGTACTTAGTACAACTTCATTTGTTGTACATTCTCCAAATTTTATATTTATATATATATTAATTTGACTTGTATACGATGCGCTTGTGGGATTTGTGTCAACTATCGCAGGTTAGATATAATAAAATATTATATATATACAAATATAATATATATATTATATATCATTAACTGATGCGTTTTACTAAGAAAACTGCATCAGTTAATGTTCCAATGCATACAAGGAGGTTGGCGGCAAAGAACAAACCGCTGCGGTTCGAAGGCAAAACCGCAGCGGTTTTTCCCATTAACCGTTGCGGTTTTGTCTTGGAACCGCAGCGGTTTGTGCTTTGCCGCTGCGATTCACAACCGCAACAGTTTTTTTATGAAAACCGCTAGTCCAACAGTTGCGGGCCAAAACCGCAGCGGCAAGCTCTGGTTTTGACCGCAGCGGTTGGACTTTATTCCACTAGTGCTAAACGAAGATGTCTATGTGGAGGAACCTCCTGGTTTTGAAAATCTTGATTTTCAAAACCATGTTCTCGAACTCGACAAAGCTTTGTATGGAGTTAAACAAGCACCTAGAGCTAAGTATGAGAGATTGTCAAAGTTCTTACTTGAAAATGATTTTAAGAACAAAACATTGTTGTTTTATCCACAATAGAGGTTGAGTATGTTGTTGTTGCATGTTGTTCCCAAATGCTTTGGATAAAAAAACAACTGCGTTACAATGGAATTAAACTCAATTGTGTTCCCATTTATTCCGATAACACTAGTGGTATAAGTATTTGTAAAGATTTAGTGCATCATTCAAGAGTCAAACATATTTATATAAGACACCACTTCTTCAAAGACAATATTGAAAAAGGGTTGATCAAGTTGGAATTTTGCCAAACTGATCACCAAAAAACTGATATTCTAATTAAGCCTTTGTAAGGAGAGAGGTTTGAACAATTCATATTGGAACTAGGTCTTTTGAAATTATGATGATTGTGTTTTCCATGTATTTTCCCCCTATAAATTGAATATTGATGTTTGTTTGAAAAACTCTATATGAAAAATTAAGTGGTATCACTCACAAGCACTTCATTGAATAGATAGGAACCAATCACTAACGTCTTCTAATATGCGACGACCATACTGTCTTATGTGCCACTAGTAAATATAAGACTAAGAGTGAAAAGCAAAAAAATTGTTCCTAGCAAAAAAATTGTTCCTAGCAAAATAAGTTACTACAGTTTCATGTGTTCCTAAAAACTATAAAAATCCAAATATATCTCTCACGAATTTTTATCTAGGGTTAGATGTTATCATTACCTTATTTTCCTTTTTTTAATTTTTATCTTTTCCCTATTTCCTCCTATCTTTATTTCATCTAACCGCCACTTTTTATTTCTATCGCCTATTCTTTTACCTAAAACCGCGTGCCACTTTGCCTCCCTTTATTCCCCTTGGTTCCCATCTTCCTCAAACAACATCTTTCATAATTTTTTATCTCCAATTCTTGTTTTCTTCCATAACCTATATATTTCTCACCCTTCAATGGCAAAAACCAGTGCAAATACCGACCCTCGAACAAATCTACCAATTCCTTCCTCTTCTCAAACCCTAAATGTACCGATGGATACTTCACCTACTCAACTCCAAAACCCATCCAAAGCATTCCTCCTTCCTCTCCTCCAAAAGTAACTAGAATTCAACGAGAAAAGGAGCCACAAGTTGAGGCGGGACCTATCTTGATTGAACAAGAAGACATGTAATATGTTCCCAAGATAGGAAAAACAGGAAAAGCCAATGGTTCTCAATCCAAGAAATTTGTTTGTGCTCAACCCAGGTACATTTTGTGTATGTGTATTGTTTGATTGGTTTAGGAAAGAAAACTTTGCCCAACTTCCTGAAGTAATGGAGAAACAATAGTGGGTACATCTATTTGGTTCAAGTTCGTGAGAATGGCTTAAAACCGAGAAGCTTTAATGTAGTAATTTTGAAAAAGAAGAAATAAGGCACCCCTTTTAAAGTTCTAAACCAAGGAATTGATGTTTACTTCAAATACAAAATCTCATTCCCTTTAACCCATATTTCTCAAGATGAACTAGTAATGGGTTTTGGTGGATCCAGAGGAAACACCACACTTGACCATAACACGTTGAGCCCTTTCCACAAAATTATATACAATTTAGTGAAAAAGGTCGTCCTCCCTCGAACGGCCAAAATAAAAGAAGCATATTTGTTGGACACGATTTACATGTTTTGCCTTGAAACCTATATGCCCAACCATTTTCCTTTCCTCAGGATTCAACACTTGAATCATTACATTAACAATAATACTGTTTTGGGTATGGTGCCTTGTTTGCTGAGATTATGAAGGATAATGGAGTTATGCGAGCTGCTTTTGTGTCCCAAGGATAAAGCCACGGGAATATATTGAATGCACGAGCCATCAGAGGTCTAAGTCTGTGTTTGATTGGTGTTAAGCTCATAAAAAAAAGATAAGAAAATTAAAGAAGTAGTAGAAGAAGTGCAAGAAGAAGAAGAAAAGAATGAATCATTGGCTGAGGATCCTAAAAGATAAAGTAATAAGAAACAGGTTTCAGATGAGGAACAAGAACAAAAGAAGAGCAGGAAAACTCTCCCAAAGGAGAAAAAGGAGAAACAAAGAGTGGAACCCCAGAGGAGTTCTAAACTTGTTAAAAATTCTTCTCCTCTAATGACCTTAAGCAGGATGAAAATCCAGACACTAGTGGAAAAAAAACCCATCGGATCCCGTCAAAACCGGGCTTACATATCTGGTTTTGGTCCGGATCGGGTGGGCACGGAGCTGTTTAGGGAACTTAACTGATCGATTGAAAGCGAATCAATAAAGTTCTAATTGATCCGATTGAGCTTCAAAATTGGACCAGTTATTAAAGCTAATTGATCTGGTTTTGCAACAGTTAACCTCAAGGTTTTTTAAAAAAAAAGGTCAAATTTTGAAGATGGACAAAGAAGAAGAGGCTAGAAAAACTTACATCCTACATACATAAATAAATACGTATGTTATTACACCAACAAAATCAAAATACATGCATAAAAAACCAAATACAAACGTAGATACATACTACAATAACTGATCAAAATACATAAGTAAACACATATCTAAGTGCAAATACATGAAACAAATTCATAAAATAATCAATATTAATATCCAGGAATTACATAAAAAATTAAAAATACTATCTAAAATTCACAACGAAATTACAAAAAAAAAATCTAAACACTAAAATTTATATAGAAAAAAATTGCAAAAAGTAACCCTATTTAACCTAAATGGAGTAAGCAATCATTACAGAAAATACAGAAATTGTTGTAGCCTAACATCTACGGTTCTTTTGAAGACACTTGAGCTCATCAGAGCGCACGTGTCCTCCCCTAGTGAATAGAGAAGGAAGATTTAATCTTTGGGTTATGCTTAGTTATGCTCAGTTGGGTTAAAAGGCTGCTTTTCTGGCCCAAAAGCATGTCAGAGCCCAGCCCTGTGAGGTGGCTGCAGGAGAGTGGTTGATAAACCCTCACGAATCATGGCCTGCCACGTGTCATGATCTGATTCCTCAGCCAATCAGAGGCCACTATTGTAGGGCAGATTTTAAGGATAACTGTCATCTTGCTATCACTATAAATACCCCAGAAATCAGGAGAAAGGGCATTCAATGCAAACAGTGCAAAGTTACTCTGAAAAAATACTCTCTCACTTTCTCTCTCTATCTCTACTTTCTCTTACAGCTCCTAATATCTGACTTAAGCTTCGGAGGGGGAACCACCACCCAAACCTCCAGGGTGGGTCCCTTTTTGCAGTTTCGGGAACGAAGCCCAGGCCAAGGACCAAGCTGACTCAGGCATTGTTGCACAAGTCTCCAACTGAAGAACATCTAAGGGATACTCTTTTACTTGCTAGACAAGAAAGCTCATCCTACAGCTTACTTGTTGGACAAGTAGAAGACAAAACATTTGGCGCCGTCTGTGGGGGAGACGCAACGATGACTGATTGTCAATCGTCCAATATTGGAGGACGGTGAAGGCATGAAGGAGGATTTTGTTGTTGTCGTTGGTGGCTGGAGCGAATAGGGAGGAGGGAGGACGGTGAAAGCAGGAGGGAGGATGACACATAAGAGGAGTGAATAGGGAGAATAAAGGACGGAACTTAGGGTTGGCTTAAAATGAGAGAAGAGAGGAGTGAAACTTAGGGTTGGGAGTTTGGGATGCTGATATGAGGAAAGACACGCTGGGCCATGGGGAGGGACTTCGGGCCTTAAATTTTTTGGGCCATAACGGATCCGGTGAGAGGAGAATCGGATCAGTTAACAAAAATTGATCTAGTTCTCCTCTCAACCGGATCAGTTTAGTGACCCATAAATAAGCGTCCAAAAATATTGAACTTACTGATCCGGTTTTGTGAGAATCGGATCAGTTTATTTATGTCATTTGAGGTTTTTTCCACTAGTGAGATGAGCCTCAAATCTTAGATTTTTCCTCCTCCCATGGTTTTGTAACTGTCCGATAGATTGTTCCCTCATCCATTGAACCTCCCCTTGTTTCCCCAACTGTTATTTCTACATCTGATAACTCTATTGACCAACCTTACACCGCTCAACATGCTGAGAGAATATAGTGCTTCTATGAGTTAGCCTTTGATATGGCCTAGAACCAAATCGCTCTTCACCAAGGTACGGAAGAAGTGAGCAAACAAGCCAGTTCCTTGCACAATCACTTAGCCCCCATTTTCATGAGAACTAATGTCGTGATTAACTCCTTCAACGAGATGAAATCATGGCTTATTTAGTTACATACCAAGGTGGAAGTGGTGGAAAATGGGTTGAAGGCTCTCACTCAACAAGTAGCTGCTAATCAAGCTACTGTTTTGGCAAAATTGGAGGAGGTTGTTATGGATGAAATTATTTATGAGGTTAATGTTCCTCTCGCACTCATTCTAATTAGATCCTTTTTTGTTCCCCTCTCAAACACATCTTTTGTTTCTATTTTTCTGTACGACTCTGCAGTAGATAATGAAAATGGACGTGTTTTGCTAAAACTTGTGTTTCAACTTTTCTAACTTGCACATTAGATGGCTCATATTATAATATTGCAGTTTGAGCAAGTTTCATTCCATCCTCAAGTTGACCATAATTTTTAATACTTTAGTAAGGGACTGATTCTTCCTTATTTATACTTGTGAGACTCTAACATATTTATATATTTTTTAATATGACAAGGGGGGAAATAAACAAGGCAAAAATACTTTATGTCCTTTTCGAATATAAACTGATATCTTGGATTTATTTCTTCAATTTGTTTTTTTTTCCTTATTTTTAAAATAAATCGAAGACCTCTAAGTTATAATAAAGTCTTGTACATTGTTTCTCTATGGCTTGTCTTTGTTGTCATCCTCAAAAAAATGTAAAATTGTTGACCTTAAGTGTTGAAGATGAAATACAACAAAGACAAAATTATTTAGGCTAATATTGTACAAGTATTGTTTTTAGTGAAACGGGTTTATCATAGACATTAAAGAAACCAAGGAGAGTTGGATTCTAGAAGACTTAGCTTGATGAAGTTGTTGGAGTGAAGTTCCCAAGATCATTAGAATATTCCTAGGAACAAGCGGTTGTAAGGAACAAGCAATAACTTGAAACAAGTAGTTGTTCTCTAAGTTTAGGAATAGAGCAGCTTCCAGGCTTTGGGAACAACTGCTATATATACGAACTGTTATTTGGTTCTATGCACTAAGCAACGTATTAGGGAATAAAATCAGAATTTTAGATTTAGTTTTACTTAACGTAATTAGTACTTTTATGTTGAAAATATTTTATCTTTATGTATAAAATAAAAACATATGTTATATATATCTTTTAGTTTGTTTTATATTATTTACTTTATTTTTAATCTTGAAAAATAATTTTTGACTCTTTAGCCGCTTGTTCTTAACTCTATCCGTAGTTTGTTAAACTCAATTTGTATCTAGTGACTTAAATGAAATACGATTTTATTTGTTATCTATTGTTCCTTTAGTCTAGATGAGGATTATAATACTCACTTACTTACAGATATGTATACATAGCTCTTTGAGTTATGTGTATCTATAAATAGCTCACTTAGATCATCATCTAGAGTAACACTGGTCAAGCATATTTGAGAGCATTTAGTATTTTATTGATTCATGCCACAAACAGTTCTCTTAAGCATCATTGTTCCTAAGTTTGTTGTTCGTTTCTCTTATAGTTAATTTGAGATTTTGTAATTGATTTGGGATTGGGATTTTGCATGAAATCATGTGTTTGAGTGAGCTTTAAGAGAAGCTAAATTGAGGACTTTGAGTAAAGACAAAAGATAAAAAGCAACAGTTGAAGGATTGCGTGCTGTTCAGATTGTTATTCCTAGCTAGTAGAACGAGAGAAAGAGAGAGAAAAAACTCATTGTAATAGGTTGTACTTAGGGATCACCCTATTGTTAGTAGATGAGTTGTGTTTAAATCCTCGGGGTCGAGGTTTTTACTTCATATTAGACCTAGAAAGATTTTGCTCGTAAAATCTCTTATGTCTTTGCTTTGTTCCTTTCGCATTTGTTTAATGTCCGCAAAAATTACTCATTATTCTCCACAATACAATTCACCCCGGCCCCTCCGTGTATTATTCCTAATAAAATAACACACATATTCTTGGAGGAAAAGCTAGTTGGTAGAAAGAGGAGATTTTTTTTCCTAACTAGCAAGAAAAAATCTTTAGACTTTCCTTGTATAGTTACCCTACCAGAGGCCATTTACAAGCCAGACATCCTACCCCCTCCTCTGCTCCTCGAGTAGTAAGAGGAGAATGGTGAGGAACAAGGGAATAGGGAGTATATACGATAGTACAAATTAAGACAACATACGGTGATACTGATACACGGCATTGTTTAACAAAACCCATAATATTCCAACACCGTACTTACAAAGGAAGAAAATTCCGAACAAAAACAAGTAGTCTCTATGGGTCAAAATTATGCTGCACAATATTGAACTTCGCCAGAATGTTACAAAAAGAAGATAAAGATATATATTCAAAACACCCTAAATTTTCTACTATTTAATAGTAATGAGAATACCAAAGAGGTCTAAACCAGTGAGAACCAACAGTAGAATGGTAAGAGATCATAACTAGTAGTAAAACCACCACCAAAGCAACACCCCAAGGAGAACCTCCAGCACGGTGGAACGAGTCGTGCTCGGGCTTCGGAAGCCGAATTACGTACCATCTCGAGGCCGAATCGGGGTTATAGTTGGTGCGCATAATGAACAAAAGCAACGCAGGAACTACAAGAAAGATGAGCTTCAATTGGAAGAAAGCACGATGGAGTGATTCTCTATAAGGGAAATAAGTGGACAAGTAGAGGTAAAATACAACGATGCCAAACAAAGCAAGTAAAGGTAAAGGAGGAGAGTTTAAGGAAGACATAGTGCGATTTCTCCAACTTTGTTTCAACTCCGGACTATCTCTTCTATTATTATTCTCTATCGTTGTTAACCCTCCTTCCATTTTGGTTATTTTCTTTTTTTGTGGTTGATTTTGCTTCTGTGAGAAAGTGTAGGGGAAAAGGTATATGCACTTGCAAAGTAAAGTTGATATTATCAACTTTTTCAAATAATTTAGATCATATGTGTCGGTGTTGTGTAGCTTTTATATAAATGCTTTGAGAGTGAGGCGGGGTTTGATTCTATCCTTCGACCGCTTTAGGAATTTTGGGACACATAATATGATAATCACAGCTTGTAGAAGAATTGATGCCCAAACACTACCTCTTGTCTTTGTTTTGCATTTTTTCAATTTTTATATCTTCTGCAATTTCAATTTAGTAATCGCTATTTGTTATGTCATTAGTAGATTTTTGTCAACTTTGACTAGTAAAGCTTATGTTCTAAGTGAGAAAGCATAATATGTTTTTTTTAAATAAGAAAGCATAGTGTTTTAAGGATTTTTCTAACCTATGCACTAGGTGCATAGGTTTAGCTATTTATTTTTAACTTTACTCAAGAAAATTGATAAATATAGTATAGTTAATCAAAGATATTATTCTCATAATAAGAATTAGATATCAATTATAATATTTATATTATTAATTAACTATGTCATATATATCAATTTTGTTGAATAAAGGTAAAAACAAATAACTAAATCTATGCACTAGGTGCATAGATTTAAAAACCGATATTTCAAAACGACCCTAAACAAATTTTTGAAGGGTACCGCTAAAAAGTTAAAAGTAAATATAGGTGGAAAGGTGGAGTTGGTTTGGGTTATATGAGTGTTTTAATGACGGGCATGACCGTATAAAGGCGTTGGAAATTTGTGAATCTGGGGACTAGGGTAGACCTGTCTAATGGGTTGGGCATGCGGGTTTTAAGTTCAATAATTAGGGGTCGGGTACACCTTGGATATGTTTAGGGAACATTTTAGGTACCTTAAATGATAAGTTAGGTGTTAAAATATTTTAAATGCTATAATAATTAGTCTTGTTTGGGAAGCACTGAAAATAAAATTATAGATGAATAAAATGACCGAAATTGATAAGTTCAAAATTTCTAATTAGTTAAAGTCAGCAGTAATTCATTTAGTCAGCTACTTCACCTATAGTAATTTAATTTTAAAATAGAATTCGTAATATTATTTATATAGTCGGGCTCTTCTCAGTTCTCCCATAAAGAGTTAAAGACATGTGTGCACGAATTCCTATTGGAAACTTATCTGTCCATGATATTATCTGATTTCCTATACGCACGTGGTAAGTGGTTAACATTTTAGGACGACATGTGGAGGGCGGGGGATAAGAACGTAATCCCACCGCCTAAAATAGTAGTAGAAGTAGAGAAGTTTCATCTCTCACCGCTCGAGAGCATTACCGTAAGTTTTCTTCTCTTCGTTCTTTCTCAAATCGCAACATTATGCTCTGCACAGATACACTAACCAGTAACCACTAGGACTAAAGAGCTGAGTGAGCGCATAAAAGCCAACTAACTTACGCATGGCATGGGGATAGGCAATGTGGCATACAAGGACGCAGGACACTGGTCCCAGATTCCTTAGAATCCAAAACGTCATTGCAGCGCGAAGGTACAAAATTTTCAAAATTGATAAGTGAATTTTTTTGTTTCAATTATGTTTTCTTAGATAATTCATGAACTTATTTTATTTTATTTAAACAGTAGTATTCAGTGACGGATATAGGAATTTTTAGAACTTTTTTTTTTGGAATATTGGGTCATGTATCCACCATAATCATCAGTGATGGAGATAGTGTGGGGCATCAGGGTATGTTTTTGTGCGTACGTGCTTGTTTATTGTGATTCTATTCATTTGACAATCGCTTTAATCACTTAACTACAATGCGATTTTAACCTATCTAGCACGGGTACTTAGCTTCTTTTAGGTCACGTACTCGTACCAGTATCCGTGCCCAATACGATATGTATCCTGTATGAGTATGTGTACCCTTTTCTAAAATTTCTAAATCTTGATGTTTTCTGTCTCCGTATATACCCGAATCCGAACCCGTACCCGTATCCGTCTCTGTGCAACCTAGATTTTAACCGATCTTTTCGGTATGTAGGACAATGGATTCCCTAAATAACCAACCCACATAAGAGAACCAGTGCTATCACTGCCTCTTGGTGCTCCTGGGTCTTTGTTCAGATTTACGTTTGAAAATGACTCAGATTCATCATTAGATAGGAATACCATGTGATCTCTTTAGAAGCCAACAAGTCAAAAACTCTCCTGCTAGCTCATTAAAGGTTGGAGGCCAACATAGTTTGCCTAGTCTCAAACGTATATACTTTTCCCAATTGGAACCCCGTTTACTAGTAAGTCAAAATATTTTTTTTAGAAGTATTCCATGGGGTACTCGTGGCAAGTGTTTGTACTAAAACAATAGCTAATAGGGTAGTCATCCCGTATTCAAGATATTGCGCATTAAACTCCTCAATAAATCTTCCTCGGAGGTTGATATATATAATCCATAATATTATAATTAGGATCCATAACCAGCTTGTGGACTAATACCCCTGCTATTCTAAGATAAATAAACACTATAATTATCATGTAATTGTATTAATAAGCAATAAATTACAAAGACATCTAACATTTCTTTCTCTCAAGTAGATTACTAATGAAATTAAATAATTAACTTAATTTACATCTATTAATCATATTACTGTTTTGTTTATTGATTATTGATACCATTACATGATATTAATTGTATGTTTAGTTGTCGTAAAATGCCAGGGTCAATAAGTGCACTGACTATGGATCCTAACTGTAGTGTGATGGATTATATCAGCCGCCTAGGCAGATTTATTAATGAGGTTAATGCATAATATCCTGAATACGAGATGACTACACCCTCTTAGCTTTGGTTTTAGTACAGACACTTCCCACAAGTACCCCGTGAGATACTTTTAAAAAAACTGACTTACAGGTAAATGGGATGCCTAATCGGGAAAAGTATCTATGTTTTCGACTAGGCAAACTACGGTGGACTCGAACTTTTAATTAATGAGTTGGCAGGAGAGTTGTTGTCTTGTTGGTTTTCGAAAGAGATCACATGGTATTCCTATTTGATGATGAATCTGAGTCATCTTTAAGCGTAAATCTGAACAAAGACCCAGGAGCACCAAGTGGCGGTGGTAGCAACTAGTAGGGTATTGAGTTTAAAAAGACTTGTTTGTGTGTTAGGTGTCAACTTTATTTTTGTCTGTATATACATCTTGTAACACCCCAGAATTTCAAAGCGGAAAAAGAAAGAAATAATAATAGTATTATAGGACGATGGCGGAAACATCGTCTTCTGGGAATGCCACTTCTAATACAAAGGTATTTAAATAACTATGTTAAGAGACCAAATTAAATAAATAATATCAAAAAATAACTAATTCAGAGTATTCCAAATGAGAAAAAGTCTAACTAGCAGTCTAGGCCTAAAACAACTATCATTTCACTCTCGCATCTCAACCCGAGCCCAAAACCAAAGAAGATTCCCATCAACAAAACCTGCAAAATATACAACAACCATCCACAATCAGTGGGGAGTAACTAGTAGTTCTTCCAGAACAAAAGAAATCAAAGTCTATTCCAGACATAGATTAGTAAGAAAGGAAAGAATAAAGTCAAGTCAACTACAATATGCATCCACTTCCATATAACTCACAAATAACGCAAATGAATAATAAATAGCAAGTGAATTGGATAAAAATAAATAAATCATCTCAAGAGTACTTTTATAAAAATAAAAGTATAGGTAAACCAAGTGATTGAGTCAGAAACCGAACGCTAGTGAATCGCAATTCACTTCCTAAGGTTTGTCAGATCACAATCTCCAGGTCAGTCTATGGGCTTACGTTCCCCACTGCCTGTGTCTAAGAATGGCCAAACTCCCGATGCAGGGTAGAACACGCAGAACTCCCTGATCTCTCGGACGACAACAATTAACCCAGGTGTACCCCTAGTTCGCAAACCAGGTGGTTGGCATGTTCTTCACCGGGGACTACATCTATCCCACCGGATGTTCTTATCTCAAAAATAAAATCATAATTCATAAATATCATCAAAGTATCATTCAGCTCAAAAATATTCGTCAAAAGGGATGCCACCCGGCCTTATACCCATAATTCATCAAAAGTAATTCTTCAAAAATCCTCAAAGTAGTAACTTACAAAATTACAACAAATATCTCCAACCACAATACTTTGAACATCACTAAGCATCAACAATGATAATGAAATAGTTTTTACAACACTAACAGTATCAATCAGAAATGCATCACCAATTAACTCCAAGGCTTATTAAATAAATGAATAGTACACAATTAATCATTCTTACATAAATCAAACATAAACATAATGATACCAATAATACTTACATCAACCTACTAAACACCAGCATCCAAGAACATAAAAGATCACAAATTATTTCTGATTAACAAGCTCTCAAATAATTAAAAACGAATATCCTCAAATTCACAACAAAAACACGATCAGTAAAATAACAAAAAAAAATCTTACGACCATTATGGCCCCACTGACATGGTACAAATTTTATTTATAATTTTCGGACTCTATAAGTATTTTTAGACATTAATTTACAGAATACTCAATAAAGCTAATACAATAATTAAAAATAGAAATAAATGCCCAAAAATTACCAAAAATTCACATAACATGCATAAACTCACAATAATACATAATATTTTTCGGCCTCCAGAAATAATTTTCACGATTTATATACTGACATACACGAAAATGTAAAAACAGATAAACCAATTAAATAAACTTGTAAACAGTAGAAAAAAATTATTCCAAGGCATGAAATACATATAAAACATATAACATGCTTCACTAAAAATAATTTCAGAAATTATAACATTCGTTCACTATTTATTTTGCAAATAAGCCATAAACGCATAAATTACCAAATAAATCAAATAAATAGTAAAAATAAAACGAAAATTATTTTGTTGCACATAATATTCACACAACATACATCAAGAATATTCACGTATAATTTCATCAATAATTTCATACAAAAAGTATTTTAAACAATTTCCTTGCGTAATAATTTAATACCGAAAAATACTCTAATCTCTATCGTTCTAAGATAACTACTAGTTACCTGGAACGTCGGGAGGAGAGCTGAGTCTAAAGAGATAGTTAAGAGTTACGCATACAATCCAATTCCTCTTCTAACCCCAAAGCACAACGAACGATAATTGTAGCAACAAGTCACTAGGCGTTTTCTTCTTGAACGTTGAAAACTCTTATTTCGCATCTTGCTCTGTTCCGACCATGATTCCCAGTGATTGAAAAATGGATTTACAATCGCTTCGGTCAAAGTGAATATCAAGATGGTATAAACGTGTTGTTCAAATTTGGGAATGATCCAACGATTAGATCTCCGGATATGGTTAATTTCGTGAAGGTGTGACAGGGAACAAAAACCGGATGACTCGACTGATTGAAACGAAAACTGCAGTCGCGTCTTTCCCTTTATTCAAAAACAAATTGTACCACGAGCAAGAGCTTTCTGAGTAGATGGGTTTTGACTACTCACACGTTCAATTCGGATAAGAAACGAAGGAGATATGATGCAAACAAAATAGGTGTGCAAAAATGGACGAAAATCCGAGAAGAGAGAAGAACTCTTTCTCTTCCTCTCTAAGGGTTGGGCGAAAATGGGGGTTAGAATGCAGCAAAAACCTGATTAATAACCTCATTAAGCAATGGTTTAAAGGGTGATTATAAAGGTGGGTTAATGGGGAATTAAATAGGGGGTTACAAGAGATCCAAAGGTTAGCTTAATAAGCACCAAAACTCTTCATCCTCCACTCCATAATTGTTGATTTTCGGCCAGCATGATATGCCACACGTGATGTACCATTTCATCATCCCAAGTCTCCATCAGCGTTACAAAAACGCTACGCGACAAAACCGCATCCTAAACGCCTAAACAAATAACGAAATTAATATAACCTTTAAAATAAATAACTAACAACTTAAAATAAATATATATAAATATATCACAACATATAAATATATATACACATTTTCACAGCACGTTCCAAAATAATTTAAATAATAAATTATTTATTTTTACGAAAAAAAATATCATTTTAATGTAAACAAATACCAAAAATAAAGGGTGAAAATTACGGGGTGTTACACATGTTGAGACTTGGCTAAAGGGATGTAGGATGAACGTGTTGTTGCTTTTACCCCCATCGGAAGGTTTTGATATGAATAGGTTTGGTTAGTGAGTAGGATGTACTAACTTTGTTTTATATACACGTGTGCGTGTGCGTGCGTGTGCGCATGTGGTGTGATTCTGTTCAATTGAAAAACACTTTATAATTTAACCGCAATGCAATTTTAACCCCAATCTTCTCGTATGTAGGACAATAGAGTCCTAAATAATTAATCCACACAAGAGAACCAGTGTGTGTGGTGTGATTCTATTGAATTGACAAACACTTTAATAACTTAACTATAATGCAATTTTAACCCCAACTCTTCTCTGTATGTAGGACAACGGATTCTTAAATGTTATGTTATCATGTATTAATGTATAATTTTCAAAGAGTTAACAGTTTATTATTACATGATATCGGGAATCCACTAGACCCTTTTGGGTTGACTTTTTACAAAAGGTTTTGTTTTAGGTATCGATGATGGGTAGGGAAGGAGTGAGGAATATAAAATATTAGGAATAATATATACAATATGATATTACTGTTATATCATGTTTTATTATGTTATTATTATATTTTGTTTTATTTTCGCCTTGTATTTCTATTATTAGAAATATGATGAGTAATGTCTTGTTAACTTTAACTATCTTTTACAAATAAATAAGATGTAATATTTTGTTTTGATACTAGTATTGGCATGTGTTTTTTTATCAAAAACTATTCAAATTACAGGCCATTACGCTAAGGCTATATTTTTGCTCATTTGGAGATCTACAAATGAGAAGTAAACAAAAAAATTATACCCTTAGATGTGCGATACACCAAGTTGTATAATTGCAATACTAAGTGCATTTTCTTTTTAAAGCTAACGTTAATATTGAAGTTAGTTGGCAAAAACACAGTGGTCAATTACAAAACTGATACAAGCTTATTTGCTCTTAATTTTTCAAATCAAAAAATAAATGAATCGGTTGTTATACTATACTATGTATATAGTGAACGGACAAACGGGCTATGTATTTGCCGCCCAAGATTAGACGTTTCACTGCGTAACTGCAGTGACATGATGTATCACCGGGTGAATTATTCACCCGGCACTATATATACCGCACTTCGCGGGAATAAATATACAACACAACTACAATACCATATTCTCCCAATCTTGCTTAAATTTCTCAATATTACAATATGTTATTAGCACGAGTTCACTCTACTATCAAAAGTTAGTTCTTCTCAATGGCTACTAATTTTTTTATAAAAAAAATGGATCACCAATGTAATGGGATCAATATTATCCTAAATAATGTATCTCTTTGTAGTATATATTTTCTCATAGAATGTAATAGTGTTCCTTGTACCTAAAATCCGGGACGAGGAGTTGGTAGTGCATCCCAACGCCACAATATTCACGTTAATAGCCATGTCGGCGAACGCCAACAAACCACCGTCCCTAACCTCAATAATAACTCTCCTGCATTAGGCAAGCTCCTAATAATAATGAAAGGAGTAGAGACGAGGGGGTCCTTCCCTAAGCAGCAAACGACGACAAAGCAATTAACCGGTGGTATCAGCACGGCCGCCGCCAAGCAAGTCACGCCACCTTCATGGAGAACAAATACCTTGCACTTAAAGCTGCATACATGGACGGGCTATATGGACGGACTATTACGTTAAACTTGCGGCCTAAATGGTTGGGCTCCATACTGAGGATTGCCATCTAAATGGACGGCTAACACCACTAAAATGGTGGACCATCATCATCTACAAAAAAGGGGGGAAGGAAGATTAGTGGTTGGTTTCCATAGAAGAAGGAAATCGGTTGTTGGTTTCCGTAGAACAAGGAAACTAAAATTGTGTGTAATATTAACAAAAGGGGGGATTTTGTTTAAATCTTGGTGAATAGCAGTGAGAAGATTAGAAGAATGATAGTATTTCTTTTATGGTTGAGTTGGGGTGCACATCCTCGAATGACATTGAGAAGAGAGAGAAGAAAGAGAAAAGAAATCCTATTTCTTTGTGCACGAACATCTATTTATTTTCTTGAACTTGTGTTTTTGTCTTCTACTTGTTAACATCGGTAATATCGATTGGTTTTTGAACTTTACAAAAAATTAATAAAAATAATAAAGTCGACAATATACAAATTATTATAATATTGAAATATTTAAGCAAGATTGGGAGAGTATGTTATTGTAGTTGTGTTATGTATTTTCTCCCGCGGAGTGCGGTATATATAGTGTCAGGTAAATAATTCACCCGGTGATACATCATGTTACCGCAATTACACGTGAAACATCTAATTTTCGGCGGCAAATACAAAGTCGTTTTATCCGTTTACATAGTATATTATAACACTCCCCCTTGAACGGATCCTAAAACGTAAACTACGGGCGACAAATGCCTCATTAAAAACTTTACATTTGAAAAACCCTAATGAAAAACAAACAAAAAGGAAAAAAGAGTACGGTTGGGCTTTGATATGCTTATATGCTTTTACGCCTCGTTAAAACCTTACCAAGAAAAACCCTACGGGATAAAAACTTGGACGGGGGAAAAAGAGTACAGAACCTAAAGAGCTCCCTCTCAATTTAACGTATATATCGAAGGCGACGCAGACCAGTCAGGTGTACAAGCTCTTGGATAGGAGTTGCTTCGCTGGTAATGCCTTTGTGAGTAGGTCGGCTAAAATTGTCGTATGATTGAACTTGTGTGACATTGATTGTTCCTTCCTTCTCTAAATCGTGAGTGGAAAAGAATTTAGGATCGATATGCTTGGTTCTTTCACATTTGATATAGCCTTCTTTAATGTGTGCAATGCAAGTGGTATTATCTTCATGGATGATAGTTGGACCTTCTTGTGTTTCTTTTTTACCACTTTCCTTGAGTATGTGATTGGTTAAAGATCTCAACGATACACATTCTCTACCAGCTTCATAAAGTGCAACTAATTCAGCTTGATTTGATGAAGTAGCTGTTAGAGTCTGTTTTGTTGACTTCCAAGATATTGTTGTATTTTCATAGCTAAAAAGATAACCCATTTGCGATTTTTCGTTGGCTGGATCTGATAGGTAACCTACATCAGCATATCCTACAAGGATAGGATTTCCATCTCGTGGATAGAATAATCCCATATCAGTTGTCTCGTGTATATAGCGGAGTAAGTGTTTCACTCAATTCCAGTGCCTAGCTAATAAATTGACTGAGAATGCAGTGTTTGATCTAATATTGATGGCTAAATACATTAAGGCTCTAATGGCACTTATGTATGGTACTTTGGGACCGAGTACATCCTCGCCTTCCTCTCGAGTGCAGGAAGGATCTTCATCAATTTTTAAGCAATGAACAACCATATGTTAACTCAGTGGATGTGATTTGTCCATGTAGAACCTTTTCAGCACTTTCTCACCATTTTGTGTGTGAACATGGGCTCTTGGATGCTCTATATCTATCCCAATTGGCATACAATAGTCATTAAAAGTGCGGGATGTGAATTTTCCGGCATTATCAAGTCGAGTTTTCTTTATAGGATTGTTTGGAAATTGAGCCCTTAAACGCGTAATTTGCGTGAGCGGTTTTGCGAAAACAACATTCCTTGTTGATAGGAGACTAACGTGAGACCAACTTATTGATGCGTCGATCGACACTAGAAAATATCCGAAGGTCCACATGATGGATGTATTGGCCCGCAAATATCTCCTTGGATTCTTTCTAGGATGTAAGTTTTTCACCTTCGATTTTGTTTTTAGAAGGTCTTATTATCAATTTGCCAAGTGAAAATGCCTTGCAATTATGCTCATTTGATTGTGGGGCCCGTATATTTTTCAATGGATGCCCATTTGAACTTCGAACAATTTTCGTCATCATGCTTGATTCGGGGGTGACCTAAGCGATCATGCCATATAGTGAATATTGCTTGGTTGTCTACCTTATGGTGAGACACCAATTTTTTCAACTAGATTGATATAAGTAAAATACGAGTCATGAGGAGTATGGTGGCATCCTTTTAAGGATTATTTTCTTGCCATCGTCACATTTAGTGAGGTACATGTACTCCTTTCCGTTTTTGTTAATGGTTTCCATATGGTAACCATTCGTACCTGAATCTTTGAAGCTCAATAGATTTCTTTGAGTTTTACCTGAATACAATGCGTTGTTTATAGTGACGTGTGTTCCTTTTGGTAACACTATGCATGCCTTCATGATCCCCCAACCATATCTGCAGTGCCTGCAATGGTGTTGAGATCGCCTTTTCTTGGCTTGAGTTGAGTGAAGTATGACTTGTTACTCAAGATGGTGTGTGTAGTGGCACTATCAATAGGGCATTGTTGAGCGCCTTTGCTTGTCATTATCTTCATTAAAACATAACTTTGTCAAGACATAACACAAAAATTTATTCGGGGAAAAAGATGCATTACATGGATTCGGTAAAAGGAATGCAAAATACAAGAGACATCCAAGAAAAGTAGGACGGGGATTACATGACATAAAGTGGTAAAACAACAACTTAGTTTGCTCTAGGGGGGAATAGGAGGGCCCGACATTGGTAATATCATCCATGAGGTAATCAGCCACATCGAGGTCAGGGAGAGGAGTACTTTCAGTGACGAAATTTGTTTCACCACGTCTTTGTGGCTTCTAGTAGAGGCCACGTATAGATCCACAAGATGCTTGGATGTGCGGCATTCATTTGCCCAATGCCCTTGAATTCCACATTAAAACATTTCTCTTGTGGCCTTTGTTGGGAGTTTCTTCCTCCACGTCGTCTATTTGAGTGCCAGTTTTGGCGTCCTCGTCGTCTTCCTCTTCTTCTGCCACTTCCATTCCCATTTCTTTCTCTACCACCCCTATTTTTGAAGTGGTCATTCCGATTTGAGTTACCTCTTAGCTTATTCCAGCGCTTGCCACCTCGAAGTGGCATTTGTTTTAACTTGTTGATGTCTTTGGTACCTGCTGGCCTTTGATTATGAATTGAGAGTAGGATTTGGTTGTTACGTTGCGACCAAAAGGATGGCAATTAAGTCGCATAAATTTTGGCAACGCCTTTTACGATACTTTTCTTGTTGAACAACATTGTTGGCGTGCATAATGGAGAGGGTTTTCTCAATCATGGCTCGTTCGGACACGGGTTCTCCACACGACTAAATGAGGTGATGCGAAGTCTTGCGAGTTGTACTCGCGTGCGATGCAAAGTCCTAGAACCTAAGTACTTGACCATTCATGTTGGGCCCTTGGGGCAATAATTCTTTGTAAATGCTCAAATCGATCCTTTAAGTTATCCAATAATTCTTTGGGATCTTCCTCAATGATGTATTCATATTTGAGCTCTTTATGTATATGGTGTTTGAGATATACTAGTGCTTTCGCTTGCTCCAAGGGGGTAGGGACACCACCTTCGACAATGGTATGGTCGAGGCTAAGTGACATGAGGTAAGCTTTTGCGTCCACCCTCCATTCTAGGTACCTTTGGCCTGAGGGTTCAAGGATCTCAAAGTCTCTGTTTGCAAGTCTAGCCATTTCTGAGTTCATGTGATGTTTTAAAAGTATTAGTAGAAAATTAATGCATAAATATATAGAGTTCAGAAAAGAAAATCATACTATAGTGGTCTGAGAATCCTTAACCATTCAAGAGGTTAGAGGTTCGAAACATGATAACATGAAAGGTTAACAATAATATATATTAAAAGGCTGCATATGTTTTTCATGATTATGACAACATTTAATCATAATGTTCACATTCATTAATGGCATATGAACATAAGGAAATCACATAACTAGGCATTATAAGTTGCGTTTTACAATATGCGAGAAATAGAATTACAATAATTCATTCTAAAACTGTTATTAGTATCATTCCCCGGTAAAACATGACCTTGAACTATGCGAAAGACTCTAGAAGATCCGGTGTGTCGTTTTGAGGGGGCGGTTTCCAGCATTGTACATGGTGACCAAAAAATAGTGGAGAGAAAATTGTGAAATTTTATGAGAGAGAAAATTGTGAAATTTTATGAGAGAGAAAATTGTATGTGGTAGAAGTGAGTAAGGGAGGCGGCGGGCGAGAAAATGGGAAGGGTTAAAGTCCATTTTATAATGGAGTAAAAACAATATACATATTTAACAGGTAAAATATATACTAGTATGTAATACGTAAAATTACAATATTCATACAAGATAGAATGATCATATATAGTATAATACTTGTCATCTTCAAGGAACAATTAATAACCTTTAGCACAAGTGGTAAGGACACAACTTATGGACTAAAAGGTATAGGGGTCAAAATCTTTTAGCAACAAGATTATTTGTATACTTTAGGCTTTATTTTTTTTGTAAAGTTCAAAAACCAATCGATATTACCAATGTTAACTATAGAAGACAAAAACACAAGTTCAAGAAAATAAATAGATGTTCAGTGCACAAAGAAATATGATTCTTTTTCTTTTTCTCTTTCTTCTCTCTCTTCTTAAAGTCATTTGATGAAGTGCACCACAACTCAACCACAAAAGAAATAATATCATTCTTCTAATCTTCTCACTGCTATTCACCAAGAATAAAAAAAAATCAGCCCCCCACCCCCTTTTGGTTAATACTATATACAATTTCAGTTTCCTTCTTCCACGGAAACCAATAGGCATGTCGCACACCTAACAAAAATAAATAACCTAACTAATCATCCTAACTATGTAGTAGGGTAAGTAGGGTTAATCCCACGGAGAGTAAGTTGTTCTATCAATCTATGAATAAAAGACTCTAGAGTTAAGTATCCCCACTAGCACGAATTAATACAATAATAGTTCCTACCCCAAACTAATCAATTAAATGTCCACAAGGAAAAGTACACCCTATAAAATATCATAAACCTCTCCCGAGTATTTATGCTTCCCTAATATGCACCTAAGCCTACTCCTGTGGAATCATGCAAATTAAAGACATTAAACGCGTCACTCTAACTTCTTAACCATTCATTCTACCTACTCCCGTGGAGAATTTCATGTCCTTAATTGAAATACTCAAACCCGTCAGAACCCAACTCCCGTCAGAATCAAGAGAATGGAATGATAGCAATACTAATTATCCCTAATAATCTAGTATTGGAAAGTGCACAATCAATTGAGAAAGAACAAATAAACAACTAACTTAGGAATTTAAAGGAATACATCACATATTAATCATACTAGGGTTTTCTTAACCCTAGATTGGAAGACTACTCACATATAATAATCAAATAAACTAAACAATATATAAAAGAAAACATAACTACTAATCAAAGTTATAATATAAAGGAGAATACTTGAATTAATGATGGAAAGATGAAATCTTGAAAAATAATAAGAAACTCTCTAAGAAACTAAAAAACACGTACAATATGATGAGGCGAGAGAGAGCCTCAACAATGGGTGATTGCTAATATATATAAAACTAGGTAACCTAATATAACTAGGAAAGTAAGTTACAAGATAAAGAAAGTCGATTAAGTCATTGAATGAGCCGAATTACCTAGTCCGCGAGCGCATAGGAAGATCAGCAAAACAGGGCCTACTTGCGAAGCCCATATCTCCCGAATATCACTCTCCTTGGGTTGTGTAACCTATAGTTGGAAATATCTTCAAGCCTAGTTTTCAATGACGGTGGAATAATCCAATTATCATTATCGAGTAAAAAGTTATGGGTAAAAGAGTAACCATGACTCAATTTTTATAATTCTTTTATCAAATTCCAACTTTGCTTTGGCTCCAATTTGCCTCAAATATATATGTAATGATCCTTATCAACTTAGCTTCCTTCTAATTGCTCCTAAATACTCAAGCTTGTCCAATAATACTCTCATTATGTTCTCAATACCTGAAATTTATCAAATAACACCGAAAACGCGCAAAAGGAGTAATATTTTGCAACTTAAGTAAATATATGCAATTATGAACTACAATGCACCTAAATGCTCCTAAAACTCAACCTAAATGCTCCTGAAATTCAACCTAAATGCACATAAAAATTATATAAAAATATGATACATCAACCAACAACTAATCTTCCTCCCCCCCCCTTAGATGATGAAGGTCCACCATGAATTTAGTGGTGTTTACTCCATCTAGCTAGGCGGTAATTCTCGGTATGGAACCCGACCATTTAGGCCGTAAGTTCAACGTAATAGCTCGTCCATATAGCCCGTCCATGTAGGTGGCTTTAAGTGCAAGGTCTTTCCCCTCCATGAAGTGGCGTGACTTGCTTGGCGGCGCCGAGCCGCTACCGCCAATTAATTACTTTGTCATCATTTCTTTGGCCGTCGAGAAGGACCCTCCTCGTCTCTACTAGCTCCTTTCATCGATATTAGGAACTTACTGGATTTCAATTGGTGGTTCCGGAGGAGGGTTATTATTGAGGTTAGGGACGGTGGTTTGTCGGCGTTCGCCGACATGGCTATTAACGTGAGTATTGTCGCATTGGGGTGCACTACCAACTCCTCGTGCCAGATTTGTGGCACAAGGTACACTACTACGTTCTATGATAAATTATATACTACAAAGAGATACATTGTTTAGGATAGTATTGATCCCATTACATTGGTGATCTTTTTTTTTTTTTGAAAATAATTAGTAGCAATTGAGAACAACTACCTTTTGGTAGTAGAGCAAACTCGTCTTGATAACGTATTGTAATATTGAGAGATTTAAGCAAGATTGGAAGAGTATGCTATTGTAGTTGTGTTATGTATTTTATCCGCGAAGTGCGGTATATATAGTGCCGAGTGAATAATTCACCCGGTGATACATCATGTCACTGCAGTTACCCGAGTGAAACGTCTAATCTTGGGCGGCAAATACGAGTTGTTTTATCCGTTCACAATTTACATAGTATATTATTACACAAATAATCTTGTTGCTAAAAGGTTTTGACCCCTAGAACTTTTAGTCCATGAGTTGCGTCGTTACCACTTGTGCTAAAGGTTATTAATTGTTTCTTAAAGATGACAAAAATTATATATATGATCATTTTGTCTTGTATGGACATTGTAATTTTACGTATTACATACTAGCATATATTTTACTGTTAAATATGTATAGTAATTTTACACCACTATAAAAGGGACTTTAACCCTTCCCATTTTCTTATCCGCCTCCCTTACTCACTTCTACCCCATAAAATTTTCTCTCTTATAAGATTTCACAATTTCCTCTCCATTATTTTTCGGCCACCATGTATAATGCCAAAAACCGCCGCTCTCAAAACGACACACTAGATCTTCAAGAGTCTTTCATAGTTGAAGGTCATGTTTCTTTGGGGAATGATACTAATAATAGTTTTAGTAGGAATTATTGTAATTTTATTTCTACATATTGTAAAACGCAATTTATAATGCCTAATTATGTGATTTTCCTTTTGTTTATATGCTATTAATGAACATGAAAATATTTCTTGGGCATGATAGTCACATTATGATTAAATGTTGTCATAATCATGAAAAAATATATGCGAGCCTTTTAATAAATATTATTATTAACCTTTCATGTTGTTATCATTTTTTGAACCCCTAACCTCTTGAGCAGGTTAAGGATTCTCGAACCACTATGGCTTGCATCCCAAGTATAATTTTCTTTTCGAACTCTATATATTTATGCATTAATTTTCTACTAATATTTTTAAAACATCACATGAACTCATAAATGGCTAGACTTGCAAACAGAGACTTTGAGATCCTTGAAGCCTCAGGCCAAAGGTACTTAGAATGGAGGGTGGATACAAAAGTTTACCTCAAGTCACTTAGCCTCGACCATACGATTGTCGAAGGTGGTCCCCTACCCCTTGGAGCAAGAGAAAACACTTGTGTATATCAAACACCATATACATGAAGAGCGCAAATCTGATTACATTTTTGTGGAAGATCCTAAAGAATTATGGGATAACATAAAGGATCGATTTGAGCATTTACAAAGAATTATTGCTCCAAGGGCCCAGCATGAATGGTCAGTACTCAGGTTCTAGGACTTTGCATCAGTACGCGAGTACAACTCTGCAGTACTTCGCATCACCTTACTTAGCTGTGTGGAGAACCTGTGCCTGAACGAGCTATGATTGAGAAAACCCTCTCCACTATACACGCCAACAATGATGTTCAACAAGAACGGTATCGTGAAAGGTGTTGCCAAAATTTCTGCAACTTAATTGCCATCCTTTTGGTCGCATAACAGAACAACCAAATCCTACTCTCAATTTATAATCAAAGGCCAGCAGGTACCAGCAGTTGAATCAAATGCCACTAGAGGTGGCAAGCGCTAGAACAAGCGGGGAGGTAACTCAAATCGGAATGGCCTGTACAAAAATAGGGGTGATGAAGAAAGAAATGGATATGGAAGTGGCAAAGGAAGAGGATGAGGACGCCAAAACTGGCTCCCAAATAGAGGGACACGAGAGGTAGAAACTCCTACAAAAACCACAAGAGAAATGTTTTAAATGTGGCATTCAAGGGCATTGGGCAAATGAATGCCGCACAACCAAACATCTTGTGGATCTGTACGTGGCCTCTACTGGAAGTCAGGGGAGACGTGGCGAAACAAATTTCGTCATTGAAACTACTCCTCTCCCCGACCCTCGGCGTGGCTGATTAACTCATGGATGATATTAACAATGTTTAGCCCTCCCTATTCCCCCTAGATCAAACTAAGTTGTTGCCTTACCACTTTATGTCATGTAATCTTGTCCTACTTTTCTTGAATGTCTCTTGTATTTTGCATTCCTTTTACCATTCCATATATGCACCTTATTCCATGAATAACTTTTTGTGTTATGTTTTATAAAAGTTATGTTTTAATGAAGATTATGAAAAGGCACTCAACGATGCCTGTTGATAGGGCCACTACAAACCCCATCCTGAGTAACAAGTCATACTTTACTCGACTCAAGCAAGGAAAAGGCGACCTGAACAACATTGCAGGCCTTTGCACATATGATTGAGGGCTCCGGAAAGGCATGCATAATGTTACCAAACGGAACACATGTCACTATAAACAACGCATTGGAATCGGGTAAAACCCAAGGAGATCTATTGAGTTTCAAAGATCCGCGTACGAATGATTACCATATGGAAACCATTAACGAAAAACGAAAGGACTACATATACCTCACTAAATGTGACGATGGCAAGAAAATAATCCTTGAAAGGATGCCATCATACTCCTCAGGACTGTATTTTACTTATATCACTCCAGTTGAAACAAATTTGGTGTCTCACCATAAGGTAGATAACCAAGCAATATTCAATGTGTGGCATGATCGCTGAGAGGTAACCCCCGGATAAAACATGATGAAGAAAATCGTCCGAAGCTCAAATGGGCATCTCGTTGAAAAATATACGAGACCCCACAATCAAATGAGCATAATGGCAAGGCTTGTTCACTTAGCAAATTGATCATAAGACCTTCTGAAAACCAAATTGAAGATGAAAATCTTGCATTCCTAGAAAGAATCCAAGGAGATTTTTGAGGCCCAATACACCCATCGTGTGGACCATTCAGTTAGTCCCCTATCAACAAGGGATGTTGTTTTTGAAAAACTGCTCGCGCAAATTACGTGTTTAAGGACTCAATTTCCTCACTATCCTATAAAGAAAATCCGACATGATAATTTCGGAGATTTCACATCCCGGACTTTTAACGCCTATCATATGTCAATTGGGATAGACATAGAGCATCCAGTAGCCCCTGTTCACATACAAAATGGCCTTGCAGTAGCATTCATAAAGCCATTATAATTTGTCGCGAGGCCACTGCTCATGAAATCAAAACTCCCATCTTCTACATGGGGACACGCTATACTACATATTGCGGCTTTACTACGACTAAGGTCGAGCGCCAAGCATGATCTATGCCCACTACAGTTAGTGGTTGGCAAGGAATCAAGCCTTACTCACCTAAGAATTTTGGGTGTGTAGTCTAAGTTTCCATAGCACCACCACAACGTACCAAGATGGGCCCACAGAGAAGGTTGGGAATCTATGCTGGATTTGAATCATCGTCCATCATCAGATAAAGTAGGCCCATGTTGCGATGAAATATGATGGAATGCCAAAATTTTATCATATCTTGATCAAAGATCAAATATGTGAGATCAAGAAGTGCATAAAATGATACACTTGCAAAACATTGCTAATCAATTGCCAGATGCATTCACTGATTCAAAAGGAGTGATAAAATCACATATACCGGCTTGAATGCTCCTACAGGCTTGAAATCCTAAGAGAAAAAAAGAAAAATCCACTTGCAAATGCATCTACAACAAGCAAAAGGCGTGGAACACAACTCAGAGCCAAAGATTTGAAACCGAGAAAGTCTATAAGAATGGAAACAAGTAATGAGAAAACTGATGATTCTTCTAAAGTGGAACAATTTTCAAATGATGAAAACGTCATCAACCCCCAAAATGAACTCAAAGAATCAGATGCCATATCTCAGGGGAGCGTGAAAACACAAGCGTCGACAATCATGAAATCTCAATAAATTTTGTCCATTCTAGAAAGCAATGGGATAGGGTAAAAACCCCGATTGATGAAATATTTGCATTTACAATTGCCACAGAAATCATCACTGATATTGAGGACACCGAACTAAGATCAGTGGATGAATGTCGACGAAGGAGTGATTGGCCTAAATGGAAAGAGGCCATTCAGGTAGAATTAAAATCTCTCGGAAAATGGGAAGTGTTCGGCCTCGTAGCCCAGACCCCAAAGGCAGTAAAACTCGTTGGGTACAAATAAGTGTTCGTGCGAAAACGAAATGAGAAAATGAAATCGTACGATACAAGGCCAGGCTTGTAGCCCAAGGTTTCTCCCAGAAACCTGGAATTGACTATGAGGAAACATATTCACCAGTGGTAGATACCACGACACTAAGATTCCTTATAAGTCTATCTGCATGCAACGGACTAAAAATGAGCCTTATGGATGTCGTGACAACATATCTCTATGGGTCACTTGACACTGACATCTACATAAGAGTCCCAGAAGGACTTGAACTACCTGAGTCCTTGAGGTCAAATCCTCAGAAGCTACATTCTATAAAATTGTAAAAATCACTCTACGGTTTTAAACAATCTGGAAGGATGTGGTATAACCATCTCAGTGAATACCTCATGATTCGAGGCTACAAGAACGACCAAATTTGTCCATGTGTCTTCATCGAACAAATCGAAAATGGGTTTGTTATAATTGCGGTATATATTGATGACTTAAACATCATCGGGACAGTCGATGAAATCGAAGAACTCGTGAAATGCATGACGAAGGAATTTAAGATGAAAGATCTCGGGGATACCAAATTTTATCTCGGTTTACATAAAGGATGGGATCCTTGTTCACCAATCCAATTATGCCGAGAAAGTGCTAAAAAGTTTCTATATGGACAAATCACATCCATTGAGTTCACCTATCGTTGTTCGTTGCTTAAAAATTGATGAAGATCCTTTCCGCCCTCGAGAGGAAGGCGAGGATGTACTCGGTCCCGAAGTACCATATTTAAGTGTCATTGGAGCCTTAATGTATTTAGCCATCAATACTAAACCCGGACATTGCATTTTTTCGGTCAATCACTAGTAGAATAAATGCTTATTGCTGCGGTCATTAAGTGGCCTATTGCAGCGGTTTTGGCCACGCAGCAATTAAGGGCGCAGCAATAGGTAATTAATATATTGCTGCGGTTAAAAACCGCAGCAATATTTGAACCTATTGCTGCGGTTCTTACCCAAAACCGCAACAATAGGTATTTTTTTCAATAAAAGAATGAAACCTATTCTTCTTTGTTTTTGGTAGGAACAAGAATGAATAGGTATTTTTTAATTAAAAAAAATAAAACCTATTCTTCTTTGTTTTTGATAGGAACAGCAGACAATAGGTGTCAATGGAGTTTTTTTTGGCTAGTTGGAAAGGAAAATGAGTGAAAAATACAAATAAAACTAGAGAAATCTCATCAACAACAAATCACGCTACCAACAATGTAAATATATATAACGATCGAAAATAAAATTCAGTATATACAAAATAAAAATCAGTATATACAAAACAATTGCACAGAAAATATAAAAACTAACAACAAAAATGTACAAAATAAAAATCAGAACCCCTAAACATCATATTGAGTCTCAAAAAATAAAAATGAAGAAAAAAGCAAAAAGAAATTAAAAACAAGAACTCAGATATAAGACTAAATGAAAAACTAAATCACAGTGAATCATCAACATCGTTCTTCGCAGCAACCTTCAACATCAAAATCAGCGGTGTTCTCGTGAAGACAGAGGAGTACCGGTGTTGATTGTGGCGCCGGGATTCGAAAGCTTCGACATTAATTCTGTAATTCGAACAAAAACAGCTCAATTAATGAATTCCAAAAACTCAACGCTTAAAAACTCGAGAGAGAGAGAAAGAGTTTTACCAGACCTCCGACGCGAAGATGAACGGAGATGACGCGAGTGAGACCTCCGACGTAACGAAGACGACCATCGATTGGTCGAGGGAGAGAGAGGATAGCGAGGACGAAGGACCGCGAGTATGAACGAGAGATGATGACAACCGGCAAGATGATGAGAGAAGACCGGCGAGACGATGAGAAATGAGAGGAGGAGCGGCTGTGAGTTGGTCGGTGAAGGAGGTCGAAAAGAAGTTTGAAGGAGGAGAGAGAAAGGAGTGAAATGAGGACATAGGAGAGTGAAATGAGGAGAGAGAAGATTTGAAGGAGGAAAACGGCTGAAGTCCAAGACTCGAAACCCTAGTGCTTTTGTTAAGTTCAAATGATATATTCTTTGCGGTTCTTTACAGGGAGCTGCAGCAATATATTAAAATATTATTTTTAATATTATTTTAATATATTGCTGTGGTTCTTGAAAGAAACCGCAACAATATGTCTAGGCAAAAAGTCGACTTTTTCAAAAATTTCCGTTGAAACTATATTGCTTTGCGGTTTTTAGCCGAAACCGCAGCAATATCTTTATTTTATATTTTACCTTTTCTTTTTAAGTGATATATTGCTGCGTATGGGTAAAACCGCAGCAATACCACCGCAGCAATAATCAATTATTCTACTAGTGAATTTATTAGCTAGATACAGCTCCGAACCTACAAACAGGCATTGGAATTGAGTGAAACACTTACTCTGCTATATACGCGGGACAATTGATATCGGATTATTCTATCCACGAGACGGAAATCCTACCCTTGTAGGATATGCTAATGCGGAGTTACCTATCGAGATCCGGCCCAAGGCAAAATCGCAAACGAGTTATCTTTTTAGCTATGGAAATAAAGCGATTTCTAGGAAATCAACAAAGCAGACTCTAATAGTTTGCTTCATCATATCAAGTTTGAATTAATCGCGGTTTGATGAAGGCTGGTAGAGAATGTGTATGGTTGAGATCTTTGACCTATCACATAATCAAGGAAATTGGTATAAAATAAGCACAAGAAGGTCCAACTATTATCCATGAAGATAATACTGCTTGCATTGCACAAATCAAAGAAGGCTATATCAAAGGTGACATAACCAAGCATATCGATCCTAAATTCTTTTCCACTCACGATTTGGAGAAGGAAGGAATAATCAATGTCACACGAATTTAATCATGCGATATTTTAGCCGACCTACTCACAAAAGCATTACCCAGCGAAGCAATTCTAAGAGCTTGTACACCTGGCTGGTCTGCGTCGCCTTCGAGATACACGTTAAATTGAGGGGGAGCTCTATATGTTACGTACTCTTTTCCTTTGTCCAAGTTTTTATCCCATAGGGTTGTTCAAATGTAAAGTTTTTAATGAGGCAGTTGTCACCCCGTAGTTTACGTTTTAGGATCCGTTCAAGGCGGATTGTTATAATATACTATGTAAACAGTGAACAAATAAAACAACTCTGTATTTGCCGCCCAAGATTAGACGTTTTCTTTGCGTAGCTGCGGTCACATGATGTATACTTTTTATCTTTTAGAAACCAATCAACAAGGCAAGATGAGTAGGCTAGAATTGGACTTAAGTGGATCTCCTACTTTGTTGCGTTTTATCATTTGCCAAAAGAGTATTCGACATCCAAAAGAAGGTTATGTCATGTGTTACATAGTCCCATGGACCATGGGCCAAAATCGCAAAATTAAAATTCAATCGAAAACCTCTAAAGTTTGAACTTTGCAGATAATATTTGTCGGGCCTAGTCTCGGCTCAGCCAGGCTTTAGTGTAAAATCACGGTCCGGGCCTAGTGTGTCTATGGGCCAGGTCGTGCTAGTTTATGCTTTTTAAGTGATTTAAAATGATATCGTCTTTTCCAAAAAAAAAAAAAATTGATATCATCTTGAACTTTTTTCTGTTTACTTAAATTATTTACGAATAGTAAATTCGAGAAATATTAGAAAGGTGAACCTGGTTCCACAATAAGGATGGTGCGCACCAAAGCAAACGCAGCGTTTTGCACCTTTTGAAGGACCCAAAAAGAATTTTATGTCTCCTCACCTTCTTTTATCCAACTAGCGTGAAAACGAAAGAACATCTAATTTATTTCAATGAACATTGTAGTATATGAACACATGCTATTGATGATTGAACAATTACAATTTCATAATAAACATTTACAAATAATTCAAAATGTCCTAAATAAAAATAAAATACAAAACAACATCCGGTTTATCTCAATAAATATTGTAGTGTAATAAACACAAGATATTGTTGATTGGACAATTGCAATTTTGAAATAAACATTTACGAATCATTCAAAATTTAAAAAGAAATAATATCCAGCTTATTCCACTAGTGAAAAAGACCTTGAATAATGCAAGTTAAAGTCAACTGATTCGATTGTATCTCATGACCGGATCAACTCACTTTTGGGTTGGCCCATTTTTTAATCCTATCTTCTCCTTTGTTTCAGGCTGATCCGGTGGGCTTCTTACCCCAGATCGGTTGAGCTAGCCTAATTATAAAAATTAATCACGTCCTCAGCCTCGCCATTTCTCCCTCATCTCTCAAACCCTCCCACTCGTCCTCACCATTTTCTCTCACCCACTCGTCCTCGTCCTCACCTCTTCTCCTCCCTCACACCTAAATCCTAATCACCCATCTTCTTCACCCATCCTCTTCTCCTATGCTAACCCTAATCATCGTTTCTCCCAGATCTGCCGCACCACACACCATCCACCAACCACGCACCATAATCGCAGCCTTTTTCCAGCCACAGTGGCACAATCAGTGGACGCCACCAACCATGGAGGGGGGGTTGCCATCATTACACCTCGTAGACACATAATCATGTCTCCCCATTTAAGGACCAAATGATGAAACATACCACGGTCTTAATTAGTCCGATCGTAGGGGAGAACAGTTCGAATAACCAAGCCCAAAACTGTTTTTAAAGTGTAAAGCTTATTTATTAGCAATAATGATTCAAAAACATATTTTAAAGCCCAATTAATTATTCTTAATAATTAAAGGTATTTTGAACCCACAAATTACAATGTTTTGAGCCCGATCCTTTGAAAAACCCAATAAATAATTCATGATAATTAATTGTTTTCTATTATTTTAATAAATATTTTTAGAAATAGATAAATGTTTTCAAAGATATTTTTCGAATTGAAATCGGATTTTATCTCGTAAAGTTGATTTCAAGATTTAAAAGATAAAGAAAATCGTTTAAAAACGCGTTTAAGAAAAAGGTTGTCAAAGCGTGTCGGCGTGGGCGGT
The DNA here is from genome assembly GCA_947646795.1 of Beta lomatogona. NCBI lineage: Eukaryota > Viridiplantae > Streptophyta > Magnoliopsida > Caryophyllales > Amaranthaceae > Beta > Beta lomatogona. Next base: position 10,806 of record CANSNZ010001098.1, on the reverse strand, counting down.
GCGCTGCCGCGCCACTTGCGTGCGGCGTAGTGATTGTTCCGCGTCAGGCGCTCCAATCTGTGTCTGACCCGTGGCTTTATGCGTCACGCAGAGTAGTGCACCTAGCGCACTCTTTGTGTGGCGCGTAGTTTGCTTTTCTTTCTTTTTTTTTAATATTTTGCTATAAATAAGCCGTGATTTCCAGGATCAGGAAACACTTTTCACATATGCGCTCCAAACTCGAATGCTTGTGAATTCTCTCAAAAACTCTCAAACTTCCACAGTAATACATTTACAAACTTACAACAAACACATACTTTCAAACACATATACTTGTATTTCGATCGATCTCAAGGCTTCACGATTCCTCTTCTCGAAGGTCGTTATTCCCTTAAACCCAAGCCACGCCGGTATATTCCTGAGGGTCCTTGAATAAATTTCTTATTTTTATAGTGAAGTTACTAACTATTTCTTTTCATGATGTAGATCTTTAATATAAAAACCGTGCTTTTATATATTCTAACCTCCACTCGTTTTATTTATTTTTCAAATATATGTATATTGTTATGATTGTCTTGTTATATTTTCATTAGGGCTTGTGAAAAACGACCCAACTCGTTTACCGAACCCGACCCAACCTGAAATAAGGGCATGTTCTCTTCGGCATAGAACAACCGAACCGAAGCGAACCGAGCCCGAGATTGAATCTTGAGGCCGAGATTAAATTATAACTAATAGTGAGGTTAAAATTTAGGAGCGAGCTGAACGAAACCGAGCTGGGCCCGGCTGGAAAGGACCGGAAAGGGAACTGAACTGAACTGGGTAGAGATTTTGACCCATTTAAGTAAATGGGTTGACATGATTTACCCAATTAAATAAATGGGTTAGGTTAAGGTTGATATTTTCAACCCGAAATTTACCTGATATTTTCAACTCATTAAAACATAAATTTCCTAAAAAGTTGTGTTAAAGATGGTGAAAAGTTTAAAAATACTAATTGTAGAACATAAATATTGAAAAGAAAATCTAATCATGCATAAATTATGTGAATTTATTGTTGAAAAATAATAAGTTTTAATAAGAATTTAATAGTATAAATATGTAAATGGGTTAAACGGGTTATATGGGTTACCCGTTTAATAAACAGGTTGGGTCAAGGTTGAGTTTTTCAACCCGTTTAATAAACGGGTTAGGTTTGGGTTGGGACATGTTCAACCCGTTTATCATTAACTCGAACCCGAACACCACCCGACCTGATATGTTAATTAGCCCTAATTTTCATCACCTCACATGTTATTATTGCAAATCAAGACCTAAGAAACTGTTATAACATTAATCAGATAATTTGGACAACCAGTTAGGAACCTTGTAATTTTGATTGCTTAATAACATGTCACTAAAAATAGTCTTTTTCATGTGTTTATCAACCAATTTAGACTAATATTTTTAGGGTGTTTGAAAACATTCTCTGGTTATGATTTTGCATAAACATTGATATGAATCGATATTTAGTAGAGGCTAGCAATGGGCGAACGTGGTTCATGACCGTGTTCGTCTCACCTCCTAACTCAATCTATGGTTCATTGACCATTAATGGAGTCATGACGGGGACATGTAGATTGCATAAGTCCCTAAGTTGTCCCTTTGATTTCCCAATATCCAATTACGTTTATGAGTCTTCCTTTAAAGACTTGTTGGCGACTTCAAAACGTATTTTATAAAACCTTAAAAATGGGGTAGTCAAATACGCGCTCACACCGCGTAGGCGAAATAAAATAACGCCTACAATTTGGCGACTTCACTGGGAGGACTTTTAAATGAGTGGGTGAAATTTGAAAAATACGATTCATTCTCTTTTTATGCCTTAGAATAACATCTTGTTTTGCATATGCATGGCTTTTGTTTAAACCACCATAAGGATAATCTTCCTTGCCTCATTAGCGCATGTTATATACGTGAGGTCACCCCCGGGGGGTTTGTGCTTTATCCTTTTGAAAGCTTCCTGAGCGATAGTGTTGGATCTTAGTCATAACCAAACCTACGCAACCATGCATTGTTCTCTTGCTCCTGACATGAGAACTGGAGTGCGTCTTACACGTGGCTACCTTTTTAAGCAAAGGTACTAAGCGTGGGATAAATCTCTTAATCGTAGACCCTTTTAAGCCTTAACCTAAACCTGACCATAGCTGAATGTAGAAGTGGACTTTAGGTTGAGAACTTTTGCGTCCATGTTATATGACATTTGTTTTTTATTGTAATTTTGCCTGTTATTCGCTTGCCAAAACGTTGTTATGTATTGCGTCTAAAAACATCGTCAAAATAGTCTCGAATCTTCGTCGAATTGTCAAATTGCATGCCGTGGGCGGTGCGCGAAAGGCACGAAGGTGCTCCTGGCGCACAGCTTCTGCACCGGACGCAAAGGCTTCGCGCCGAGCGCACGCTATTGTGTGGCGCACAACCTTTACGTCTCATGCTATTGTCAATTCAACTATCGTTCAAGTCCAAAAAGATGTCAAATGTGTGTCGTCGCGTCCCGAAATTATGCGGAATTAGCCAAAACCTCGCCTAAGTCAGCCAAAAACATGTCGGGGAGAAGTGTGCCAAACGCATCAAATTGCGCCTAGCGCACGGCTCTTGCACCCGACGCACGGGGATCCGGGCCACGCGCACCTTTGTTGTGTGGTACGCATCCTGTGCATCTCATGTTTTTGTCGATTTAGTCGTCGTGGTGGTCGATCATGTGTTCTTAAATGCGAGTCATTGATCATTCTAGGAGTCCTTTTTGTCTAAAAATGAAATTCACCTAATTGAAGCAAAAAGATCAATATTTTCATACATATCATCTAACGTCGAGTCTATCCTAAAAAGTGCATCTAGAAAATGATCACGGTAGAGTTAAAGTGGTCATGCATGTCTACCTTGTTCCACCTTATCCCATCTATAGCAAATCTTCCCTATCGATCTTGCACCATCTTCTATTCTATCTTTTTCGAAAACAATTACTAATCAATCATCATACCACCTATTAAGAAAAAAGTCAATTAATCCATCATCTTTTCCCAATAAAAGATAAAAACATTGGTTCCTTATAAAATAAATTTCGAAAATTCTAAGCCCGGTCCAAATATCTATAATTCATTCCAATCAACCCAATCCCAATTCATTTGCATTCATCCTAGGCCAATCTGAGTTTGAGTCCTTGCATTCATTTTAGGCCCATGTGCATTAGAGTCCATTTTGTATTCCCGCTAGCATTAGAGTCCATCTTAGGCCATATCAAAATCTAGGCCCATTTGCACCTTTATGTGAACCCTAGACTATGTCAAGCCCAATCTAAGTCTAATCCCAGCCCATTCCAATCTAAGTCCAATCATAGTCCATTTCAAATGTCGACCCCATGTGCATCTCTAAGTCTAACTTCAAACAAATATAGGACTATGTCTAAAACCCGGTCCATATAAGGCCCAATTCATATCCTAAGTCTAGTCAAGTCCATTTCTAAACCCATACAGGACGAAGTCCAAATCATTAAGTCTAGCGAAACTAGCATTCGTTAAAGACCACATAGGCAAATCCTGAGTTTAACGAAGCTACTCACCCCTTAAGACCATGACGACACCCTTTGACCTAGCGAAGCTAGTCACCCTTTAAGACCATAATGGCACCTTTTTTGACCTAGCGAAGCTAGTCACCCCTTAAGACCATAACGGCACCCCTTTGACCTAGCGAAGCTAGTCACCCCTCAAATCATAACGGCACCCCTTTAACCTAGCGAAGCTAGTCATCCCTTAAGACCATAACGGCACCCCTTTGACCTAGCTATGCTGGTCATCCCTAAGACCATAAAGGAACCCTTTGAGTTAAGCAAAGCTACTCATCCCTTAAGACCATAATGGCAACCCCTAAGTCTAGCGAAGCTAGCATTCCTTAAGTCCACATATGCGATTCTTAAGCCTGGTACGCTTAGTCTAATGTAAGTTCCAAAGTCTACTTGTCTAGCTCGCTTGCTCGCTCGTAAGCTCAAATTCTAGTTGCCTTAGCACTGGTTGCTAAGTTAAGAGTCTAACCTGCTCACTCATCCAGCCTTCCTTAAAGTCTAACCTGCTCACTCATCCATAAGTTCAAATTCTAGTCTCTCCTATCAACACTAAAGCCCAGTCATGGAGTCCAGCCTGCTTGCATAGTCCAGTCCAGTTCAGTCCATATTTGCATTCGCATACAATTAGACCCATACTACTCTAAAGCCCATACCTTTTCCATTTTTATCTATCATTTTCATTTCCCCATTTTACATTTTTCATTTCCCATTTCCCATTTCCATTTTTATCTCTAGTTTAAAAAAAAACATTTCTTAAAATTTATGAGGCCCGTTCGATTTACGTTCGGTCGTGAGATTATAACTTAGGAACGTCCAACAGAGAGAGGAAGCAAGGTAAACCTACTCCTAGACTTGTCAAAAGAATTCTCACTTTTTCGGGACGAATCTTCCAAAACTTCGAATCATCATCGAGAGATGGGAGACACTTACGAACAACTCAATGCAATCATGGCTCGGCTCCAAACGATGAACTCTCGTCTTGAGGAACAAGACAAAGAGATCAAGTTCTTTAGAGAAAGAGTGAAAAATGAGGAAGGTGAAGAGGAAGACACTCCACCACCGCCACCTCCTATCATCGGAAAGCTCGAGCATTTGATCCAGTCAATTCGCACTTGAGAGTCGGGCTCATGGCCATGACATAAATATTTCCGGGGCATAGTCATTTGACGCTAGTTTTCTAGGTTGAGTTGGAGAGTCTCTCCCCTACCTCTTTATTTCCTTTCCTGTCGAGTCTATGTCATTTAGGACTTCGATTCTAATAAGCCTTATGTCTTATTTATTTCTAATTAATAAAATAATGGCATTTTCTTTTTATTTTCATTAGCCTTCCATCATTTTATATATGCTTCTTATTCAATGATGAAACTTAAATCACCTAATGACCTTGATTAATCGAAAAAAAAAGAAAAAAAATTAATAAAAATAATAATAAAATAAAAAATGGACATACTTTGGATTAAGAGTTATTCCCTTCTTCATTCCATCAATAAAAAAGCCATCACTTTCAATAAGCCATCCACCTCTAGGCAATCCAAAATAAAATCCATTGAACCATCATCTCCATTAGCCAAATAATCCTTTCAAATCAAAGCTCCGTAAAATAACCTTGAGCCTTCCAATATCAGTAAACCAAAAAACTCGTGTGCAAGCCTTACTACATAAAAACAAAAATCAATGTGAGGCAAAAATAAAAAAGGTGAAAAAGATCAAAGTGCAAAAAAAAAAAAGCAAAAGCAAATGAAAACACACAGGAAATAAAGAAAAAAATGCAAAAGAGAAAAAGTCAAAGGCAAAGAAATAAAAAGTCAAGCTACGGGGCTAGCACACAAGTTCTATCCCTCATTCAAATTCTTCAATACGTCAAAATCTTAACCCATATAATCCAAATCTCTGATCATACCTTAGCCCAACCAATTGAACCTTCATCAAAACCTCAAGTCTTAAACCTTTCAACCTTTCCTAAATCCTTCTCCAAGGTATGTCCAAGCCCGCTAGGATGAAAACCTGAAAGGGCGGCCTAGAAAAAGCTAGGGCATATAAAAAACAAGAAATCGGATCTAGAACTACTGGTCTGGTTCCGCAAGGATACGTAGGAATCCTCTTCTCAAGGTCCGACCGCTTCAATAAAAAAATTATTATTAATCAAGGTCTAATGATTTGACTTTTTAGAATTCAGAAGCATACTCTTTCTAGATCTCGACATAGACTCGAGTCTGAACCTAGCCTCGTCAAAGCCTTTTCCCACCTACATCTATATGAGTCACAAATTTAAATTTTTTATTTTTTTTAATTCAAACTCTCTTTGTTCCTGAAGGACTCTCCGATAAATCCATGGTCTCTGGCGATATTTGACTTTGCATGTATCATTTTCCCAAAGAATATTCCCCAATAAAGAACTCTGAATGCTTAATACACATCAAGCATCTTCTAATCAAGGCTCATAATGCCTAATTTAAGCCAATTTTACCCAAAGTGGGGGATTCCTACATATATAGTGGTTCCTCCAAATCAAACTCCCGAAAAGTTGTAATCTGTAGATCTCACTTGCGAACCCCGATTTTTTACCAAACAGTATTCGAAAATCATTCTGTCTATCTACCTATCCAAATCTCCTAACCTTGCATTTCATACCTGCTAATCTTGCAAAACCCTGACGTTGCATTACATTTCATCTTTCATAGCCTTGCATAACGTTTCATCTTCCTTAGCTTTGCATAACCACGACCCTTGCATAGCGTCTCATGCATCCTTAGATAGTCTAAGTTTGCATTTTTTGCATCATCGCGTGCATTATTATGTGAGTTGTTTGCACCTATCTCGCTACATCTTTTCATGCGGGTAATCGGATTACTTGTAATTATCGTCCAGGCATACTAACTTTGTTTTGCAGAAACCGGCGGTATATAGCTCAGTTCTAAACTGAAGAGCTTTTAGAATCGTTCTCCATCCCGATATCGTATAATTTGACTATCGGTTTCCTGAATTTCAGTCAAAGTAGGGGCTTTTGTAGACACATAATTGAATCTCCCATTTAAGGACTCAATGATGAAACATACTGAGGTCTTAATTGGTCCTACTCAAGGGGAGAGCAATCCGAATAGCCAAGCCCGAAACTGTTTTAAAGTGTAAAACTTATTGATTTGCAATAATGATTCAAAATCCTATTTTAAAGCCCAATTAATTATTCCTAATAATTAATGGTATTTTGAACCCATAAAAAATAATTGAAAAGCTCAATTCATTATTCATGATAATTAATTGTTTTTATTTATTATTTTAATAAATATTTTCAGATATAAATAAATGTTTTCAAATATACTTTTAAAATTGAAATCATATTTTATCTCGTATTGTGTTTAAAGGATAAAGGAATATCGTTTAAAATGCGTTGTGTTTAAGGAAAAGGTTGTCAAAGCGTGTCTGACGAACGCGGTGCGCCTAGCGTGCCACTAGCGTGCGGCGCAGTGACTGTTCTGTGTCATTCGCACCAATCTGTGCCTGACACGTGGCTCTGAGCGTCACACAGAGTCGTGCACCTAGCGCATTCTTTGCGTGGTGCGCAATTTGCTTTCCTATCTTTTTTTTTAATATTTTGCTATAAATAAGCTGTGATTTCCCGGATCAGGAAAACACTTTTCACATATACGCTCCACACTCGAATGCTTGCGAATTCTCCCAAAAACTTTCAAACTTCCATGCTAATATATTTACAAACCTACAAACACATACTTTCAAACACATATACCCGTATTTCAATCTATCTAAAGGCTTCACGATTCCTCTTCTCGAAGGTCGTTATTCCCTCAGACCCAAGCCACACCGGTATATTCCTGAGGGTCCTTGAATAAATTTCTTATTTTCATATTGAAGTTACTAACTATTTCTTTTCATGATGTAGATATTTCATATAAAAACCGTTCTTTTATATATTCTAACCTCCACTCTTTTTATTTATTTTTCATATATATGTATATTGTTATGATTCACCTGTTATGTTTTCATCACCTTACATGTTATTATTGATAATCAAGACCTAACGAATTGTTCTAACATTAATCATATAATTTGCACAACCTGTTAGGAACCTTGTAATTTTGATTGCTTAATAAGGTGTCACTAAAAATTGTCTTTTTTATGTGTTTAATCAACCAACTTAGACTAATATTTTTAGTGTGTTTGAAAACATACTCTGGTTATTCTTTTGCATAAACATTGATATGAATCGATCTTTAGTAGAGGCCAGCAATGGGCGTACGTGGTTCATGACCATGTTCATACCCTCACCTCCGAACTCAGTCTATGGTTCATTGACCATTAATGGAGTCATGACAAGGAAATCTCTAGTGGATAAGTCCCTAAGTTGTCCCTTTGATTTCTCAATATCCAATTAGGTTTATGAGTCTTCCTTAAAGACTTGTTGACGACTTCAAAACGTATTTATAAAACCTTAATAATGGGGTAGTCAAATACGCGCTCACACCGCGTAGACGAAATAAAATCATGCCTACACACCTAGATCCGCCGCACCACTCACCACACACTAGATGGTCATCATCGCACCTAGATCCACCTTACCATGCACCAGATGGTCATCATTTTCATCATCTTTACCCTCTCTCTCATTCATCATCGTTGTATTCATTATCGTCGTGTTCATCATCGCCTCATTCATGAATTTCATGTGGAATATAATATTCGTTGGTTTGCATGATTTGCTGTTAAATATTTGCACACACAACTTGTTTTTTGTATAATTTTCTCATTTTTTTGTAGTTTCGTTATAATTTTCTGTAATTTGCACAATTTGGTGATATTCGTTGGTTTTTTGTAACATTTGCACAATTCGTTGGTTTTCCCCTCAAATGAACTGATCCACTTGTGAATTGTGCTAATCATTTTTCTTGTTACATATTACCCTCAACTGATGGGGTCAGGGGCTTAAAACTGGATTAGTTTTCACAATAAATGATCCGGTTTTAACCCCCTGACCTGATCTGTTGAGGATCAACAGATCCGATATCAGTTGACCTTCGTCAACTGCTCTAAGCCCGACTAATCTGGTCCAATTTAGGATTAGATAAGCCCAAATTGACTGAATCAGTTGGACTTTTTTCCACTGGTGTTCCAATGAATATTGTAGTGTAATGAACACACACTATTGTTCATTTGAACCATTTTCAGTTCATTCAGCCTAATGTTTCATATTGTTAGTTTGTTTATTCAAGTTATTTTATATTTTCATTCAAATTAATTATATGTTTATTGTGATGAACATATATGTGTGATTATTATTCTTTGTAATGATTAAACATGGTTTTGCAATCAAAGAAATACTATCTATAATGAATAATATCCCAAATCCCAATTGAATTGTTTTATAAATTTCATAAAGCAGTTATTATAAAATATTTTAAATTCAAAATGTAGTAAGTATCCAAAGATAGAAAGTAAAAAATTAGACTGATCCGAACGCAGTATATATGGTAATTAATTACTCCCTCTGTCCCATAAAGATCTTAACATTGGTAGAGACACGTAGTTTAAGAGTGACAACTTGTAGTGTGGTTATCAAATGTTATTTTATTAAAAAGTATAAGTGATAGGAGTTGGTGGTTTTTTTTTGGAGGAGAGAAAAGTTGGGTAACTTTTTATTAATAAAAGTATTGTGTAGGCTAAAGGGTGTAAAAGAAATAAGATAGTAATAGTGGGACAATATCGAAGTGTTCTAACTAATTTGCGACAAGCATATAAGGATATTGTTCATACTATTCTAGAAAGGTGGGAGTACACAATAGGCTGATTCGAATACAATATATGTATATATACGCAACACTTTATGTTTAGAACATACGCAACGCTTATTAGAACATATACCATATGTGAGAACAGATTTATGTGAGAACATATACCATATGTGAGAACAGATTTATGTTTAGAAGATACGCAACACTTATTAGAACATATGCAATACTTTTTTAGAATATACTTTACTTTTTGTTTTTAGAACATATTCAACACTTTTTAGAATATATGCAACACTTTTTAGAACAATAACTTATAAAACATATGCTATGATTTTTAAAACATAAATTTCCAAAGTTTAGAACATGAAATAACAAATTTTAGAACATGAAATTCAACCAAAATAAAGTTGAACTTCTGATATTTTGATGAAGAATTCGTTAAACTTGGTAAGAACTTCTACTGAATTCATGTAACTTTGCTGATTTATATATGAAGCACTTTGTTGAATTTTATCTTGAATTTGGTGGAGTTTATTTGAGGAGAGAAAATGGGTATTCTTGAGTAGTGAAAATGGTCATCTTGAGAAAAGAGAACAAACATGAAGTAATTCTAAATAAGTTGAATCTTTTATGACTAATTTCGTTGCACTTGCGAAGAACTTGATTGAAGTTGAACTTGGAGCTTCAACTAAGTCTACTTGAGTAAAGAAAATGGGTATTCTTGAGGAGAGAGAATTGGTCTTCTCTAGAGGGAGAGAAACGAAATAATTTCGTTTGTTAATGAATGCGAGCTACATAGATTGAATTTCAGAAAATTTAATGAAGAATTTAGTAAAATTTGGGAAGAACTGGTTGAATTTGAGTTTGAAACTTTAATGGAGTCTTTTTTTAGAAGAAGACATAATTTAGAACATATCACTTAATTTATAGAACATGGGATCTGTTCGTCACACAATAAAGTGTTCTCACGCTAAATGAGGTGTTCTCACAAGAGCCTTCCCCTCGGGAGAGATCCTCACAAATCAAATCAATCGAAAAAGGGAGGAAATTATATCTTTGGCCAAAGCGATGATATCTTCTTAATGAACTCAATAGTTTTTAAGATAGACGATATATGTCCTTTTGTAAGGCCCCGATGTTCTCTCGATATCGAAATGTATCTCTTTAAATATCCGATCTTATTTGACTAATTGATATAAGAAGTGAAAGAGTAGTAGTTAAAACAAAAATCGTCATATTTATAATCCATAATGAACATGTTCCCAAACACACCATGAACATATTTTAATAATACAATGAACATGTTTTCAAATACATAATGAATATAATTATAACAAGCATTTGACTAAAAAGACTTCAACGGTGAACATATGTTAATAGTACACCGATGAACATTGGCCCAAAAATGTCTACTCGTACTTAGGAAATACTATACGGAACATTATATAATTATATGAAGAAAAATTTGAACATATGCAATTTAAT
>CANSNZ010001097.1:370000-530000 GCA_947646795.1 Beta lomatogona | reverse complement strand
ATACTCTTTAAAGGAGTGGAGAAGGTGCCTAAGATGTTTGCTATCCCACATCGGAAGTTGAGGAGAACGAAACGTTCTTTATATAAAGGTGGACACCTCAACCTAGTAGAGGCTTAAGGACTTCGATTTTGCACCAAAGCAAACCATTACGGGCTAGGGCCCAAATAGGACAATATGTAGTAGTGGGCTCCAGCAGACCTAGGGGTGTTACACTATTGATGATTCTCATTTGTGTGCAATCACTCCCTTAAATTACACAATCTACCAAAATAATCTATAAGATAACATCTGATGAAGTTCCTCGCCCCAAACAGTGGTAGCCTAGTGGGTGGTGGCAGTGGGTGGCCTGGTGTGGTGCAACAATGGTGCAAGACAACAAGAAAGAGGGGGTGAGCATGAATACGGAATGCAGGAGTGGAGGTGGTTGCATGATTGAGTGTTAGTTATGGTGCGAATTGCAATTTTATTTGAATGGGCAGAGCGAAGAGATTTCAGTGAGCTTTTTTTTCTAAAAAATTGTTGGCCACGTGTTCCACTATAACATTAAATATATGACTATAATAATTTTAAATCACAAGTTAATATTTACACCATGATTTAGGAGAAACATCCTAAAATTTTAAATTTATAAAACAAAAAATTCCCGTGCAATTTGCACAAGTCTAAAAGCTATGTAGTTTGTAAAGAAGTGTTCCAAACACATTCTGTGATTGACAGTGTTTATGGTTTTTTTATTTATACCATGTAAACATAAACGGACAATTAGTTACTTCTTTTTTGTTTCATTGTAGCCATAGTCTTATTGAGCAAATCTCTTCCCGTGCATTTTTGCACGGGTCCAAAAACTAGTCTATACTAATATATTAAAAGGCGCTCCTAAACAAGGAATATAATGATGCCACGTGGCGACTTCCTTTTCCCCCTTAGAGTTTTTAACTCCATGTAATCCACGTACGATAAAAAAATAGAAAATGTGTTGTATAAGATTCAACCCGTAATCACAAGCATATATATTAAAGTCTTAACCACTAAACCAAGTGATACTTGATGTTATTATTTTAAAGTAAAGTTTAATAAATGAAAGATATAATTACCCGAGGAATAGCCCGGGCCTAAAAAACTAGTTATTAATTAATACACAAAATACCAAGTCTTCTATGATAAACCATTATAAATGAGATGTTTTCGGAAACTATTATATTGGTGAGTTTTTGCAGGGCTTGGTTAGTGGGTTTGCAAAGATCCCATAAGCTCGATCTCAATTCCCCTTGTTTGTGCCTAGAAATTGGTCAAAGATATGAGGGTGCTGGGAGTCTTAAAATTCGAGAACGTCCAGAACTTCGAGGATCTTGATTTCGACAATCATGCAAAAGACGGTTAAACTGGCCTAGGGTGTTGCCGGGAACGCCCCTCTGACGTTCAAGTCAGATGTGATTGAGGTAGAGAGAGAAAGTAGTAATTGTAGAGAGAGATACTTGAGGCTTGTTATGTGAGAATTGAATACATGTTCACTGATGAGACTGTTGTCTTTTATACTGATGGGGATTTCCAGACCATAAAACCTAAAAGGAAACATCCTACCCCTTTGGGAAAAGTGCGTCCCTTGTCAAGCACTTTTGTGCCTTATGATTATATGGGATGATCCTTGATGGATCAGGTTGACCATTTGGTGGGACCCACTTACTTATTTGTGGGTCCAAACACCCATTTTTTCGTCACTTATCTAATAATCGCATTGTGCATTAACATTAATTAGTTTATCAAATTGTATGAACCTACGTTAGTTTGGTTTGATGGAAAACACTTTCCATAAAACAATTTAGTTTTTCTTTTTAAAATCATCGTCCAACCAAACAACGAAAGATTAGGAATTTGTTTTTCTAAAAAACATTCTCCTTCTAAGCAAACGATGCCTTAGTAGTTGAATGATGAGTTACAACTTACAGTTACCCATCTAACATAATAGGAGTCCACTATTTCCTTCGAGCTTCAATGTATGTTGTTTTAAATTACTTCTTCCTCCGTTTTAAAATAAATAAAACAGTTACTATTTTAGACCGTTTTAAAATAAATGAAACGTTACTTTATTAGATATTTACTACTCTCTATCTCTCTCCTCATCACATGGTCCTTCTTTTTCTTTCTTTCTATATTTCTCCTCTCCTAAGTCTCCATGTCAAGGTCTAACGTTTCATTTAAAACATAACGGGGAAGTATAAATTAAGTAGGCTTTTCAAGCTAGAGGGGCCCAATGTCTTGTTGGAACTTGGAAAATTTGTGTGTTCCGTGTACTTTAATTAACTAATATTACCTTTCAAATAATGTGATAGATAATGGATATACTAACGCCAAATTAACAGCTAAGTTGATACACATTTTGAGTTCAAGGAAGATAAACTATTTGGAACTTTTGTAGAATTCCATAAAATATAGGATACACCACTGAAAATTCCAAGGATTGTTAAGATTTTGTGGGGTTACTAATTAGTTAATTACTATTGATTTGACCTCATTGGACTTTGAAATGATCACCCCCTTGTTTCTCTAGGGTTCCATATTGTTCTCTGAATAATGTTTATAAAAACCCCTTTCTCTTTGTGTTCTCAAATTCTTGTGTCTTCCACTTCCCCTCAATCGAGTTATGCAAGTATACTCTGAAAGTTTCTAATATTTTTGAATCTCTATTTATTTTTTCTATTGTGATTTCATTTCTTTTTTTCTGAAGGTGCATTGTGATTTTGGTTTGCAGCCTGCAGGACTTATAACAACTTACTATTGTTGGTTCAGCAATAAAAGTTAGTGTATCCTTTGCTTCATATTTATATTGTTTTCACTTTTCAAGCAAGTACTACTTTCAGATAGGATTTTTAGAGCTTTCTTTTTGCTTTTTAATTTGGGGTTGTATGAAGCTAGGTTTGGGTTTTTGAATTTTGATTATTTGTTTGCAGTTTTTTTCTGCTGTTTTTGGCTTTGGGAATTATATTCTCCTTGATTGTTTGTTATGATTTTTGATTTGTTTTGCCTTTTTGAAGTGAGGTTTACAATTTTGAGTTGGGAACAGATGGAGACAAAAAAAAAGGTTCATATTGGTTCCGTTGGACTATGAGCGATTTAAATAAATATAAGTGAATATATCATTTGACAACCGCAACAATCCTCTAATTTATTTGTTTGCTATATATCAGTTTAGATCAACTTTTTGGTAGCATCTAGTAAGGGTGTACCTTCTTCACCTTAAAAAAAAGAAAATTTTAAGTCTAATAAGTTCAGTTACATTCAGACAAATTCATATAAGTTTTAACACCTTGTAAAAGAACTTTAATATGTTCAGTAAATTCGTATATATTCAATAAATTTAGACAAGTTTAGAAATATTCATGTGAACAAAAGACACCTTAGATTTGAAAACGCTCATCCCTCCAATGTTTTGACATTAGTGGATGAGAAGGTCAACATGTAATCAAGCATGTGCTCCCAATCTCAATCCACAAAAGGATTAATCCCATTTGACTTTATATAAGAACCGATGGATTCACCACAAAGGCACAAATGTAGGTAGTGTTTTCTTTAAATACAAGTTATTTAAATAATAATATAAAGAAAATATTCCCGTGATTGCCCCTTGTTGTAAATTGTAACTTACCCTCGTATCTTCCCTATTATGCTTAAAAAAATATACTCCTATTTAATCTTAGGATAGACATAATTCGTTTTCCTAATCCTCCCTATACGTCAGTGAAATTCGCACGAATTATGGACGGTGAAGAAAATAACAAAATTTACCCTAACTTACAGGAGTAATTGTTGTGTTTTCAATGTCTGTATTGTAGCATGGTACTAGAACTGAACTACAAAAGACAATATATGTAGCCATGTAGGAATTAAACCACCAAGGAACTCTTGGGTCTAATTGTATGACTTCCTATTTTCCACATGGAGACCAAGGTTCAAATCTTGATAGAAGCAAAAATTTCAATATTGTTGGGGGGGCCTCTGGATGAGTAGCCCTGTACAAAGGTAGCCCAGAGGAAATTCATTTTACCACGGGTTTTCGAAAGGGGCCAAAAAAAATGTAGGAATTAAACCGTATCGGTATGTTGAATTGATAGTCTTCAAAAGATACTAAAGTACTGGAAAAATAAACTTAATCGAACCATTGCTAATGAATAGTGGAATTCAAAACATTAATCACATTTTAGTCTACCTCTATTGGAGGTCATACCCAGACACCCAGTGACTATTATTGCTTTTAAGTGTTACTATGACGAAAATTTCAACCACTAGTGGATTTTGAAGTGATCGATAATTTAGTAAAATATTATATATTTCTTTTTTTAGGGAAGTAAATTATATATTTCTATTAATTAATTTTAAAAAAACCAAGCAAGGCCATCAAAAACATTTTAGGGGTCCTGTGCAAATTTTACAATTCGGCTCTAGTGCTCATGGTCAATATCCAGATCGAAAAAAATACTTCTCTAAAGAAAAGATAAAATTTAAAATTAGCTTGTTTCACCTAAAAATGTAAAATTTGTCATAATATATTTTTTTTATGTCGCTTCTTGCGCGACGTAACATTTCATATCTAATCTGTAAACTTAAACTTTAATTAAATTAAATATTGTTTGCTAGACACAACCTTAGAATAAATTTAGGAACCATTGAAGTGAAGAAATTCAACAAAATTGCCTAAAATAGTAAGCATTCTTTATTCTGCTTTAATTTATAAAATTAAGTTTTTCTCTTTTGTGCTTTCATTGTTTAAAAAAAAAGGCTTAATTAATGCTTGACAGTGCCCTGAGATCGTTTCTGGCAAATTGTTTTTTAAGATCTAAATTTGCCAGAAAAAATGTAAAAAAAGGTTGTTTCTTGCAAAATGTGATATTTTCTCCGCTTCCTAATATTTGCAACATATTCATATTGGAGTGTTTCACAATATTTGCAACATTTATTTTTTTGACAAAGGAATCATTACTTTATAAATCATATGGGCCATGTTTCATTCTCTGTACTCCTCCTTAGTTGTTGTGCTATTTTCATATAGTGTAAGTATTAAGAAAGCGAATAAAGTATGTAAAAGGTCTATTTAAAAAAAAACAAAAGTACTAACTTGTTTACAAACCAATAATAACTCAACATATCACCTAGCCTAAATAAGCTGTGTAGTCAATTGTACTCTTAAAAGAGCTTAATTATATGGGGAAAATACATATCAAGCTTAGCTTGGCTCACTTAGTAGGAATTCCACCTCATGACCTCAAGGTCAGGGGTTCGAATCCCACCAAGTGAGGGGCACTTGGAGGAGAATTCCCCTTACAACTCCTCCTCCTTCCAAGTGCTTATGCCTCTGGGTTGGGCCCTGTGCGAGGACAGCCCAGAGGTTATTCATCTTACCAAATAAAAAAAAAAGCATGGGGAAAATACATCAATAATGCAGTTGATAATGCTATGATTTTTGCTTGAGATTAATTAAGGAAGGAGGTGGGGCTGTGCGAAAATTAATTAAAGAAGGGGGAGCATTCTTTGCTTTAACATCACATGAACAAAATGGCGTCCTAGCTATGAGGCTCTAGTCCAAGGCACTGTTTGCACAAGCCATTGACCGGCCTTATCTCTATTATATAAGGGAAGTGGGGGAGATATAGTGTCCCCCTTATAAATTTACTTAACTGTCCATTTGTAAATCAACTACTACAAAAAAAAGGGAATAACAAAGTCAAACTCAAATATAGCATTAAAAATTTAACTTAAATGTTGAAGGCAATTAAGTTATAATCGAACCGCTAAAGAAAAAGGCATTGATTATAAGATTTAGTACATCTATGCTGAAAAAAGTCAAAAGGAATATTATATCAATCAAATACCATATCAATTAATTCACAAACACAATCAAGTATTACATCAAAACGGAAAATTCAATCAATTAACAAAGTGAAATGATTTATATAACACAAAAGACTATGTTTATACAATATAAGAAATCGTAAAAAAAATTCACTTAACATTCTTTTATCGTTCATCAAGTTTAATTTTAAAAACCTAAAAGAAAGAATAAGTAAAAAAATCAATAAAAGAAGGGTTAAGCGATAGAGGCTTAATCTAAGAAATTTAGCCAAAAAAATGTCTAATGTTCAAATTTTGACCCCTGTTTATGCCCAAAAAGACTATAATTTATGTTTGAAAAATAAAAAAATCAGGTACGTCGCGTGCATAATTTGCTAGTTATATATATATATATATATATATATATATATATATATATATATATATATATATATATATATATATATATAGCCTTGTATGTACGCGATGTGTGTGTTAATTTCAAAACTTGTTATTCTATTATATACTTTATCCATACTATAGTTATGATTAAACTTATAATGTGAAAGATTAATAATTAGATGAATTTAGATATATTAATTCGCTAATGTAAAAAATTAACAAAGGTCGTGAGTGATTTTTGATATTAATTTATTGTGAATGAATTTTGGACAAAAAGAACAGACATAATGAGTTGGTTTGACTGAATTAAAGAGTATCAAAGGTAGTGAGTGTTTCAGATTTTTCAGGTGGACGTCATGTATACCATCTTCTCTTATATAAAAGAAGGTCAAGATATTTTGTCTATTTAATTTTTTTATTGAAATATTTGATGCATATACCATTTTTAACTTGTTTAGAATGATAAGTTGAAATGAGAAAGAGTTCTTAAATTGTTTTCTTTTATGATTTTTTTTATTCCATTAGATCATTAAGGGTAGTTTAGTATTTTGAGAGGGGAGACACCATCTTCCTCCCCCTTCTTTTATTTATTTCTGTGAGGTATTATTTTTAAGGTATAAAATATACATTTCTTGCATACTTTTAGTTACGGAGGAAGTATAGCCAATGCTATTGATTCTAGCCAGAGTAACCAATGCTTTAGTTTCGCTTAACATCTTTGTTAATTGTTATATATAGATACACACAGGTACTAGTAGTTGTCTAGCAGCTCATCTTCAGGAAATGGCAGCTCAATTCATTCAGTTTGCGACTCCTACACACAACTCTAACCTCAAAGCAGGTAACTACTCTTTCACTTCCTTATTTGATTTGGTTATGTAGGGTACATTTTGTTGAAACACTTAATAGTAGATTGTGGCATTGTGCTCTTAATAGACTTCCTCCATTAAAAAAAAAAATGAAACGCTTTTCTCTTTTGTGTGAGAGCTTTTGGGAGAATTGTTTCATTTATTTCAGAACGGAGGAAGTATATAATTTCAACGTCTTAACATAGATGTAACACTATTAGGCTGTTTTAAAATAAATGACATGCTACTTTATTTGATATTTAGTTCTCTCTATCTATCTCTTCATCACATGGGTCCCTCTTTTTATTTCTTTCTTTATCTCTTTTCTCCTTAATCCTCGTGCCTCTCCCTTATGTTTCATTTATTTTAGAACGGATGAAATATAATATTATTTATGCTAAAAATAGTCATGTGGGATGTGATTAGTAAGTGGGTCTTGGCTAATCCGATGTGGGTGTGATGATTGATGGTTCAAATCTCCGAGTGGACGATTGATCGCCTGTAAAATAAGGAGACTAACCGGCGGTTTTTGCGCAAATGATCTACGATGCTTAAGTTAGAAGTCTGAGCGATAGTGAGCAAGAAAGATAAAGAGAATTGCCAAATGTATGTGTTCATTTAGTTAGATGGAGTTACCTCTATTTTGGTGCCAAGTGGAATATATATAGTAGGAGGTAGGTATAAGAAGCCTTGGACCGGTCCTATGTGAGCTCAACCTCCAATTATATTCCTTTGGCCTTGTTTGTATGACAATGAGTGTTAGATCAACTTCAATTGGGTTTGGGCCCATATCTAGATTCCAACAAATATGAAATAGAGTTACTTCCAACAATTATATATGAAATAGAGTTACCTAAGAGTTGAGGAGCATAACTGCATAAGTTTATGTTTATATTAGAGCATACTTCATCTATTTCAAAGTACTTGACACACTTTTCTTAACACGCTTGTCAATTCATAATTTCTATAAGTAAAAATTATAAAAAGTTGATATTTTAAAAGTATATGTCGAGACGTATCCAACAAGATCTCACATGACTATAATTTATTTTACGGAAAAAACCATAAAACACGGTTAAAGAAAAGTGTGTGAATAGTGCAAAAGTCAAACCGTGTCAAGTATTTTAAAACAAATGAAGTATAAAGTAATAGCACAAAGTTGTCGTATTGACCGGACATATGGCAATCTACAAAAAGGAGCGAAGAAGGCAAGAAGTTTGGGGAGACAAAGGTCCCTGGCTGGCTGAGAGCATCTTACCCGTGCAGGCGACCCATATGTCCGGGCAGGCACCTGGCACCCTTTAAGTGGCAGGCAACTTGTATTGTCCAGCGTGAACCGTTGCATCTCGAGAAATATACTTCCTCCGTTCCAAAATAAGTGAAACACTTCTCTCATTTATGTGAGAGCTTTTTGAGACAAGTGTTTCACTTATTTTGGAACGGAGGAAGTATACTCCTAACCGTTAGTTCCAAGAAAACAACTAACAGGGTCACATTGGTACCTAAGTCTTAGGACATTGGTACCAAAGTATATATATATATATATATACTTTGGTACCAAAGTCTTAACACTTAGGTACCAATGTTGTTCAAGATACCAAAAAGATTGTTTTTTTATACTTTATGTTGTTTGTATAAAAAAAAGATTGTTTACATTAATTTGGTACCTAAGGCTTAAGACTCTGGTGAGAGTAAGGGATAACCTAGTGGTTAGAACTTCCCTTCCGGTTCCAAGAGGTCTTGAGATCGATTCTCATCCTAGGCAAGTTGAGATCCCTTTATTCCCCCCAACTTATTAAAGTTTCTCCTTACCTTATTAAAAAAAAAAAGGTCTTAAGACTCTGGTACCAATAAGGGGGCATTACCATTTCTCTTGCATCTCTGGTTGTTCTGACTAGCTTTTTCGTTAAACAATGTGTTGTTTCGTTTAATGCTTGTTTACAAATTAAACCTATCCTCTACACTTCATTGTCTCTATATAGAGAGGGAAGTGCCGTATGTATGATGACATCAAAAACATTATTCTCACTTTCCTTAGAGAAATTTATGTAGATTTTCTCTGGCTCTCTAGACTATAAGTCAATTTATAATATCAATACGACAATAAATAACATTTAGGGATCGTTTGGTTCAAAATATGGAATAGAAAGGAAATGGAAACAAATATAGGGGAATAGTAACAAAAATGATTATTTTTATTGGGTGTTTGGTTCAAGCAATGAAATGGAAAGTGAATGATAACCATTACCACAAAGTAATTATCTTACTTGAGGGAGAGGGAAATATAATAAATTAAGAGAGTCCACTATTGTTTCATCCTACTTAATTTTCCTAATGTCACTGAAGGAATTGAATTCCGTGCCGTTTGTATTGCATAAGGAAAACGTTATATACAATATACAAGAGGTAAGTTAGGTTGCAAATCAGCCAACTAATATGGTAACTAAATATACACTAACTAAATGAGAGAGATAGTATAAGATATAGACACCCCCTCAGTCAAAGCGGGAGGATCTCGTATGCTTAGACTGTCCCTGAAATCATCAAATAAAACGCGCGGAAGCCCTTTTGTAAAAATATCAGCGATTTGGTAACGGGACGTGACATGAAGCACACGTACTTCGCCACAAGCTACTTTATCACGGACGAAGTGAATATCCATCTCAATGTGTTTAGTGCGTTGATGTTTAACAGGATTACCGGATAAGTAGATAGCACTCACATTGTCACAATAAACTAGAGTAGCCTTTTGAATAGGACAATGCAACTCTAGAAGCAAATTTCGGAGCCAGCAAGTATCAGAAACAACATTAGTGACACCTCTGTATTCTGCCTCAGGACTGCTACGGGAAAGTGTAGGTTGCCGTTTTGAAGACCAAGAAATCAAGTTGTCCCCGAGGAATACACAATAACCAGAGGTAGACCGACGAGTGTCAGGACAACCTCCCCAATCTGCATCTGTGTATGAGATAATACGATCAATTTTGGATTTGTACAAGTGTAGACCAAAAGAAAGGGTGCCCTGAATGTAGCGTATGATACGCTTAAGAGCACGCATATGCTCATTAGTCGGAGCATGCATATGAAGACAGATCTGTTGCACAGCATAGGAGATGTCTGGCCGAGTAAATGTGAGATATTGAAGAGCGCCTGCAAGACTACGATACATAGTCGGATCATCATAAGGAGTGTCAGCTGTGGCACTAAGTTTAGACTTAATGTCAACAGGAGTAGGACATGGACTACAGTTAGACATTCCGGCGCGTTCAATAATTTGAGCAGCATACTGTTTCTGAGATAAGAAAAGACTATGAGCATGACGAGTCACGGCAATGCCCAAAAAGAAACTCAAAGGACCCAGATCCTTCATCACGAACTCAGAAGCTAAGAGAGTCATAATATTCGTACGCAGACAATCAGAAGAAGCTGTAAGAATAATGTCATCCACATATAACAGAGTATAAGCAACATCAGAACCATTCTTGTAGATGAATAAAGAGTGATCTGACTTACTGTGAGTAAACCCAATGGTAGCAACAAAATCAACGAATCTTTGGTACCAAGCTCAAGGAGCCTGTTTCAAGCCGTACAAAGATTTCTTCAAAAGACAAACATGATCAGGATAGGTTTTGTTACGAAACCCCATGGGTTTGATGCATATAGACTGTTTCATTGAGATGACCATGCAAGAAAGCATTCTTGACGTCCATTTGATGAATGGGCCAAGATTTGGAAAAAGCAATACTAAGAACTGCTCTAATGGTGGCTTGTTTGACCACGGGACTAAAAGTCTCATCAAAATCAATACCCTGCTGCTGAGTTTTCCCATCACCTACAAGACGAGCTTTATAACGCTCAAAAGAACCGTAAGATTTGTGTTTATGACGAAAAATCCACATAGACCGAATAACATTCACATTAGGAGGCCGAGGCACTAATTCCCAAGTCTTATTGTCAATTAAAGCATTAAATTCATCTAACATTGCATTCTTCCAATTATGATCACGAATAGCACTAATAGGATTTTTAGGGATAGGAGAAATATCCGTAGTGGTAGAAACATGAAGATTGGAGGAATATTTGGGATTGGGTTTATAAATACCATTGATGGCACGAGTGGTCATGCGATTGGACATGGGATTTGTGGGCCTCTGTGGGTTGTGGGTGATGTGAGAGGGAGAGGGGTGAGGGTTGGCAGCATTTTGCGGAGAGGAGAGAGGTGAAAGCTGGCCTGCATGGTGAAATGGGCTGGGGAAATGGGGAGAGTTCACGGGTGCAGTGGTAGGATTGGGCTGCATAGGAGACAGGCCCAAAGGAGAAGGGAGAAGGGAAGCGGAGGGAGCTGTAGCTGGAGAGGAGCGCTCAACGGGAGCTGGGCCCGTGTGAGACTGCGGCCAAGTGTGAGAAGAACGCGGATGGGAGAGGGACGCGGGTTGAGGCTCAGTGACTGGGCTGGTGAGAGAGTTCGGCCCAGAAGGAGGAAGAGGGAGCGAACTGGGTTGAGACATGGGATTGGGCTCGGCAGTGTGTGGAGTTTGGGATGGAGAGATAAGAGGTAAGATGGAAGGATATAAATTATCACTCAAGCACTCATAATCAGTAGGATGTGTTTTGTGTAATTTAGAGAAGGGGAATTCATTTTCAACAAAACGAACATGGCGACAAATGATGATTTTACCACTAGATAGCTCATAGCATTTTGAGCCACGATGATTGGGAGCCGGTCCAAGATATGCACAAGGAGTAGATCGCTCTTGTAATTTGTGAATGGTAGTAGAGGGGAATAAAGGAAAACATAGACATCCGAAAACCCGCAAATCCGAATATGAAGGATCACTTTGATAAAGGATTTGTGCGGGGGATAAGTAATTTAATACTTTGGAGGGGAGAATGTTGAGCAAATATGTGGCCATGGAGAGCGCATGGTGCCAAAAGGAGAGTGGCATAGATGCATGAGAGAGAATAGTGCGTATGATATTATTAATGGATTTGATGTGTCTTTCTTACCATTTTGAGGAGATGTATGAGGACAAGAAAGACGATAAAGCATGCCATGGTGATCAAAGAACTGTTCAAGAGTACCATTCACATATTCCGTGCCATTGTCACATTGAAACGATTTAATATTACGTTGAAATTGAGTTTGGACGAAAGCATGGAAAGACATGAATAACTGTTTGACCTGTGATTTCTTAGCAATAGGAAAAGTCCATAGAAATTTGCTATAGTCATCAAGAAAAAGAACATAATAACGGTGCCCTGAAGAGCTAACAACAGGGGAAGTCCAAAGATCACTATGAATAATATCAAACGGCATGAAAGTGTAAGATAAAGAATCATAAAACGGAAGTTTGGTATGTTTCCCAAGAGGACAGGTTGAGCACAAAGATTTACAAGCCTTATTATAATCAATAAACTTATTACTACGCAGAGTATTGATGATAGCATCGCCAGGATGACCTAACCGATTGTGCCAAAGATCATGAATAGCAAAAGCGGAATGATGAATGAAGTGGCTTGAGAATTTGAGAAGAGTGGATATAAGTCCCCAACACTATCACATCTCATTAGTCTGGTCCCCGTCTGTAAGTCATTAACAGAGAAACCAAAAGGGTCAAAAGAAAGAGAAACCATATTATTAGTGGTAAATTTTCAAACTGAGATCAGATTTTTAATAAGTTTAGGGGCATGTAACACATTTTTAAGGACAAGAGGAGGATGAGGTGGGGGTAAATTAGTGCTTCCATGGCCAACAACAGGAATTAAATGACCATTACCAACAACAATGTTATGATTTTTAGTGCTTGAATTGAAATAAGAAGTGAGAATACCTGGATCCGCCGTCATGTGGGATGTTGCACCGGTGTCCATATAATAGTTGCCGTCAGGTTGAGAGACCGAAAGAGCATGCATAGCAGCCTCAATGTCAGTCGGCATGTAGCTAGGAGTATAATGAGTGGATGAAGGATCGATAACATTAAAAGCTTGAGGTCTGGGCCCGAGTACACCGGGCCCTGCAGGAGGCCTTTGGGTCGAGTGAGTGGGCCGAGGCATCCAAGAGTAAGCAGGGAAGGGAGATGGGGGAATCGTCCACCCTCCCCAACTAGGTGACCATTGAGGCCATGGTGCTGCATTTGATGAATGAGCCTGCTGATTAGGCGGTTGCCGCTGACTGGACTGAACATGGGCCCCACCATGCTGACTGAACCCCTTCCCCTTCCCTTTATTTTTATTATTATTATAGCGCCCCCTGTGGTTATTGTTGCTGTTGCGTTTGGGAGCAGACGAAGAGGAGTCAGGAGAGGCTGCCACCATGGCAGCACTAGTGCGGGTCCCGGATTCGCGAGCAGTACGAGCTTTGATGGTCCGCTCGGCCATTTTTAACCGTGAGCGGCAGCTTTCAAAGCATGGAAGTGGTTCTTGGTTTTGGATAAAATCCATGGTACCACTAAAAGCTTCCGGAAGAGAGCCGGTGAGCTGCAAAACCAATCTACTATTCGACAGCGGGGCGTCGACGTCAGCAAGTCTGTCCGCAAGGGACTGAAGATGAGTGCAATAAGTGTCAATGGAATTAAAATCTTCGAAAGCGGCGTTGGTAAAATCATCTTCAAGATGAGTAGCACGAGAGGCCTTATTTTCCTGGAATAAAGCTTCAAGGCGTTACCATGCCGCCTCGGCAGTGTCATCACGCTTAAGAATAGCATGAAGAAGGTCACGAGAGATCGTACCGTAAATCCATTGAAGTATTGCAGCATCAAGGTGTTTCCATAACTCGGGATCATCGGATTTGGCCTTGGCATGGGCAGCCTTGGCGGGCTCCTCTGTGGGTGGAACCAAGTGATCATAGAGATCATGAACCCTAGCAAGATTAGTGAATAAAGCAGCCCAAGAGTGGTACATGCTTTGTTCATTATCCAACGTGACAGGAACTAGGGACTTCACGTTGGTGATGGTGAGGGCTGGATGGAATTTTTGAGAGTCTGCCATGGATATGAGAAAGGATGAGGAAGAAGGAGAAAAGAGGCTAGGGTTGGAGAAGGATCGAACAAACTGATACCATGAAGGAATTGAATTCCGTACCGTTTGTATTGCATAAGGAAAACGTTATATACAATATACAAGAGGTAAGTTAGGCTGCAAATCAGCCAACTAATATGGTAACTAAATATACACTAACTAAATGAGAGAGATACTATAATATATACAAGATATATATTCTAACAGTCACTCAAAAAGTTTCCTAAGAAGCTACAATATTTCTAATGCTTATTGTTCATTGATGCAGATGGTATTGGGCTAATTGGTCTTAAGGCCAAGCCATTGAGTTTGCATATGAAGGCCTTTTGTGGGTATAAAGCCAGAGCTAAAGCTACCCTCAATGACAGCAATAATAACAATGGTGATAGCAAGGCAATCAACATTCCTGGACATTGGTACAATTTAAATGCTGATCTTCCCATTAAACTCCCTCCGCTTCTTAACTCTAAGACATTTAAGCCTACAACATCCCAAGATATGGGACCCCTTTTCCCAAAGGAGTTGATCCACCAAGAACTAAGTGATGAAAAATACTTCGAAATACCCCAAGAAGTTCGGGATATTTATGGATTATGGAGACCTACTCCTTTAATCAGGTCAGTTAACTACCATACTTTTTTGTTTTAAGGCATGATAATCTGCATATCTTTCCTTTTGTTCTTCATGGTTACAATATCTCTATATTTAAGAGCCAAATTTTCTTTAACATCTTGTTTGGATTACGAGTTTTGGAAGAAGAGGGAGGGTAAGGAAGAGGAGGGAAATTATACTCTTAATAGAATGTTGGCTGTTGGATAGCAGGGCAGGAAAGATGAGGGAAAGGAAACGAAAGGAAAAGATATAAAGTTATCGACTCGTAGAATGCAGGGGCGGCTAAGGCCATGTGCAAGGTGAGCAATTACATAGTTCCTCTGAAATATGACCAATTTTATTAGTTGTCCGCCCAAATTAAGAAGAAATATTAAATAAATCTAATTACAGGTATTGATTTCCAATTTATCAAGCCTAATGTTGAATGCAGATTTAAAATGGTTAATTTATATCTGGTGTTTTGCTTCGTTCTTCCTATTCTCCCAAAAAAAACCCATTAATGACTCTTCCGTCTGTTCCTACTCACAAAAAGTTTACAATCCTTGTAATTTAATTTAGCACAAGGCTCCTATACTATACGAGATGGCCCTGGTAGAATGGGTGAGAATGATATGGTTAATATTGGGTACATCTTGTCCCCTCCAGCTGAAATTCTCAATCGTGATCAACTTATTATTAGGAAAGCCATAAGAAGATCGATGTATGACATCCTAAATTTTGCACATTCATCACAGAATATTTTCTAGCTAAATAAAATGTAAAAATAGTAGTAACACTTATTAGCTTCGAAATACAGAGCTAGAAGATTGGAGAAGTTTTTGGATACCCCAGCAAGGATATATTATAAGTATGAAGGTGTTAGTCCCTCAGGGTCCCACAAGCCTAATAGTGCAGTTCCACAAGTCTGGTATAATGCTCAAGAAGGTGTCAAGAAAGTTGTTACTGAAACTGGTGCTGCACAATGGGGAAGTGCTCTTGCCTTTGCTTCCAGTTTATTCAACCTTGAATGTGAAGTAAGAACTTCTAAATTACTACTTCCTGTGTCTCAATTTAGTTGCTGAATTTTCTTTTTTTGGAACAATACTAATTTAGCGTTGCTACATACTGCTTATGAAAAGGTTTTCCTCTTTATTTTTTCATATTTTTTAATAGTCACATATACGGGTATTAACGAGCCAAACCCAGATCGAGCTTAGGATTGCTTGGCTTGGCTTGTAATACTTTTACTCGAACTCGAGCCGAGTTTTGAACTTTAATTTTCTAGTTCAATTTACCTTACAATTCAGATTGAGTTTAAAAAGTATATTATATATATTCTATAAATAGGTTTAAACTACTTACTTTGAGATTTTCACAAGTATTGTGTACAATTTAAGTATAACTTTTCATTAAATTTCTATAATATGGAAAATAGTATAGCTAAAACATATTTCGAGCCTGCTCTCGAACTTTTCGAATCGTACTTTGCTGTGCTCGACTCTAGAAAATTTCGAGCCGAGCTCGAATAGTTTCCGAGCTAGCTAGGCTCATTAACACCCCTACTCACGCATGTATAAAGAGAAGGTTTCAACATAAAGAGAGTAGCTCCCATTTGCTAAAGCAAGTAGTTTGCATTGTAAATTTAAGGCTTTATTCACTTCAAGGTATTTTAATATTGCTTGTAATTAGTTTGAATAAATAAAGTGTGGCACAAAAATTTAGGGGGAGGAGAGTTAGAAAGAGATAAAAACTAATGTGCTAAGAGCAAGAAAGAGAGAATCTATTGTCAAAAATGTAATTATTGTCAAAAATGTAATTAATATCAACTTCCTAAATTAGAAATCGTTGCAAGTTAAAAAAAAATAGATGAAGTATTAGTTTGAATTAATACTAATCATCACTACCCTGAATAAAGTCATGTTTACTTTCACCGGCCAATTTAATATTTCCTCCATTTTCTAAAGATCTTCCAACTTGCTACTTATACGCGTTCCATAAAGATTTTTCTACTTTTACCTTATTTTGTACTCCCTCCATTTCTTTTTAATGGTTACACTTTAACTTTTGACACTATTCACAAATTTATATATGACTATATATCATTTGTCATTAATGGGTAGGGAAAAACATATAGTCATCATGTAAGATCTTGTTTGGTTCGTCTTGATATGTACTTCTAAAATATCAACTTTTTATAATTTTTACAAATACAAATTTAGGGATATTAATGTTCAAACGTTTATATTGACAAGCGTGAAAATGTATAGTGTAACTATTAAAAAGAAACAAATGGTGTATTGTTCTTTTTCACACTAATTTTACCCCATTTGTTGGAACGCGTAATTCTACACTTTCTTACAACCATATCCACTCTCCTATATATGCAAATAAACAAAAATAACGTATTTGAGTTCCCTCTCTCATCCTTACATTGGTTTATGTTGCTACAGTAAATAGGAAGTCTTATAAAAACCAGAGGAGTATATATTATTGGACAAAAATTAATTTTAGCTGTTGAAACTGATCTTTACTCATCAGTAATTAATTATGTGGTATTTGGAATATGAAACTACTAATTTTCACTGACCAGAGATAGTTTTTATTGAACACAAATTGATTTTTACTAAAGATAACTTTTCTTTTAAAATTCATTTTTAAAGGGTGTGTTTTTTTTTTCTTTAAAGGTGAAGATAACAGGGTATAAGAGGCCAGGGTGTAAGAAAATATTACTAGAGATTTAGTAACAGATAGTTTACATACGTTAAAAGAAAAGTTAGTTCACAAATTCTTCAAAAAGATGGTTTGACATTAAGCTTAACGTCAGAACAATTAGTTAAGCTTAGCAAAAATTCTCATTGCATGTCTTAGTTACGCGCTTTAACTATTTAGTTAAGCCAAATAATCATAATTATTGACTAACCGTAACTTTTAACCCAAAAATCATGACTATTATCTAGAAAATCATAACTATCAACCCAAAATCATAAAAATTAACCAAATTAATTATTCACACAAAACAATAATTCTTAAGCTATAACTGTAAAAATAAACCAAAATTATTATCCACACAAAACAATAATTCTTAATCCGGCCATAACCGTAACTATTGATCCAAAACAATAACTATTAACCCGAAAACCATAACTAATAATCATTAACCACAAACACAATTATCAACCCAAAATCATAATATATATTAACCAGAATAGCATACCCGTAAACCCTAAAACTATAATTAAACCATAACTATCAATTCAATAAAATAATTATTAAGCCAAAAACTATAAAGTAAAACAGTAAAGCTATAACTATTTCCAAAAACAATAACTATCAACCTAAAAATCTTAATTATTCATTTGAATACCATAATCATTAATCCAAAGCTATCAACAAAAGCATAACTAGCTATTAAACTAAAAATCTCAACTATTAACCCAATGCCATAACTGTTCACCCGAAAACCATAGCTCATAACCAAAAAGCTATAAATGTTAACCAAAAGAGATTATATATATTAACCTAAAAATCATAATCCAAATACCATAACTAGTTATCAATAACTATAACTATTAGCTTGAAAACCATAACATACTAGTAGTAACATGAAAGTTAAAACTATTAATCCAACACCATGACTATTAAACTAAAAGTCATAACTATTAATCCAAAACCATAATTGCTTCTAAAGATTTAAACACAATCTTAACTTAACTTTGATTGATTCGCCACTGTCAACAAGCTTTTTCGCGGGTCCAATTCGACCAGCAACACTTATGGTGTCCGGTAAAAGTTATAATATTAGGTTAATAGTTATGGTTTTTGGTTAATAGTTATGAACTTATGATTTTTGGATATAGTTTATGGATTGAGGTTAATAGTAATTGTCTTTGGTTTAATACTAATGGTTTTGGGTTAATACTAATGGTTTTGGATTAATAGTTATGGTTTTGGGTTAATAGTCACGACATGTTATTTGATATTATGGTTTTGGGTCGACATGGTTTTCATGTTAATACTTATGCTTTTTAGGTTATTAGTTATGGTCGGTCAATAGTTGTGCTTTTTTGTTTAACTAGTTAAGCACTTAACTAATAGATAGAGAGCGAATTTTTTCAATGTTTAACTAATTGGTTGCAATGCTTAACTAATTGGTCTGAAGTTAAGCTCATAAGTTTAAACACAGTAAAAATAATTTCAGTTCAATGCTATATTACCCGCAGAAACTTGTTATTCAACCTTGAATGTTTGAGCATATTTTTGAGCTAAATTTTATCTTGTTATCCTCTTTGAATTCTCCTACGTATATGTAGGTGTGGCAAGTTCGTGCCTCATATGACAGTAAACCACAAAGAAAATTAATGATGCAAACATGGGGGGCCAAGGTACATCCTTCACCATCTAACATAACTGAGGTAGGTAGAAAAATTCTCGCTATCAATGAATCAAACACAGGGAGTTTAGGGATCGCGATATCTGAAGCTCTAGAGATGGTATCAAGTAACATTGATACTACAAAATATTGTGCGGGAAGTGTTTTCAACCATGTTTTGTTGCACCAAACCATAATAGGGGAAGAATGTCTTAAGCAAATGGAAGCCATTGGTGAAGCTCCGGATGTAATAATTGGATGCACTGGTGGTGGTGCATGCTTGGGAGGGTTATGTTTTCCTTTTCTTAGGGAAAAACTTAACAACAACATTAATCCTCGTGTAATAGCAGTTGAGCCTACAGCTTGTCCTTCATTGACTAAAGGAGTTTATGCTTATGATTATGGTGATGCTATGGGGATGACGCCTTTGATGAAGATGCATACACTTGGCCATGAGTTTATTCCTGATCCTAAGCATGTTGGTAATTACTCTTTCACTCTCTATTCAACGCCCTCTATACGATCACCTGCTTTTTAACGGTCTGCCTTCGTGGCTCATATGGATAAAAAAAAAAACCTGCTTTTTAACGGTTTCCAATGCCCATATTAACCATTATTATTCTTAATTATGCATACACATTATCTGTCTAAACGTCCCATATTTATGTTTTAAGTCTATGTTTATAGACCATAAAAAATCAAATAGAGCAATCTTTATGGGACAAAGGAAGTACGTTTTTTACCAATATCAATAAAAACTTTACCTTATTATTTTTTATTCCGAAAAATAACTTAACATTTATTCATACATTATGCCATGACAAAAATCTCATTTCTATTGGGTTCACTGCCCCTGCGGGGATGGAGCGACATAAGTTTTAAGAATTCAAGAGAAGGTCACGGCGAGACGAGCCTACCTCCGTTTCTCAATAAGTGAAACACGCACTTTCCCCATTTGGAATAGTCACAATAAGTGCAAACTAGCTCAAAATGATAAAAAAAAGTTCAATATTATTACAAATATGCCACTTAAAGCAAGAGGGTACCACAACTTTTTTGTTTCACCACTTGAATTGCCTACTTTATTGTGGTCCCAACTTTCTCTCTCTATATTCCTTAGTATTTCTCCACTTTTCTATGTTTCACTTATTTAGAAACAGAAAAAATTATTAATTAAAATTACAAATATACAGTTGAATTTAATTTATTATGACCCTAAGCATGTTGTTACTTCCTCTCCCCTTTTCTTTCTAAGAGTTTCACTTGCTTTTTTTATGTACATGTTTTACAATTAATAAATACAATCATATATTGATAAGCATTTTAAAAGGTTGATAATGAATAGAAATTAGTTTTTACGCCCGGGCTATGCCACGGGTAATTTTTATTTATTAATATATTACTTTGAAATTATAACACCAAACATTACTTGGTTTAGTGGTTAAGATATAGTAACTTGAAGTCATGGGATCAAATCTTATACCATGCATTTTCTATCCTTTTATTGTATGTGGTTTATATGAAATAAACACTTTAAGGGACAGCGGCTAGCGCCACGTGGCACAGTTCCTTGTTAATGAATGCCTTCTAATATATTAGTATAGATATGAACTGTTTTGATGATAATTATCTTAATGAAAATTTACGGTAAAAGATTTATAAATTTGACAACAAAAGGCAAATTATATCTATTAACTAGAAATTGGGTTATCTAACAATTACGAAATCTTTTACATGAACAGCCATTAATCATTTCAACTATTTTGAACAACCTTTTTGTGACATGTAATTTGTTCAATGGTTTAATTTTTCTAGGTGGGTTACGTTATCATGGTATGGCACCACTTATTTCACATGTATACGAGTTGGGATTGATAGAAGCAATAGCTCTTCCTCAACTGGAATGCTTCAAAGGTAACAAGAAAGTGCACAAATTACACTGTTATAAACTTAGGCTGCATTTAATAATTAAATAATTACAATACTATAAACTCAGCTAATGCGAAATCTTTGACCGCCGATGTCATTTACGAAAAGCTCTGTTCCCAAGCCAAATATATAGTTGGTGATGTTTTCGTTATTAGTCAAAGTTGGTGGTGCTCCTTGACCCTTGCACCCAAGCCATAGTTGGTATTATTGATTCCAATTTTGCCAATAAAATTTGGCTCAAAAACTATTGGTACTTTCTAACTATTTTAGTATTTTTAATTGGACAAAAGGTATATGTAGTCGGATAAGATTGGATTGAATCAACATGTCATCATATTTTCGATGCTTTTTACAAAAATCTCGTTCATATGTACTCCGTAGTTAGATTATTACATTAACATGTAATTTGTAAAAACTTAGTTAATTTTTGCTTGGTTTTCAGGTGCTGTTGAATTTGCAAGAACCGAAGGATTAATTGCAGCACAGGAATCAACTCATACTATAGCTGCTGTAATCAAGGAAGCTTCACGTTGCAAGGAAACTGGAGAATCTAAAGTGATTCTGATGGCACTCTCAGGAAATGGCAATTTCGACTTGTCAGCTTATGATAAGTATCTACAAGGAAACTTAACTGATTTGGCTTTTTCTGAGGAGAAGATACGAGACTCGCTAGCCAGAATCCCTAGCCTTTCGTAGGCTTCATGTATCATGTGTGTTACTTGAACTCGGATACTTGTGTCAGACATGGGTACATAAGTCAATGTATCTAAGTCTATAGTTAATCAATAATTAAGATGATAGGTTCATTAAGCAACAATTACTTATTGTTGAAGTATTACTATCTCGGAGTAAGGTTGCAAATTGCAAATGTATTAAGGTAACGTTTGAGAACTTGAAGTTGATTTCAATATTTGAATTTCAAATTTTGAAATTGAGATCCTGAAATTTAATTCCACTTTTAATTCCAAATCAGCGTTTGGAAAGGCTTAGAATTCAATTCCGAAATTTCATTAAAATTTACTGTTTGAGAAACACGTACATTAGAGTTCTAGAATTGGAGAGTATAAAATTTTCCTGCTATCCTCCTATTATACGATTTACATCAAAATCACTGTTTAATGAAAGAATAAGATTTGGTGTCAACGAAGACTCATAAAGCTGTTCCGGTTATAGAACGGTTGGTGGTCTTGTGAAGAGTCCGCCAAAGATTGGAGTTAGCGTCCGCAGGTGAATAGCTGCACAAGAAGCAAATGTGAACTACCCTCAGGGGGGATGCAAGGAAACCCCCTCCGACGCTCAAGTCATCACGTGTCCAAATGGGATTTAGAGAGATAAGAGTTCTGAGTGTGAGAGAATGTACCTGCAGAATAGTACTGGTAGGGTATTTATAGAAGTACTATTCACCTGCAGGGTGTGTAATCATTTGACACGTGTATGGCTGTGGTGCGCTCGACATATGGGAAGATTCCCTTATTTTGTCTTATTAGGCGACCGCCAACGTTGTCGGTCCACGTTGATAAGCTGACTTGCTAGAGCTGTAGGCAACTTTACAATATTCGGGTCCGTTAACTTACTTGGGTTATGCCCATACAACTGGCCCCCCAGCATCATTTGGGGTTTTGACCGCTAAGGATGTTGTCAGTAGACGCGAGCCATTGTTGCCGTGTTCAATTTTTTGGAGAAGTGAATTTGGTGGATGCCCCGTGTCGTTGCAGGGAGTTGAAGAATTTTGAAAAGTTAATGATTACTTTTCTGAAAATCCCGCCCATTACTTTATTAGGGTTTAACTACGCTTTGACACTTGGCAGAGATCTGGACAGAATTTGGGGAGTTCTTTTAATCCCAGCCGTTCGTTCACTGATATATATGCCAACAGTTGCCCTTTTTCCGAATTTCTCTACCATTTCTCTCTCTCTTCTCCAGTTCTCATTGTCAAAACCTCCATAGCCAAAGCTCTAACTTGCTTAAACACTGAACCTCTTGCACTCAGATTGCTCCGAAAAGTTTCTAGAAATCTTCGCCTTCACTTTCAGGTCTTAGTGCACTAAAAATTTCGTCTTTTGTGGACAAATTTTTTCTGGGTCTTTGTCGACGGTGTCTGTTCTTCATTCCCGACGATTTTTCCGGCTAAAGCTTGGGTTTTTCTGCGTTTTCTTGTCTTTGGAAGCTTTCCTTGCTCATTTCTGGCGATCGTTGCTTCTTGTCTTTACTTTTTTCCAGCGACCCTTCGTTTCCAGGTCTTTCTTCAATTTTCTCCACATTTCCTTAAGTTTCTTTGCGTATTCATCATGTCGGACCAGTCTGATAGCCAGAACACCCCTAGTGATTTGCTTATGACTGAGAGTGAACCTTCTTCCCCCCTGGCCGATAGCAACCCTTCTTCAGATTCTAGCCCTGTGGGGAGGACTAGGTTGTTGTTGGACATACCCTTAATGGTCGAGAGAGAAAAAGAATTGAGGTCCAAGTTTCTTAACGACCCTGCCACTCCTGAGGAGCATAATTTGACTAGGAACTATCTGTCCGCTAGTCAGAGTGGTGATAGACAGACGCTTAGGGAACTTAGGCATCAAATTCTTGCTAGACGTTCCTTTAGGCATCCTCCAGCCGATTCTGTTCCCAGCCTTGATGTAGCTCCTCTTAGAGAACATCCCTGGTTGGATAGCCTGGCGGATGCTGGGGTTGAGGTAGCGGCCGACTTTTACGACCGTTTACAGCAATCTGCGGCTCCTAACCCTCCTATTATTGATTTAGGTGACGACTGATAGACCGTCGTCAAGCCTAACAAAGATAAACCTAACTCTGTCTCTCTAACTAAATAGAAAGGGCAAGCAAGGGTCGAATCCACAAAGAGACAAGATTAAACACCAATAAGCTAATGTATAATAAGCTAGGCTAAGACAATGGTGATTGAAATTTGGGTTTTTTTTTACTATGTAGGAACTAACTAATGAGAACTAAATCAAGCAAAGAACAAAGTTTTACGATAAAATTAGAGGGACTAGGATATGGGATTCACCACTCAAATCAATCATGAACTTCAACAAACAAGAAGGGGGATAACAATAGCAATGGATAAAAAGGGGTCATCTCTTAAATCCCTAATTACTCTTTCAAGCTAAAAAGGGCTACTTAAGTTGAGAATTAAGGTCTATTTTCATGCACCGAAACTCCAACTCAAGAACATGAATGACAAGATGACAAATTAAACCCCTTAGTTAAAAACCCCTATTTTCATGCAAGTCTAGCTAAGTGAACATATGGGGAATCAACTCTTCAATTTCATCTTTCAATCCTTCATTGAAGTGACTAACATTTAAGTTTCAAAGGAGGCCAATCCACAAAAACTACCAATAGGAACCCCAATAGTTCATTTAAACCCAACAACCAAGTTAGACCCCCAAAAAGAGTGCAAAGTTCATAACATTAATGAGGGTTTCACCCCATACCCTAGAAAAGGGACTACTCACTATTCATGGGATCCACAACACAAAATAAATGATTCAATATCATAAATAATGAGAGGTAAATACTAGAGATTTCAAGTCAAAACTAATATCAAAGCATAAACAACAAGTATTGAAAACTAGTGACAAAGTAAGAGAGAGAAGAGATAAAATTATACTAGAAATTTCAAATCTTCATAAGAATCCAAATATTCAAGCTTCAAATTCCAAAATATTCCTTGCAAAAGCTTCAATCTTTCCTAGATTAGAGAGTAAAATAATATTTAGGCTAAAATAAAGTGGCTAGGTTTTAAAGTTAATCCCCAAAACGGCAACAAATAGGGTATTTATACCCCTTACATTTCCGCAAGAAAAGCTGGAAATCGCGAGAAAATCAGAACAGCGCGCCCGCGCCATACAATCTGGAGCGCCCGCGCTGTGCAAATTCCAGCCAGCGCTGGGTGCAGGGGAAATGCACGGCGCGCCAGCGCCATAGTCTCTGGAGCGCCCGCGCTGTGCAATTTTAGCAGCTTCTAAACTTCCTGCCTCGGTGAGAAAATGAGCGGAGAGCCCGCGCTAGAAACAATGGAGCGCCCGCTCCATACAACAAAAGGCGTGCTCTCCTCTTGGGCACCCGAATGAGTCCTCCAAATGGGCTAGGGGTGTAGGCTCTTCCTTGAATTCCGCTTTCCACGATCTTTCTCCCTTGAGTTAAAACACTAAGAATACCTGCAAGAAAAGGAAACCAAAACAAAGAGTAAAATAGAGTCCTAATGGAGGGAAAAATGCCTAAAACACGAAACTCGTCATTAGAAAAGGTACTAAGTGAGATTGTTAGCAAAATGGAGGTTAAGTTAATGAAGATAAGGAAATATGTACAAGAAATGATGGGAAATAGGAGGCTAAAGTAAGTTAAAAACTCACTTATCAAACTCCCCCGAGCTAATCACTTGCTTGTCCTCAAGCAAGGAGGCAATCACACCATATTAAACTATGAACCACGAGATCGAGGATCCGAGGGATAGTATAGACAACCAACAAATCAAACTTCAAAACAAGCTTTCGAACCCAATATAGCAAGCCGGTTTTCATGAGCAAGGAAGGGGGCTATAACATGTTCTAAACTAAGGTGCGGCGTCAACAATCGTTCGAACTCTTCTAAAAGCATTAAAGAACTTCTCTAAGATCCACACAATTCAAAGGCCTTCCTAATAGAACGAAAATGATCATCCGAACACCTTACTACCCTATCGCACACAAAGTGATTCCCCCAAGCTAAGCATTTTCATTGAGAACAAACTTTTATTGATATATATATATATATATATATATATATGATTTTATACTAGAACGGAACTCGAGATAGCGGGTTGAGGCCTTGCCCTCTTCATGCAGTCCAACCACTGACGATATAGTCATGTTTATGAGGCACGGTACCAAGTACACAGTAGGAGACGCATTAAGAGTTGATACATTCATACCTAAGCCGCGGCGATCCAAATCGCCACTAGGGAGCTCTACTTCTATTTTCAAGCCTCCACTTAGGCATAGAAATGCGCTAGGACTCTCGGTTACTAACCACCCTTATTTGCATATCTCAATTTTTTTTCTCTTTTCTTTGGGAACTACTAGCCCCTTTTTTTTCTTTTTCTTTTTTTTTTTTACTTTTTAGAGAGATCATAGAAGATTGTTAACAAGAATGCTTAACTTGGTAAGATAAAAATGTGCGAGTAAGGAGAAATTACAATGTGAACAAAACGATCTAAAGACTTTATATTGGGAGCGCAAAAGTACTATTAGGCTTTCTAAGAGAAAAATTCTTTATTTTATTTTATGTTTTTTTTTTCGCTAGAAGAGTTGCTCAAAATAGGGAGTTTTGCAACAAAGTTTAAAACATGTTAAAGCCTCCTAACTTGCTCATAAAAGGTAGTGCACAAAGGTTCTACTAGCTTGTTTGAGTAATTTGAGGCCTCGAATGAAGGATCTCTACCCTTCTTGTTTGGATTTTCAAGGATTTGGATACTTAAGGATTTGGATTTTTCACAAGGGGAGCAAGTTGTCCAACAAATTATCATCTCTCACCATCAAATTATCACAAGAACATCATTCACATCCAATAGCATCAAAATAAGTGGATCAAAGTCAAATTGCTTTAAAAAGTGGTGCTTTAGCATACACAAGTCATGATAGTGTGGCAATTACAACTAAAATCCTAATGTAGACATGTGTTATTTAAAGCAACAATTCAATTCATGAATCCGTAAAGGCAAAATCAACCACAATCACGATTTTTTTTTTCATAGAGCATGCATAAAGGACATGAGTAATGATATCAACAAACCCAAAAGGATTCACCAAGGCATCCAACAAACCACATATCACCACCAACCCTAAAGATCTACCATCAAAACCCATAGACTCCTAACAATCCCCCTCTCAAGATAAACATCTGCCCTATACAAACAAAGTACGTTAAGATCATCCCCCCCAAGCTAAGTGAAGCAATGTCCTCAGTGCAAAAACATAGGGGAAGGGAGTAGGCGGATGTGCACATGGGAAAAATTAGCAACCATCGGACCCATCCCCATGATGAGGATAGGAGTCGTAGTTGCCGTAAGGGGGAGGGGAGCCGAACCCCAAGTGGTGTCAATCACGCCCGTGGAGGCATAATAGCCATCCGAGAAAGGGGGAAGACCGGTGGTGGGCGGGATGTTAGGGTCATAGCGGGGGTCGGTACCTCCGGGGTACCGATAATCATAGCCTTCGGTGCGGGGAGGCCAATAAGGGAAGGTGGGTTGCTCATTGTGCCATCCGGGGACGGGGCCTTGTTGAGGATGGTGGTAGGGGTAGTTTAGGTGGGGTTCAAAGTGATTTTGCGAAATTTGCCAATCATAGACACGCCTTTGGTAGAACCCATAATTTTCCATCTCTTCTCGATGACTCCGAACCATCTCTTGTTGGTTGATAGCTATCAAAGCTAGGGAGTCTTGTATAGATTGAAAATCAAAGGGTGAAAAAGGATGGGAAGAACTACTTTCACCCCGAGTAGTAGTGGAAGGGGTAAGTCGGGTACTCGGAGGAGAAGGAGGGACGTCTTGTGGTGCTTGGTCGATAAATTGGTCATTCGCTAAGAGGGGCTCGGGAGGGAAAACCCAAGGGTTCCCGGGATTGTCCATCCTAGTCAATTCCTCATTAGGGAGATAGCAATAGTGTGTGTTTCTCACCCTCCAACTAAATCGACCCGCGACTCTAGTGAATTTGATCTATTGTCGGGATCGGATTGCCTCTAGGTCAAGAAATGGGTTGAGGTGGATGGGTTCACAACCATCAACAAGGTGGCCTAACTCAAGTGCATAGGCAAGTATAGTAATCATGCCACCTAGTTGGATATCCCCAGTTATGGTCGGATCCTCCCGTATCTCAAGACAACGCCTAATGAACAAAAACCCAAAATTGATCTGACCCGCATTAGCTCCCGCTCCCGACTCAGAAAGAAAGTACAAACTTTTAAGGTCTTCCGTGTTTAACTTGCCTAGGTCTTGCCTAGAAAACAACGCATAGCCTAACATACGGTGGAAGTACGAAGAACGGGGATAATGATGTGAGAGGCATGGGAGCTACGTTGGGTAAAGGGTTGGTATTGGGCTATGTCCATCCACCATTGATTTTAATTGTAGGTGGGGTGGGGATGGTGTTGGGGCCATAAGATTGGATGTGAGGGGTCCCAACCAAAAAGCCGGTTGAGTTGAGAGATTTTGAGGGAATGCTCTTTGTTAAAGAGGCGGAAAGTAAGCCTAAACTCTTCAAATTCACCCTCCTTGGAGATTTTCTTCTTCTCGAGGGTTGACAAGATTTCTAGGGTGAGGTGCTCATAGGTGAGTGGGTGTTGTTGAATAAAATCAGCCCACCCAAATTGGGTAGCAAGACCCTTGATATCCTCGTCAAAACCCAAAGCTTGGCAAGTCTCGGGATGGTAAAATTTTGTAGGGCGTATTTTTCTCTCACTTAGGGCCGCGTACCGCTCTTTATAAGAGGTATTGGGTAGTTTAAGGGGTGGCACATTGACGGAGGGTGGTGGTGGTGTGGGTGTGGACGTGGAGGCTTGGACCTTTTGTTTTTTGGATTCCCTAACCATTTTCACACCATATATACTACAAGGAAATGTAACCCCCAACAAAAACACTCAATCACAACAATCTAACCACCCTAAATGCTCAAAGCAACACATAAACCACCACAAGTAGTCCTAGAAAAATCTACCAAATCTATAAACCAATGCCACTTATCAACAATATCACATAAGCTCCAACACTAAACTATCAACTTAAATTTCAAAACACACCACAACAATTCATCAAAAAGTTCATAAAATCTTCACCATTTCACAGAACAACCACAAATTCACCACACATTGTTCAATTTATTGACAATTATTTAAAGAGAAAGGAAAATAAAGGAGAGTAAAAAGAAGTTACCCCTTAGAGTATGAAAATACTCTAAAATTTCACCAAATATGCTTGAATCTCTTGCCTTTAGTTGCTTGTTTTTTCTTGGATTTTTCTGAATTTTTTTCCTTTTTTTCGAATTTTCCAAAAAAAAAAAATTCAAAAACCCTAACTTGACAACAATGGTGAATCTTGTTTTTGTGGGGGTTTTGTGTGGTGAAAGTGGTGAAAGATGATGAAAAGGAGGGTGAGAGTTGAAATTTAAGGAGATTTGATGATGGGTAGGGTGGAGATGAGGGAGAAGAGTGAGAATGGTGAGAGAGAAAAAATGGTGAGAGGAAGAAAATAGTGAGGAAGAAGTGTGAGTGAAGAGAGAGAGAAAGGGGAGAAGGAGAAAAAAAAACTGGTCAGCGTTTTTTTTTTTGAGTTTTTTTTTTTCCGGAAAAAGCTGAGAAGATCAGGAGGCTTACACAGCGCGCCCGCGCTTTACAACTTTTGAGGGTGTCCAAACAATCTGTCCGGAAAAAAAACAATAGCGCGCCCGCTCTGAAAAGAACAGCGCGCCCGCTTCGTTCTATATCTCAGCTGCTCAAGTTTTGTGCGACGCGGCCGCGCTAGAGAGAACGACGCGCCCGCGCCTATACTTCTTGCTTGGGTTTGGCAAGGTTTGCATTAGCGCGCCCCACTGGTGTCCAACGCGCGCCCGCGCTGTGCACATTTTAGGGATTTCTTAGCCTTCTGCCAAACGAAAAAAGGGTCGGAGCGCCCGCGCTTAAACACACGGCGCGCCCGCGCTATATGCTCACGTCTAGGCTAAGGGGAAACCCGGATTAGGCGGAGCGCCCGCTCTGGGTTATACGACGCGCCCGTTCCTCTATCCTTTTGTCGCCGTCTCTTCCCATCTTTAAATTTTTGCTATAATGAAAAATGAACAATAAATTAATAAAATATGGTCTTACTAATTAAGATCCAAGATCACACAAATAAAAATAAAATAATAATAATAATAAAAAATTATAGCAAATAGTGAAAAGAAAGTCGGGTTGCCTCCCGATAAGCGCCTCTTTTTAGGGTCGTGGCTCGACTGTGTTACCAAGTCGTCACTCATGGATAGTGATGGAGTCGAATTCGTCAAGATAAACGGCATGAGTCTCCTCCATAGGGGCACCTTCATAGTAGGTCTTCAAACGTTGACCATTTACCTTAAATGGTGTTGTGTCTCCCCCTCCAATTTCAACCGCTCCATAGGGGAAGACTTGTTTCACTACAAAAGGTCCGCTCCATCTTGACTTGAGCTTACCCGGAAACA
This sequence comes from Beta lomatogona, assembly GCA_947646795.1. Taxonomy (NCBI): domain Eukaryota; kingdom Viridiplantae; phylum Streptophyta; class Magnoliopsida; order Caryophyllales; family Amaranthaceae; genus Beta; species Beta lomatogona. The sequence continues at coordinate 499,824 of CANSNZ010001097.1, read as the reverse complement.
ACTTCAACCGGGAATTGTAGAGTAAAACCTTATCCCCCACCTTGAATTCCCTCTTGATAATATGACGATCGTGCCAAGCTTTTGTCCTCTCCTTGTAGATCTTTGTATTCTCATATGCATCTCTTCTCAATTCATCTAGAGCATTGATGTTAAGAAGCCTCTTTTTCCCCGGAAGCTTGTAAGTCAAAGTTCAAGAATTTAATACCCCAATGTGCTCGGTGTTCAAGTTCTACCGGCAAATGACATGACTTACCATAAACAAGCTTGTAAGGCGTTGTGCCTATGGGGGTCTTGAAAGCGGTCAGATAGGCCCAAAGGGCATCGTCCAACTTGAGAGACTAATCTTTCCGGGACCTATCCACCTTTTTCTCAAGAATCATCTTCACCTCCCAATTAGATTTTTCAACTTGCCCACTTGTTTGGGGGTGATAGGCTAGTGCAATCTTGTGCCTTACACCATACTTTGCAAGAAGAGCTTGGAAAGACTTTTTTGCAAAGTGAGAGCCCCCATCACTAATCACGGCTCGGGGCACACCAAAACGAGGAAAAATGACCTTCTTAAGCAACTTGATTACTACCTTGGAGTCATTTGTGGGCGATGCAAGTGCTTCCACCCATTTTGACACATAATCAACGGCAACCAAATTGTAATTGTTTCCACATGAAGAGGGGAAATGGCCCATGAAGTCAATACCCCAAACATCAAAGATTTCAAGCTCTAATATGTTGTTCAAAGGCATCTCGTGCCTCCTTGAGATATTCCCTACTCGTTAACAACGATCACAAGCCTTGATTACTCCCCACACATCCTTAAACATGGAAGGCTAAAAGAAACCACATTGGAGAATCTTGGCCACCGTCTTGTTAGCACTCATATGTCCCCCACAAGGTGAGGAGTGACACATGGTGATAACATTCTCAATCTCATTGTCGGGGACGCACCTCCTAAATATCCCATCGGGTCCTCTCTTGAATAGTAGTGGGTCATCCCAAACATAGTGGCGAGCATCATGGAGAAATTTCTTCTTTTGTTGACTAGAAAGTTGGGGAGGTAGAATTTCACATGAGAGAAAGTTGGCTATATCCGCATACCATGGAGTTGGTGTTGCAAGGATAGCGAAGAGCTTATCATCCGAGAATGAGTCATCTATGGGCAACGACTCATTTTTGTCCTCGTGAAGGGAGAGTCGTGAGAGATGATCGGCTACTACATTCTCCGCCCCCTTCTTGTCCCTTATCTCTATGTCAAACTCTTGTAGGAGCAATATCCATTGCCGGTGGCTGCTGTTCTGCGAAGGATCAGGTCGCCAATATCTAACGGTGTCTCCATGACTTTCTTATTATAAGCCTTGCTGATTTTATCTTTGTAAGCGGCTGCTCTCAGATCCGCCATAAGCCTTGTTTCTGGCAAGAAGTCTAGGTTTTCCCTGAGTGTCTGGTCGTTCCTTTGAAGGTCTTGGTGCTTGATCCGGTAAGAGGGTAGCCCCACCTCTACCAGTAACACCGCTTCTGCCCCAAGGGCCAGCTTGAAAGGGCTTTCTCCCGTCGCTTCCTTCTTTGTTGTTCTATTTAACCATAGCACTACTGGGACCATATCGGCCCATCTTCCTTTAAACTCATCTAGCTTTTTCTTCAGGGCATTCAAGATTTGTTTGTTCGCGGCTTCTGCTTGTCCGTTGCTCTGAGGATGGCAGACGACCGAGTATACAAACTTCACACGAAACTCCGTCAAAAAGGCTTGTATGGGACGACAATCAAATTGGACGCCATGGTCGAAGACGACAGCAGTGGGAATCCTAAATCTTGTCATAATGTTCTGCCAGATGAATTTCTTGACCTGATTTGCCTTGATCTTTGATGTCGGTTATGCCTCTATCCACTTTGTAAAGTAATCAATGCCCACTATTAGGAATCTCCTTCCTCCAGTTGATGTGGTGAACGGTCCCAGGATGTCCATTCCCCACTGGGCAAACGGAATTGGGCATAGGATAGGCTGCAAATCATTGGCTGGCCTATAAATGACGGGAGCATATCTCTGGCACTTATCACACTTCTTGACATAGCCCTGGGCGTCCGTCAGCATACTTGGCCAGTAAAACCCAGCTCTCAATGCCTTAAGTGCCAAAGCCTTTCCGCCAATATGGTTGCCGCAAATGCCCTCGTGTATTTCTTCAAGGATTTTTGCGGACTCCCATGCAGTTGCGCACTTAAGAAAAGGTAGACCGAATGATTTCTTGTACAGCTCATTTTGATATATGACGTGCCAGCTTTCTTGTCGCTTCAATTTCTTAGCGGACAAAGGATCATTGGGAAGCGTCCCGGTCAGCTAATACGCCACCAGCTCACTAAACCACTCCCCTTGCTGGTTTATGTTGTTGACGGTCACAATTTTTTCCGTGATGCTCTTTTCCTTCAAGATGTCCACCGTGACAGTTTTCTCGATGCTAAATGAGTCAGGACTTGCCAATTTGGACAATGCGTCCGTTTTCGTGTTCTCGGCCCTAGGTATTGCTTGAATCTCAAAGTGATTTAATTGAACTATCAACTCCTTGGCCTTTTCCACGTACTTTAGCATGTTGGGCTCTCTGACTTCAAATTCTCCTCTTAGCTGGCCGCTAACCAACTGCGAGTCTGTCTTCAAAAGTACACCCTTAGCGCCCGCCGCCAAACACATTCTCAAGCCCGCAATTGCTGCTTCATATTCTGCTTCATTGTTTGACGCCGGGAAAGCAAACTTGATGGCATACTGGTATGAATTTCCCTCAGGGCTGATCATCACTATACCAGCCCCGGATCCGCTAACAGCGGACGATCCGTCAACCTCCAGTAGCCAGATTTCCTTTTGCTCCACTTCTTCCTCCTCATATGAGACTTCCACAATAAAATCCGCCAGGGCTTGGACTTTGATAGCGGTCCTAGGCTTGTACTATATATCGTATTCTGATAGTTCCACGGCCATTTCAGTAAGTGGCCAGAACTATCCATCTTTTGTAACGCTTTTTCAAGCGGCTGATTGGTTAAAACTTGGATGGGATGACAGTTAAAGTATGGCCTGAGCTTCCTGGCGGCAATTATCACGGCTAAAGCCATTTTCTCAATCAGCTGATAACGGCTCAGTGGCCCGTTAAGGATGTGGCTGACGAAGTATATTGGTTGTTGCCTCTTCTCCTTTTCCACCAACAACACGGCCGCGACTGTTTTAGGCGAGGCCGAGATATATAATTGCAGTACGTCTCCAGTCTCGGGCCTTGTTATGGTGGGTAAGCTCTTCAAATGCTCTTTTACCGCCAGGAATGCTTTGCTTTGCTCCTCTCCCCACTCAAATTTCTTATTTCCCCTTAGCAGCGCAAAGAAAGGCAAAGCCTTGTCTGCTAATTTTGAGATGAATCGAGTGAGGGCCGCCATTCTTCCTGTCAGCCTCTGAATATCTTTGACGCTCTTTGGCTCAGGTAAGTCGACAATAGCTTGAACTTTGTCCGGATTCGCGTCAATCCCTCTTTTGCTTACCAAAAAACCCAAAAACTTCCCTGCTCTCACTCCAAAGACACATTTCTTTGGGTTGAGCTTCATCTTATACTTTCTCAAAATTCTAAAAGTTTCTTCCAGGTCATCCAGGTGTTCGAGTTCAGTTTACTTTTGACGATGGAGTCGTCAACATATGCTTCGATGTTCCTCCCCCTCTGATCCGCGAATACCTTGTCAACCAGCTTTTGGTAGGTTGCTCCTGCATTTCGGAGCCCAAACGGCATTGTCTTATAGTTGTACACGCCACATTCCGTGATGAATGTTGCCTTCTTTCTATCGGCCTAGAGCAAGCTAATCTGGTGATAGCCCAATAACGCATCCATAAAGCTTAGCAGTGCATGGCCGCTAGTAGAGTCTACTAGCTGGTCTATTCTTGGTAGCGGATAATAGTCCTTTGGGCAAGCTCTATTGAGGTCCGTAAAGTCTACGCACATCCTCCATTGGCCGTTAGCTTTTTCACCATGACCACATTAGCCAACCATTCTGGGTAATCGCATGGCTCAATGAAATCAGCTGCTAACAGCTTATCAACTTCCTCTTTGATGGCCTTGTTCTTTTCGGCCGAAAAAATTCGCTTCTTTTGCTTGATTGGGCGGACAGTGCTGTCAACATTTAGACGATGTACCATCACGGTCGGGTCTATTCCCGGCATCTCATCCGCCGAGAACACGAAGACATCGGCATTTTCTCTTAGCGTTGACCCTGACCTTTGGGTCCATGTTTGTTCCGACAGCAACTGTCCTTGCCGGATCCTCCGCCAGCATCTCATGCTTTGTTTGTCCGTCCGGCTTTAGCCTTGGCGTATCGTCGGGCCTAGATTCTAACTCTTCCATTGAAACTTCCATCATCTCCTCATCCCCTTTCTCAAATTCTTCCTCATTTGCCAGAGCTCTCCTCTGAGCTCGCCTTTGCTTCCGAGTTGGCGGATTCAGGTCTTCTACCGGGATTCTCCTTGTCGCTTGCTTTAATGCTGTTAGATAGCATGATTTTGCCATCTCCTGATTTCCTCTTAACTTTGCTGTCGTCCCGAAGTTGAAAACGTACAGCATAGTCAGATGGTAGGTTGACACAACTCCTTGGACGTCATGGATGAAGGGACGTCCGATAATTGCATTGTAAGCTCCTGGTACGTCAACCACCAAAAACTCCGTTATTACATCCCTGGCGTCTCCATCTTCCCCCACCTTGACCGGCAGGGTTATCAAACCTTCGGGAATCACTGACGCCCCCGTGAAACCTATCACCGGGTAGCGAACAGGCTTCAAATGCTCCCGGCCAATCATCAGTTTCTCAAAAGTTGAGAGATACAATATGTTGGCAGAACTTCCTCCATCCACCAGGATTCTATGAATCAAATAGTTTGATACTTTCAGCGTGACGACCAGAGGGTCGTCATGGGATAGACGACATGCTTCGCGTCCTCCACAGTGAAAGACATGGCGGGCATTACTGGCAGCCTTCTTCATTACATGCTTTCGTTGAAATTGACCTGGTGCCTGAATTCTTTTAGGCTGGCCTTCGCTCAGTTCACGCTACCGCCATGAATCGGACCGTCACTTATAACGTGAATTTCCGAGATCCGCGATTACATTCTGGTTATTTGGCTTTATCACGCCTCCTTCCTTTGACTGAGACTTGTACTGAGTGAAGTAACCCCGTCTTATCAGATCCTCCAGATTATCCTTCAAATGCCTACAGTTCTCAGTAGTATGACCGTGATCCCCATAAAAGTCGCACCACTTGCTCTTATCATGGTTTTTGTGAAACATTTGTTTTGGACGCTGCCATTTATCATTGTCCTTGTTCATCTGATATATCTGAGCTCTTGAGGTCGTGAGCAGCGTATATGCATCGAACTTATCTTTGTACTCTAACCTTTCGCGGTCATTCTTCTCGCGGTCATTTCCTCTCTTGACCACATTTGACTCTTGTTTTCTTTCATCTCGGCCGCGATCATTTTCGCGACCCTTTTCTTTCTTCTGCTTATCATCCTTCTTCTTTTCAGGCTCGCAACTTTGGCTGCTCGCGGCCTTGTCAAACTCTTCACCCCTGATAAAATCGTTTGCCTTCCTCAAGACTGGCTCTAAGGATGTGAAGGTTTTACGGCCCAGGTAGCTCCTGAATGCAGACCCCTCTCTCAGCCCAGTCATCAAAGCTAAGACGGCCACATCCTGCTGAAGACGGGGAATGGTGGCCGCCTCAGCATTAAAACGGCCAACGAAATCTCGCAGGCTCTCATTTTCCCTCTGCTTGATAGATAACAACTCGCCAGTTGTGCGCTCACGGCGCCTATTGCTCACGAAGTGAGTGCTGAACGTAGATGAAAGATGAGAAAAACTAGAAACATTACCAGCCTTGATGCTTTTAAACCATGTATGGGCAATCCCAGTTAGATTGGATGGGAAGACCTTACACCAGATAGCGTCCACCTGGGTGTATAAATACATGTGCCCCTCATAAGCGGCCACATGGTCATCTGGGTCTGAGGTGCCGTCGTATTTGCAGGACGACATCTTAATCCGCGGCATGGGGTGGTTCAAGATATTTGGAATGAAGGGGGACAGCTTAGGCTTGATCAATAAGTGTCTGCCAGCAGAATAATTGCTTGCACCACTGGTGATGTGTTCTCGGTGAGAACAACTTTGATTCTCATCTTCAGAATTGTTGAGATCCTCAGTCTCTAGAATTGCTTCTTCATACTCTGGGTCTTCAATTTGCCTTTCCATCTGGCGTCCCTCTTGAGTGAAGGTCCGCATTCTCCTTATTGGGGTGCCATCGACGTTGCGACCATTCGCGGTCGACACCCGCCTACGAACTTGGCCAACCCTTGCATTAGGAGTGGGGGTGTTGTTAGGCTGAGTACCCGCTTGCAACATTTGAATGAAAGACGCTACAGTTTGTAGCTGCTCAGCAGAGAATTGACGGAATTGAGCCAAGTTGAGTGGTCCGCCACCAGTGTTAACCTGAGATACATTGTTCTCAGGAGTTTGTTGTTCGTTGCCATTCCCGGCCCCTCTGGTGTTGAATAGGGGTGCGCCGAGTGGTCCGGTAATGATGGGCTGTGTGGACCCCTGACCGGGTTCGAACCCTAGTGGACCACGTCCGTCATTGTTTGCTCCTTCCATGATAGCGTTCACAAAGATGGGAGGCCCCTCCTTCTAGCGCCAAATTATTCCGGTTATAGAACAGTTGGCGGTCTTGTGAAGAGTCCGCCAAAGATTGGAGTTAGCGTCCGCAGGTGAATAGCTGCACAAGAAGCAAACGTGAACTACCCTCGGGGGGGATGCGAGGAAACCCCCTCCGACTCTCAAGTCAGCACGTGTCCAAATGGGATTTAGAGAGAGATTAGAGTTCTGAGTGTGAGAGAATGTACCTGCTGAATAATACTGGTGGGGTATTTATAGAAGTACTATTCACCTGGCAGGGTGTGTAATCGTTTGACACATGTATGGCTGTGGTGCGCTCGACATATGGGAATATTCCCTTATATTATCTTGTTAGGCTACCGCCAACGTTGTCGGTCCACATTGATAAGCTGACTTGCTAGAGCTGTAGGCGACTTTACAATATTCGCGTCCGTTAATGTGTCCGCGGCCTCCTCAGGGAGGTCCGCTAACTTACTTGGGTTATACCCATACAAAAGCAATGAAAAAAAGGAACAAGAAAGAAAGTCATCTACAAAAACAATGAAATAAGTGCTTGAATACTTCATCGCTGCAACAAAAATTATGGCCAAGATCTCATCATATGATTGTTCTCCTAAAATTTCTTATAAATTCCAATAATTTATGTGATTATGCCAATAATTTAAGTTGTCTGATGGCCAAAGTTCTTCACGTCAAAGCATCAAACTTGGGATTCAATGGAGCTTTGTATACGGAGAATTATGCCATAAGTTTGCAAAAATGTTGTTGATTTACCATTGGACGCTGACGGACTATGAGAGAAAAAGAGATGAAAATGATGGAGAAGAGAGCTTAGTTTAAGCATTAATAAATGCAGCCTAAGTTTATAGCATTGTAATTTGTGCACTTTCTTGTTACCTTTGAAGCATTCCAGTTGAGGAAGGGCTTGCTTCTAACTTCTATCATGTGAAATAAGGGGTGCCATACCATGGTAACGTAACCCACCTAGAAAAATTTAACCATTGAAACAAATTACATGTCACAAAAAGGTTGTTCAAGAAAAACATCTTGAAATGATTAATGGTTGTTTATGTAAACAGTTTGTAAATACTAAATAGTTAGATAACCCTATTTCTAGCTAGTTGATAGATATACTTTGCCTTTCAGAGTTAAATTATAGAACTTTGACTGAAAATAATTATTAAGATGATTATTTTCAAAACGGTATCATGTGAGATATTGTTAAATTCGTTTTAAAGTATATTTTATATATTATTGACTTTTAATTAGTTCGAATAATTGTCCCACTTTTATGACGTCAAAATTGTTCATGACTCTTGGTTGTCATGACTCATGCATGATTCGAAAAGTTCACTGTTTATACATCCATTATAGTACGAAATTACCTACTCCACATTAGTAGGTAAATGCAATATCTACAAAAAACATTAGAAGGTAAATACCTCGTACCAGAGAAGTCGTTGACGTATATTACCATCTGATTACTTGCACTAGATTAGTTGTTGGCGTGTATTATCATCTGATCATATGCCGAAGTATTCTCAATACATAGTTTGGTATTCAAAAGTGAATATATGCTCGTATAGTCGTATTGTCTCGGTCTCTTAAACAAAGCACATGTTCTTCCAGAATTAAGATATGTACTAATTAAGATAACAAGACGAGAATGAATGACAAGTGTCAATGTCAGATGCCACAAGCTTATTTTTTCAACTTATTTCAAACTCATTGCTTATATTATCTCTATTTTTAAAAAAAAAAATTTACACTAGTTTATTTTTCTCGCTTGTCAACACATGATTTTTATCATAAATATCTTTAATTATATATTATTAAAAATTATAAAAAGATAATATCTTGAAGAATATACATTGAGAAAAACTAAATAACAACTCATATAATAATATTTGATTGTATATTTTAAGTATAAAAATATGGTCAAAATAAGATATGTAAATATAAAAAAGTCAAAGTTATTCCCGAACAGGAAATCTATATATAAAAGGGTGTTGAACCCTAGTTTTGATGATGATAAAGGAACAAAGATACAAACTAAGTAATGAACTAACAAGTTGTTAAGTGAATGAATTTTGCAATGTATCAATGAAAAGAGCAAAGAGAATACTAAGTCTAAGAAAGAAATCAAGTTTGGATTTTGAAGACTAAGTGAATATGCTCAAGGAACTGATACTGGGAAGCATTGGAGCAAGAGAATCTAAGCGAGACTTTTTGTTTTTAATTCCAATGTAAATGAACGAGTAAGTAATGATAAGGAACAATGGCAATATAAAAAGAGAACGAGTTTCAGTTCCTTTGAAAGGAACAGACAAACTGGCGTTGTCATGTTAAGTTAAAGGAACTAACAATTTAAAATGAACTAGACATATGCTATATTTATGCAACGGTTAAATTATGTCATTTGAGTGATTAATGCCTAAATAATAGGAAACCGTTTTTATGTTTGGTAAAAATCTAATTTTAGGGAAAAAGATTTTTATTTTATTTGAAGTTAAAAATCCTTTTTCGGTTTTAAAGAAAATATTTTAAAAGATAATATTTTGTTAAAAGGATTTAATTTTGGTTTTAAAATACTTTTTAATTAAAAATCAGATTTATATTTACTTGACAAATTTGTTGCTATAAAGAAGCAATATGAATTCTATAACACACGTTCAACTAAGATCGTGGGGATTATGTGTAACAAAAGGAACGTGTTCCTCTAATTAAGGAACATCATGGGAAAATGTTTTTACCACTAACACATGTTTTAATTCCACATTCTACTTAATCACTGCTATAAATATTTATGTCTAAGTAAGTTCCAATTTGTATATGACCAAGAGAATTAATGAGTTTAACTAAGTAAAGTGTCAGTGCCTTCATTCTCTCACAAGCCATTTGTCCTTTGCCTTCTAACTCTATTCCACTAAACTGTATTTGATCATTGTAATTTTGGTTTTGGGGTAAGGGGATTTTGAGTGAAGTCCTGTAAGAGAGAAGCCTTAAGTGAAGCAAATTAAAGTGAGAAAACTTCAAGTGAAGTTGAGAGGAACATCTGTTAAGGGAACAATTGTTCAGGAACTTGAGTTTAGGAACTCAAGGTATGACCAGTGAGTAGAATTAGTTTGTAACAGAGTTGTTTGGCCTAATTAGTGAAAGTGTTGAGTTTAAAATCCCTAGTGGTCGAGGTTATTTCTTCTTATTGGGCCCAAGAAGTTTTTTCTCGTAAAAATCCCTTATGTTCCTTTAGATTGTTTCTTTGTTTAAGTTTTATAATTTCGCAAAAATTACGTTTATTTCTACACATACAATTCACCCCCTCTTGTAGTGTTTCTAGTGAAATAACAAAGAGTTTTGGGGAATTGTCCTGGTGATACGTTAGTTTGAGGAATATGCTATTAGAGAGCCAACTCATATGAGCAAGAGTGAACTACTCGGTGTGATCCCAAGAATACTCCTCCAATGCTCAAGGCATAATTGTGCATTGGCAAATGTGCAAGTTGACAAGGCGAAACTAATTAAAAATGGAGAGAGTATGGGAAGAGGGGAGGACTTGGTGTCCACCCTAAGTTACATAAATATCCTCAAAGAAAAATACAAACTCAATCTTTTTTTCTAAAAAAAATCCAACGAATTTCTCTAACCCTCTTCTCGTTATTTATGGTTAAAATCAACATTACCAACCTTTTTTCTTAAAAAATAACTAATTTAATGGCACTGTCTCTAACTCGCTTCCCATCATTAAATGCTACACAAACAACTTTATAGACTTTCTAAATTAAAACGAAATAGGAAAATACACTCTGAACTCATGCCAAGATACTGGTTCTTCTTCTTCTTTTTTCTCTCTTCTCTAATATTCTTCCTATTCTCCCTTCCATTAGTTACCTTCTATAGAGTACTAATGTTGTATTCTTCCGAAACAACTTTCCTGATTGCTTTTGCATGCATTGTGTGCATATACTTATCTCCATCTGTTTTAATTCACTTTTTTACTAAAACTTTTTATCATTTTGCGAGAATCTTTTTCCCTTTTTAGGGTTTTAACACTATCATATCGATACGTTTGTTTGAATAGTAATGCAAGAGAGAAAGGAAGGGAATGGATAGAGGAAGGGGAGGGGAAGGAAAGGGAGGAGGAATATAAAGCTCTATTTTTTCTCCAATTCTTTCCAATTTGAAGAGAGGTGATGTCATTAAAAAGGGAGGAAAATTGGATCGTTCCCTCTTCCGCCCTCCAATCTCTTATTGTTCTCCTCCCTTTTCGTCCATTTTCTCCGATCCAAATAAAGTGATAGGAATACAATTTAGGTTCTCCCTTTAAAAGAAATTTGGGGTTCAAGAGATAATATTATATTAAATTGATAATACTACATTACGCCTAAATGGGACAAAGTATATTCTATGGGCATGAATTACGCTATAAAATAATTCAACTTCATAAGTGTTTGCACCTCCAAAAGCATCATCAAAGTAGTATTAAGACAGCCAAGTCATGATTATGCTGCATTACACCTTTATAATCTTTTTTACGTGGTTAACAATTATAAAAGTAAAGTTGGGATAAAAACTTAAAATTTCTCTCTCAAACACTAACCTTCATTAGCGAATTGTGTAGGTCGTCGCCCGTACGGCCTTCCATCGGTTGTACTAGAGGATAACTTGAGATGTTATTTTAGGCCCCGTTCTTTTGGACTGAGAGAAATTGAACTGCACTGAACTGAATTAAACTGAACTGAACTGAAATAATAATAATAATAATAATAATAATAAAATAATAATAATAATAATAATAATTAAACTGAATTGAACTGAAATTAACTTAACTGAACTGAACTGAAAATAAGTCCAAAAAAACAGAGCCTAAAGTCGCTTGGAACTTAGGCTCTATTCGTTTTTAAACTTTAACCACTCTTCCTCCTTATGCGATCGAGGAACTTCTCTATACATCAACATGATGGTTTTCTCTACTCCCATTGTAAGAGTATGTTTTGCTTTTCAGTTTACAAGATTGAAGATATGAATAATTGAAATTATTGGTTCAAGATCAAGAACATGAAGGTGGAAATTAGATTTCAATTTGCTATTACATCATACATTAAAAATGTTGAGTTATCGAATTTCATTTAAGGTTGGATACTTGGAATATGACCTTATCAAAGAAGCGGCAACAAAGAGTTCATACTAATTTGAGAATCCTTAGGTGATCGTAGGAGTACATAGAACTGTGCTACCAAATGAATTTTTTGGACATTTGTAACATATTTTGCTTAAATGTGCAAAAAATATGAGAGGAAGCACCTAATTTTAGGTGTTTTGGAGAGCATTATGAAGGCTTTGTAGTAAATTAGATGAAAAATCTCACATTGGTGCCTTAAATTATCTTTTATTTAAAAAATAATTATTGTTATAGATCCTATATGGCGGCTTATTAATGAAAACAAAGTTAGATTTATGATAAACAAAGAGTTAGAAGTACCTACTCCCGATGTTCATATTATAAGGCATTTTAGCTAAAAAACATGTTTCAAAATATAAGTCATTTTACAAAACCAATTTAAAATTAAATTCAACTTTGTATTTCTACCACTGTTTTTTTTTAGTTATTACACTTTGACATTTTCACTATTCACAAATTTTATTTTGACCATTGTTTGTGATTTGTACGTAAAGAAAAAAAAAATATAATCATGATCTTGTTAGTTTCTTCTTAATATGTAATTCCTCTGTTTTTTTATAGATGCTACATAGTGAAAGTATGGAGTTTTTAAGAAAGGTAGAGAGAGAAAGTGGGGGACCACCACTTTTTGAATAAAAAAAAACATTTGTTAAGGAGAACGTATGGGTATTTTAAAGGAAACAGTGGGGGCCCATCAACTTTCTAATAGTATTTTAAAATCTTTATGGTGAAAAGTGATCCATCTATGGTATGTAGCATCTATTATGACGTTTTCATTTAAGGAAAATGTAACATCTATAAAAAAAACAGAGGAAATAGTTGTTGGAGTTTACAGTAGAAACTCTTAAGTTTTGCTTTAAAAGAATATGAAGAGTCTTTTGCCTTTTGTCCCACATTGAAAGAATAGAAGGGAAGAGTACGGTTTATAACTATTACTCTTCCTCTACCCTTTGAGTTGAGTAGCAATGAGACTTTTAGTGGGTGAGTGGTGATGGAAAGTTACCACACGCGTGCGTCGCACGCCCGGTCCGAGCCAGGGCTTTGGGCTTTGGGGAATAAACTTAACTATCTTTTTGGGTCAAGTATTAGCATTTAATGACCGTTTTTTTTAAATCAGAATTAAGTTACCATTTTTCCATAATCTCTCTCTTAATTGACTGTTTTCCCTAATTTCTCTCCTAGTCTGCTGCCATTAACCTCCCTATTTACTCCGTTTTATCCCACGTAATCAGCCATGATCTGATCACGTTTGTTTATTCAGTTCCTATAAATACCAATGCTTTGGTATTGGTTCAACACACAACAAATTACATCTTCCTCTTCTCTTTAGTTTCTTATTCTGCGCAATTTTTTTGAGCGTTCTCAATCTGCTTTTCTGTCAACACTGGAAAGGTAGAAGCCGTGTATCCCTGGAGGTTGATTGTTGTCGGTCCGTGCGTTGTTGCGGGGCAAATTCAACTTCAGGGCAGTGTTTAATTCACACCACGCGATTGTAAGATAAATTCATTTAATTTGTTACCAGTTTACATTCCTACAATAGTTTATAGATATCTACTTTTTATAACTTTTACAAATGCAAAACTAGAGATATTAATGCTCAAAGTTTTGCATTGGCAGCATAAAAGTGAAAGTACAAGAATCTTTTAAAAACAGAGGGAATACTATCAAGATAAGATTAGTTTATCTTATACTAATACCTCTGTTTCACAATACATGCAACATTTAATTTTGACGTGCACAAACACGCTTCTTTGGACATTAATATCTCTAGTTACGTATAAGTAAGAATTACAAAAAGTTTATGTTTGGAATCCTCACATTGAGACGAATTTAACAAGATCACACTTAGCTTCAATATGTTTTTTCTTACATAAACGGTAAGAGAAATATTGTCAAAGCTGGTTGATAAATAGTATTAAAATGAGAAATGGTGCAAGTATTGTGAAACGGAGGTAGTAGTATTATCAATACAATATTTAATGTTAATTGATACTACATATGCAAATTTAACTAAAACTAACTCAATTCTTAATATGCATAAAAGTGGTTGATAAGTGCGTTTTGAACGCACTTTATGAGCTTCTTTTAGCTTGGTTTGATCCTCTTTCCTCCCTTTTCTTCCCTCTTTCTTCCTCAATTCCTTCTTTATTTATTTCACTTGATCATTGTTGATCATAGTGACATTTTGCTAGATTTTCAGTCAATTTTGACTGGAATTCAAGTACATTTGCTTTCACCGTGTTTCCCATGCTTTGATTGCAGGTATGACCTTTTCCGAGGTCGAGAGTTGGGAGATACGACATAAGGAATGAGTTGGAGAAGCCGAGCAGAGACTAATGTGCGCTGGCACCACCTTCTAGGCGCCCGCACAGGTTGGTGCGCCCGCACGCCCAAGTGGTGCACCCGCACCATCAGAGACTTTTGAAGCCCAAATGTCAGAAGGCATGGTGCACCCGCACCACCTCACAACGGTGCGCCCGCACTGTTTGACGCTTGACATCAATTATGAGGCAGAATGACAAAAGAAAAAAAAGTCGAGCCTAATTAAAACGATAGTTTTGTTTTAGTTTATGACTTATGTTTTATTCCAGAGTTTAGAGACTATTATTAGGGTTGATATTAGAGAGGAAAACATTGAACTTGTTCCTAGATTTGAGATTCTAGATCATAGTTTGTGATTTCTACAACATTGAAGGTACATTTAATTCAATTAGTTTCAAAGTTTTCAGTTTTTATTCTCTCTTTTCGTTGTTATTCTTTGTTCTTCCATATTATTAGATCTCCTTATTCATAGTTTCATAATTGCTATTTTCATTAGATTAATTATCTCTTAATCATGTTTAGCTCTAGATTAGTTATAGATTTCATGTTTTATTGCTTAGAATCCATGATTATTAGTGAGTAGTTTCCTATCTAGGGTTAGGGTGAAAGTATGGATTAGGGTTTAAATGTATTGCTAATGTGATTGTGATGATCTAAAGATGTTTATGCATTGATCTTGGTGTTTTGAGGTCTTAGGATAGATATTGATCACATTTATACTTTGGTATTTTGAATTCAAATGTTCTTAAATCGAATTTTGAACTCTTTTATCATGCCCATGAATCAACTTAGTTTCTAGGCCAAGATATTGGGTAGAAATTAAGGGGATCCTTTATTAGGGGTTTTCCGAATTTATTGAATCTCTTAATAAATTGACTAAAGACCATTCGAGAGAGGATTTAGTTGATTGATTAAGTGATTATTCTTGAGGACTCTAGTATTTTAGAGGAAAACTAAACCTTGCGTAATCGTTGCCTTTGATTCACAATTGCATTAATAATCGTTGTCCGCTTTGATCCATACTAGTAACCTTAACTCTAGTGTCTTCCTATTGATATTTTCTTCTCATGTTATTTGCTAGTCCTTTGATGGTAGCTAGTCATAGTTGTTACCAAATCATTTTAAACCCCAAAAACCCTTCAATTAAGTATTAGACTTGATAGACTTTAATTAATCCCATTTTCCCTGTGGATCGACCCTTGACTTGCCTTTACTACGTTCTTAGTAATTACTTGTTAGGTTTTATAAATATTATTTGAAAAGCGACTTTTGATACCTTAACGACACACTAAAAACCTCTTATCAGTGGTTTACCGTTTACATGCCTTTACAACTTGATACGCAGGGTATATAAATAAAGTTTCAAGAACTTTATGTGCGCAAGAGTTAATAAAAATAGAGCCATAATAACATGACAAATAAAACGCAAAAAGAACTAATTATCATACATCCCCTATGAAGAGCTTATGCTAACTAATCCGAACTAACTAAGGCTCTATTCTCTTAAGCTTATTTTTTCTTAACTTAATTTATTTTTGTTTAACTCAACTTATTTTTGTTGAACTTAACTTATTTTTGCTTAACTTATTAATACTGAACTTAAGTTATTTTGTTGTAACTTAGAGTTAATCTTTGTTACACCAAATTTTGCTGAACTTTTTTACTGTACTTAGGCTATGCTCTGTTACCAGATAAGATAAAACACTTGTAGAAAGTTACCATATATATTGCTGCTATTAAATTATTGCGGTTTTACCCATGCACAACAATAAAATCCGTAAAAAGAAAAAAAAGATAAAATATAATAAGATTAAATAAGTACATATAAGATGAGTTCAGATAAATCTGGAAAAGATAAAATAAGTTGAATAAAACGGACTAACTATATTAGGCAACATAATAAACTAGAATATAAGTTCAAATAAGTTAAGATATGATAAGTTCAGATAATATAAGACAAGTTAAAATAAGATAAGATAAGTTTAGATAAGAGAAAATAATTTTAGATAAGTCAAAATAAGTTGAATCAAATAGAGACTTATTTTTGCTGAATTTAACTTACTTTTGCTGAATTTAACTTGTTTTTATTAAAACTTATATTAATAAGCCGAGGAGAACAAAGCATAACATTTGCTGCAATTGACCTCGTATTTTACAGGATTTCGGATTTTTTTTTCTATATTATGTTTTTACTTAGTGGGATGTTAGAGTATTAAATATGAATATATTACAACAAAAAATTAATCATTTAGGTGATACATTATAAACGGGCCTAATGAATTCTATACAAATTTAGTTTGACATTTGTGTCTAAAAAAGACTAGTAACATAAAAAAGGAATGAAAGGAATGCAAGAATTATGATTTTTGAATTGGGCACCTATAGTTACATGCAATTTATATTCTAATCTAATAAGTAAGTAATTGTGTGTTGCACCCCGCATTAATTTATTTTCATCCAAAACTCTAATTATCTTTCCTTACTATTATAAATAATTAATTAAAAAAGGTTGCAAATTTAAAGTTGGTTAATCATGATTAAAACTTCTCCTCAAAAAAATCATGATTAAAACTATTAGTATTCTACAACAAATGGAGTCTTTGATGGAGACTTTCACAAAATATAATCAAATCTTTATTTATAGCACTCCATCACTACCAATCTAATACTATATGTTAATATACAACTATCAGTTATAAGCGGCAAATAATTGCAAAAATTAGTCATAAGATGAGAAAAAACAGGAAAAATAAACTATAGTGGCTTAATTCTTGTTTAGCTACTTAAAATAGGAAGAAAATGGGAGCCACAACCCCTATTATAAAAATAATAAAAACCACAAGGTTTCCGCCAAAAAAATAAGCTTTTCTTCGCCAAAACCTCGGACGTCAGTGTTCCAGGGGTAGTTTCGTCAATCAAATTTAACATCATAATTAATCCTACTTCTCCAGCTATTTGTTCTTTTTATTTTTCTTTTTAGGTATTTTTTTAAAAAAATTTATTTGTTAGTTTTTCCGTCACAAAAACTATCCATATAACTCTTTACGGTCCACTCTTTATACTTACTTCTTCGCTTCTTACAAATATATACATAAATAAGATAGAATTACATCCGTATTCAAAATATTATTCGCTTCATTCCAAAACCATATGCCAAATAGGAAGAACAAATAAATACGGAAATAAGATAAAATTACATCCGTATTCAAAATATTACTCGCTTCTTTCCAAAAGCAGATACCAAATAGGAATAACAAATAAATACGGAAATAACATAGAATTATATCCTGTATTCAAAATATTATTATTATCCAAGTTCTCCGATAGACTTTATAACTATAGGGTGGCAGAATCGTCTTTTTGCATACTACGCGGTTCTATTTAAACAGAACTCTGTTTACATATTTCCTTACCCAGTGTTACTTATTAGTCGATCAAATTTACTCCTCTCTCTCTCCCAGTCTTTCTCTCTCCCTAAGATTCAAAGAATTTCCATGGAAAGACAACTACGATAATTGGATTACATCAATATAATTTCCAGGTTTTTTTTCTTAATCTTCTTCTATGAATTAAATTCGCAGTTATTTTTCGCAATGTTGATTGAATTTCTCATGCAAATTTTTTTAATTCATTCTGCAGTGATACTTTAGTTATTTTGAAACAATTGAAAATAATTATTAATTGACAAGTTTCATTTGTAGTGTGATTAATTTAGTTATTAATCATATATGGTTATAAATCGAGTTAATTGGATTCCAGTGTCGCTCGCATTGTGAAATCCAAACATGTTTAAATTTTAAAAGAAATCGAGAAGAATTGATTGAGGAGTGAAATTTAGAAATATAATATTTATTTGTTTATACGATCAAATTCAAGGGTTTTTGAAAGAGGAGGTGTTAACTGTTATCGTGATAGCAGAAGGGCGATAATAGGGGGAGTGCAGTTGGCCAATTGCAGGGTATAGGTGTTTATAACTGTTTACACTTGTATCTCGCTGATCATGCATAGGCCTATCGTTGACGCATACCGTATTTATTAACGGGAAAAATTGATTTTAATAATTCAACGGTTGGTTAGTTCGCTGAATCTAATGCCACCTTGCTTTTTTTTATTATGTAAGAATAATGTCAAACTTTGAAAGATAGCTTGTGTAAATAATTTAAACTCTTATTTTTCTTGCATACTACAATTCCAAAACGGATTGGTGATGACATGAAAAAAATAGGTGAGATTATATTCAGCGAACCGGTTACAGGTTAAATTATTAGCATTAATTTTTCCTTATTAGTTTGCACATAAAATATCCAGTGTACCCTTGGGTATTTTTTAAATATATTCGACTTTGATGATAAGAATTTTAGCCGATTAAGTCTTATATTAGTGATACAAATGGAAATATCACTTTTTTGTGGTCTTACAAATAAAAGGAATATGTAGGGGACCATAAGGTATGAACGAATAGTATGACGTGAAATCTTGTGTCAAATGATCTGAAATCACATTGTATTGTAGGTTAAGAGAATGAGTAATTTGTTCATCTTTGATTTACCTTGTAATTATATTATAGTATTTATATATTTCTTTCTTTTTTACTACTTACATCGTTTCATTTTACACAAGAACTAAGGTGACTAGGTGACGAGAGAGATAGGGAGATGATAAAGAAACCCATCTGCTAGGAGGGAGACCGTATCATAAAAAAAAGCAACCATACAAGTGATAGAAAAATAAAAAATGTCAAAAATGAGAAATGAACTGAAAGAGTAAAAGTCTGAAAAGGATGTTCGTGGGAACTGGGAAGGAGCTAGTTGATTTGTTATTAATATTTTGCTCCCATCCTGACATATGTGGGGCTCAATTAACTTGTCAGATTTGATTCAAATGAATATAAAAATTTAGAAATGGAGATTCTTTTTTGTTTTTTAGCATTAAGTCAATTTTCAGTTGGTCAACGTATTGTTGCTCACGGATCATAGCTGATAGCACGTTTTGGGAAAATATTAGTTTATATTGGTAGTAACAGTAAGATTGTCATTATGGTTTTGAGTGTAACATATGAATGGATCTGGACACACTTTGCGGAACTTAAAAGGCAGATAATTTCTTTTGTTTAAGAAACCTTATTTTCAATAATGCAGAATATTCAACATACAATAAATCAACAACTTGTTCATGTATGATGAATTTGTCATGACTTTTGTGTTTTTCTTTTTTTGGGGGGGGGGGGGGGGAGGGAGGTTAGGTGTTTGTTAGTCACTAAGATATGAGGTGTAAATATTTGACCATAAGACGATATCTATGCCAGGTATATAAATCCACCTAAGTAAAATGCACAAAAAAAATTGATTCGTAGGGTTGATTTTATTCCTTCTTTGTACGGATCGTCGTATCTAAAATTACGAGACCTTATCTAAATTTATTAAATCATATTTAAACTTGGATATCCTTGTTTAAAATAATAGTTTTCCTACTTGAAGTAGGATCTTCACTTTTTTTCTAAAAAGTTAATGATAGAGATAATATTTAGGAAAATATTTTCTCACACATTGGGATATAATATGTATATATTAGTTTTATATCTTTTGGATTCCTAATATGGTATGATCTAACAGTTAGTTTAGCAGATTTGGATCAAACCTCTAATACAACTGAACTAGCAGTTGGTTTCCGTCAAATCCCATAACTATGATGAATCTGCTGATTTTTGCCAAAAATGGGGTGAAGCCTTAGTTTTCATGTTAAAGATGATGTTATATAGCTAAGGGAGTAGGTAAGTTAGACGATTTCCTGCAATGAAGTAGATTTTAAAAAAATTATTTTCTCCTAAATATTCTCCTCTTTTGTTGAAGTTCTTCCTCTTAGTTTTCATGTTAAAGATGATGTTATATAGCTAAGGGAGTAGGTAAGTTAAGACAATTTTCCTGCATGAAGTAGAATTTAAAAAATTTCTTTTCTCCTAAATATTCTCCTCATTTGTTGAAGTTCTTCCTACTCACTATAGCACCATAAACCAAGACGAGGAGAAGAGAGTGTAAAAATGAGTTTTCTTTTTTTAAATTAAAGAGGAAAGTGGTTGTGAAAGACTGTAGAATTAAGTGAGCCAAAAGAATTAGAATAAAGTAGTAAGAACTTTATAAAATGGATGAAAACGAAAAATAGGAAGAATTCCAAGAAGCAGATAGAATATATAGTACTCCCTCCGTCCCATAATATAGATCACATTTTTTTTTGCACAGTCTCCAAGACGTACCTTTGACCTACAATATCTTCTATTTTGTATTAGTAAAAAATATAAAAAATTGATAATATAAATGTAGACATTGAGACGAACCTAACAAGACCCCACATGAGTATGTTTTTTTGTATACATTAATGAGAATATTTGGTCAAAGATTTTAAAGTTTGACTCCCAAAATGGAAATGAGAACTATATTATGGGACGGAGGGAGTAGTATTTGATTGAAATTCTAGATTATTTTTGTCTCAGTTACTGAATTTGGCAACTTCATATGTACTCCATTTCAAGTTACTTGCATTTTAACAAACCTTTTTAGAAGACCGATGCAATATTATCTTTTCCTATGTTAACTGAGGCAAATATTACTTGTTATACTAAAATACACTTATGGTATACTAGTAGTATCTGACAAGTCCCTTAGACTCCTTACTTTGTATTTTGAAACAAAGAGAACAATTTAATTTGAAAACTTTGTACTAATTTGGTTGGCGTATTTTACGTAGGATTATTGTGATATCTTGACTTATAATATGGTTAATAACTTAATACCCGACTGCAAGGGGAAGTAATAGTATTTTGTCACAGAAAAAATGAGATTTTATGCCTAGTGGTACAAAAAGGAGAAAATAAGAAGAAGTAGAGAATCCTAACTAGTTAGCTGTGATCACATGATATTGGCTTGTGGTCGACTTTTATGTGCACAGAAAAAGTTTATAAAAACGAAATATCAGAGAAGAGGTGTTATTATCTACCTTTCCTTGCATTAACAACTAGTATTATCTGGTTTCTCGTGCATGATTTTGCTTTGAGGTTTTCCTTTCCTTTTTTCTTGGAATTATATAATCATATAAAAGTTAATATGCAACCAAGAGTTCAAAAGTATTTTAAAAGTTCTATGAAGTATTTAGGATTGTGCATGAAAATTTTGGCTTACAACTTTTTCTTCATATAAACAGGGTACTAACTACTAGTGAGGGATTCATCCGCTGTTTTTGTTCCTTAGATTGTTTTGATCACAAGTCTATCTCAGCATGGCTCAAAATGTTACTGCTTGTCCGAAGCCCATGGCGGCCACCTCCACCGGAGTCTTCCAAGGAGAGAACCCCCTTGATTTTGCTCTTCCCCTTGTCATCGTACAAATTATCCTTGTTATCGTCCTCACTCGTACCTTGGCTTTTTTGCTTAGACCTCTAAGGCAGCCTCGTGTCATCGCTGAGATTATTGTAAGTATTTTTTTACCTTTTTGGCTATTTCAGTTATTCAGATGTTCACATGTAACTATAAATTGTGTTATTTAGCTTTACTTCTTGGCTTTTAGTATTGTATCTCAATATAACAATATTGTACAAGGCCATGTTATGTTAACGCCGAAATCTTGTCTGATACGATCTCACAATTTCTCATCGTGAGAACTACAGATTTTTAGCGTCAATAATCCTCATTGGTAGCTATAAAAGGGTAATTTTTTTATAGATAGGTGAATAGTAACATTTCACGTATGTACGTATGTATGTATATGTTTGGATGCTGCGCTCCAATTGAGACCAAATCAAAAATCAAAAATTTCCAAAATTCCATTATCTTCCAAACCACTTACATCCCATCTTATTCCCTAGCTAGCTTTTCACATAAATTTGACTAGTTGTATTAATTAAGTTTTAGTAGCTTAGCAATACTTCTTGACTTTTAGTTATGAATCATGAAGTACAAGGTATATACTCCTATAGCATTAAAAACTGATTTCTTTTGTTAACCATTTGTCTGATTTTGGCACCTGAGAATCTTTTGTGGTTTATTCAACTCTTTTACATTCATGAACTCATCCAGTGCCTGTATAATGAATTATCTATTGCTTTTCTGTAAGTGACGGCTTATATTGATTCCTGAAAAGCGTTTAATTGTCAAATTGTTAGGTCGTGCTTTTTTCCATGATTGAGTTTTGTTATTATTACAACACTTTGAATTGTCTTCCTATGACTACTTTAAGGAGGCGCATCATTTTTTATCCCCACATTTGGCAGGAACATATGAAAAGAAAAAAGCACAAACCTTCAGTTAAGAATGAACACGTAATGAAGTGCTTATTAGCCGTTTGAAAATTACTAGACTAGACTAACACGATGTAAGATTCTCCACAGAAAGTGGATTATACACTTCAAAACGCTTAAGGCTTTTACTTTATTCTAAAATTACCAATTACCAATTATTTCTAAAAGAGGAAGCTAGAAACTAACTTTATTCATGCTAGTGCTCTGCATAATGATTGTAAAAGAAGTCTAAAGAAAGAGAAGTGAGGTGCACCAAAAGATGTTTTGCTTGCTTTGGGTGTTTAAAACTCTTAAACTGACAATTGCTAAGATAAACTAAATTGGTTCGCAAACAACATGTATAATTTGGAGGACTTTTAACCCACTCTTCTATTTTTCCTTTCTGATGATGGAAAGATAAAAGAGTTCTTTGCAGCTTTCGTCAACCTTTAAGTGAATCTAAACTGTTAAACTATTCTGATTTTAACCTCTTCTATTGTATTGCTTGGAAATGCACTCAAGATATGTTGTTGCTAAAGTTTGTGATTTGTTATGTAACTGCAAATATGATGGAGGGAAATAAATAGATGTTACACTTTCTAAATTTGGTTGTAACAAAATAGATGTTACACTTCCTTTTTAGGCAACAATCTCTCTCTATCTCTCTCCTATCACCCGGGTCCCCTTTTTTCTTACTCTCTATCTCTCTCCACTTCCAAAAATTGCCTAGAAAAGTGTGTTTTTAAAAGTGTAACATCTATTTTGTTAGAGAGGAAGTATGTAAAGCTTGCATACTTATATTATAAAACTATGAACTTTTTTAGTGTAATCTTCAACTGACAGTGAGACTTCAATGTCATATTTGTCTTGATTTATTTAACAGGGAGGAGTACTTTTAGGCCCATCTGCTTTTGGTCGTAGTGAGGCGTTCCTACATACAATATTCCCTCCTAAGAGTCTACCGGTATTGGACACACTTGCCAATCTCGGCCTCATCTTCTTTTTGTTCCTTGTAGGACTAGAATTGGACCCAAAAGCTTTACGCCGGACAGGCAAGAAAGCCATGAGCATCGCTCTTGCAGGCATCAGTTTACCCTTTGCTATGGGCATTGGTACATCATTTGTTCTTAGGGCAACCATTTCAAAAGGCGTTAGCCAAGCTCCCTTTATTGTATTCATGGGTGTTGCCCTATCAATTACTGCCTTTCCTGTCTTAGCCCGTATTTTAGCTGAGCTCAAGCTCCTTACAACTGATGTGGGTCGTATGGCCATGTCAGCAGCTGCAGTGAATGATGTGGCAGCCTGGATTCTCCTTGCTCTAGCCATTGCTCTATCTGGCACCGGCCAATCTCCTCTTGTTTCCTTGTGGGTATTCTTATGTGGTGCAGCTTTTGTTGGCTTGTGTATTCTGATAGTCCCGCGTATCTTTAAATGGATGACTCGGCATTGCCCGGATGGTGAGCCGGTGGAGGAAATTTACATTTGTGCTACCTTAGCTGCAGTTTTGGCAGCTGGGTTTGTGACAGATACTATTGGAATCCATGCCCTTTTCGGGGCATTTGTTCTTGGAATTCTGGCCCCGAAAGATGGGCCTTTAGCTGGTGCCTTGGTAGAAAAGGTTGAAGATCTTGTGTCTGGCCTCCTCCTTCCTTTGTACTTTGCGTCAAGCGGCCTAAAAACAAATGTAGCCACCATTCAAGGGGTTCAGTCATGGGGACTTCTACTTCTTGTTATACTAACTGCCTGTTTTGGTAAGGTTGTTGGAACTGTTGTGGTTTCTCGCCTCTGTAAAATACCTCTCAGTGAGTCTGTTGCTCTTGGGGTTCTAATGAACAGCAAAGGTTTGGTGGAGCTGATTGTCTTGAATATTGGTAAAGATCGAAAGGTACTACTAACATCTTTATCTTTGATTTTAGTTTTAAGTTGCATCTTCTTCACCCTAAAAGAAACAAGTTTTAGGAAAAATTAGTTCAGATAAGTTATAAAAAAAGCTATAATAAGTTCCGATAAGTTCAGTTCATCTAAGCATAACAAAATTCAAGAAAAGAGAACACACTATAAATCTCTTGTTTTTTTTATGTAATTAACTCTAATCCAACTTTTTTTGGTTGATTATTATAGGTGCTAAATGATCAAACTTTTGCAATTATGGTTTTGATGGCCTTAGTCACCACATTCATGACAACACCAATCGTGATGGCGGTGTATAAACCAGCTAAAAGAGGACGCGCATATAAACTAAGGACAATCCAACGGAAGGACCCCAGTGCTCAACTCCGAATCATGGCATGCTTCCACAGTGGAAGGAGCATACCAACAATGATCAACTTAATTGAAGCTTCCCGAGGAACAGAGAAGAAGCAAGGGCTTACAGTCTATGCAATGCATCTCATGGAGCTCTCAGAGAGGTCTTCTGCAATTCGGATGGTCCATAAAGCCCGAAACAATGGGCTTCCATTCTGGAATAAGGGGATGCAGTCAGATTCGGACCAAGTTGTGGTTGCCTTTGAGGCGTATGGGCAGCTTAGCCAGGTCCAAATCAGGCCCATGACAGCAATCTCCCACTTCTCTGACATGCATGAAGACATATGTGCTAGTGCTGAGAGCAAAAGAACTGCCCTCATCATCCTCCCTTTCCACAAACACCAGAAGTTTGATGGGTCATTAGAAACCACTAGACATGAATACAGAGTCATCAACAAGAAAGTCCTTCTACACGCTCCTTGCTCGGTTGGTATTTTAGTAGACCGGGGTCTTGGTGGGTCCTCCCAAGTTTCAGCCAGCAATGTCGACTCTACCATCACCATATTATTTTTTGGGGGCCAGATGATCGCGAGGCATTAGCCCTTGGTCAACGGATGTCTGAGCATCCAGGGATCACCCTAGTTGTAGTCCACTTCAAAGCTGATCCGAACATGGAAGGAGGTGAAATGGTGGCTATTGATGTGAGTGATAGTAGTACAGGTAAAGACTCCAAGGCAGCTGATGAGGAGGTTATTGATGGTATTAAACAAAAGGTGTCAAAAGACGGTTCAGTTAAGTACGAGGAAAGAGTAGTGAAAGGAAGTTCTGATACTTCTGATGTAGTTAAAGAATTTAGCCGTTGTAATCTGGTTTTGGTGGGCCGATCACCCGAAGGTATGGCGGCTGCTAATTTTGGACTTAATGTAAAGACCGAGTACCCGGAATTAGGCCCAATTGGTGGGTTGTTGGTCTCACAGGAGGTTTCAACAAATGCTTCTGTTTTAGTGATTCATCAGTTCAGTGGTGGTTTGAGGCCAATGTCATTAGAGGAAGAAGAAGCAACTGATGGCACTGAAACTGATTAATTTGATTTACTCAAATAACAATTACATCATCACATTTTTCTTCTGCTCAGTGTTTTCCTTTGAATACAGGAAAGGAGACATCTATATACATAAATCAAGTAGTTTTTAGTCTTCTTCAAGCTGTTAGATTGGCTTCTATGATAACTTTAAAGATACTTCTGTACTAGAATTGGACAAGTCACTGAGCTGAAGTGAAAAGCTTGGGTTTTACACAAGCTGTAGAAGTAAATATGTGGCAAAGATTGTATCAGCTGTGGTAGTAAATCACTACATGCATTTCTTTTGCCTAAGCTTTTATAATCTTGTATATTCTATAATTCTATGATATCTATACTTCTTTTTCCAGTCAAATGATGGATTTGGCACTTTTTCTCATAATGTCCTTGTTATTCTCAACCTAACAAAGTATGAAATCATATTGCATTTTGGTGTACACTTTGTTTTGCTCCATTCTCAAATGACTTTAATCAGGTTCTTTTTCCATTATCAAATGACTCTGATTAGGACATCAGGTTTCTTTATTTTATTTTACCCCATAAAGGGAAGTACAAGGAAAGAAAAAAAGCACACAACAAAGAACATTTATGAACCAAAAACAATATAGAAAAAAAAAAAAGTGGGTTAAATTATGCATTCCCCACCTCAAATGTTACTTCCTTAATGAGCTTATAATAGTATGATGAAACCACTAATTACCAACATTCATAGAGCTTAATATCAACACGAATTCTAAAGTAAGCATTCCCTTGATATGTATCAGTGATAAAGGTAGCAACACCTCTAGCCATGAAAAAATCACCCGTACCTCCAATGATAGAAATGTCCCTAGTTTTATCCGTCATAGGGTCAGCACCAGCAAAGTTTAAGGTACCCTTATGTTCAGTAGAGTTGAAGACAAATGAGAACGCAAACCATGCTGTTAAAACCTCCTTATTATCATAAACATAGAACCCTTGGGCTCGACCTACAGCTTTGGAGTGAAAATTATTTGTCATTGTAATCGGATCGTCGAAAATAATCAAATCTCCAAAATGGCTGCTTTGCCCAGCTAGATTCGTTTTATTAGCCCAAGCTGGTGCTCCTACAATGGCTGAAGTGGCATTTTTGGAATTTTTGCCGTTGTAGAGTACGTCATGGAAGTAGAAAGTCATACTTTTGCATGGCTTCCAAAGTGATTTTTGGGTGTGTTTTAGCGGGTATTTGTGAGCAAATGAGGGAGATGTTGATGAAAGGAGGAATAAGAAAAGAAAAAGGGAGAACATTGATGATTTGAGTGCCATTTTTGAGGGAGTGTAATGCTTGTTTAACTACAAGGTTATATATATGAGCTTTTACTTGTGTGGAGAATCATATCAAAACACCTAGCTATATATAGAAATTGTTTCACTTTTTTCGTCAAAAAATAATAAAAAGAAATTGTTCTCAATCTTGAAGTAGTGTTGTGTATTTGAAGACTATGTACACTTCACATAATTTGTGGTCTTGATCAACAACAAGTTGGCATGCTGGAGATTCAATTAGGTTAAAGGAATGATAATTTATTGGATAAAGTATTATATGCGTCAATTTGTAATTTTTTTTTGTGTGTAAATGAGCGACTAATTATAAGCGCAGTGATGTAGACGGGATTCGATCTCAAGTCTCGGGTACCACCCCACAAGACTTTACCAATTAAGCTAGATGACATCCACGTCAATTTATAATTAGTTAGGACTACAGATGATATTATTTGATATGATGATTTCGGACCACGTAATAGTTTTACCCCACGTCCTCCCTCAACCTCCCAACTTTTTTTTTGGCCTTTTTTTTTTCCTTTTTGTTGGCTGTTTGTGAGTGATTAAGTAAGGTTGTCTAATCCCCTTCAAACAACCAAAAAAAAAAAGTTAACTAGGTAAGGTTGCTCACTAGTAGGCGTTGCTAAATGCAGTATGTTTCAAACCTTAGCATATCCTATTTCTATTCCACATAGATAAGGAAAAAAATGGTTCTTCATTTTTCTCTTCAATCATCTTTCATCTATTGTTGCCGAGTCCATCAATCTATTGTCTTAGCACATGAGGAAAGTGACAACAGAACCAACTAAAAAGTAAAAACACTCTACATTCAAGGTATAGAAGATTGTAGTACCATATGTACTACTCAAAACGTATACATAACTCATTCATTCTCTTTGTGATTCTCTATTACACATTTTACACCCAAGTCTAAAGACCCTTGGGTCCAATGATATGACTTTCTATATCCCACATAGGAGACCAAGGTTTAAATTTAGTGGAAGCAAAATTTCAATGATGGGGGCAGGGATTTGAGGCTTGTTGGGCCTCTGGATGAGTGACCCTGTGCAAAGGCAACCCAGAGGAAATTTTTCTTATCATGGAGTTTCTGAAAAGGGGCCCTAAAAAAAATTACACCCAGAAAGAAAGAAAAGAGCTATAGAAAACTAGTTTCTTCTGATTTCATTAGCTATAATATCTTTCAGTGCTAACTGCTAAATTTTTTTTTTTTTTTTGACAACGGGGAAAATTTGCATTAATTAAAATCGAAAGTACAACCTGATACTAATACAACAAAACAGAAACAACTGACACTAACACAAACTACAGTAACTCGTACAAACGATTTAAAGGAAACACTAATTATTAAGTGTCCAGTCCGAAGGAAGTTTGTCTTGAGCGATGGTGGGTGAGGTTGGATATGAGAGGAAATCTGTTGAGATACACAACTCTGACGATCTTGAAAGAGAGATTGCCGTACAATTGCTAGTAGATCCCAATGATCACTAGATGCGAAATCTCAAGGTCCTTGATGATCCTCCTGGGATTCTCCTGATTCAACGAACAATGAAGTCACGTTCTTTAGTGACTTCTGACCCTGCTGCGAGGGTATTCGGAGCTCAGTCACACGAGACTGAAACTCGAAAAACGTGGAGGTCTTGACGTGCCCCAAATCAAATTGGAGTGCCTCCCACAAGATGCGTTTTTTAGGTGTGATGACACATGAAGTCATCACGAGAATTTGGGGCGAGTGAGATTGATGAACTTCGCCCCACTGACGGATCCTAAGATCCAAACTGACAATCCCAAACCCATAAGACCGACGCACAACAGATCTTAAGAGAGCCTTCTCTCATCTTAACCAACACCTGAAATCCTAAAGTGGCAAAAACCCCATGCCTAACTCCAAGATTCTTGGCTCTACCAACCCGGTTGCCTATATCTTCATTTATCATAGGAAACCAAGAGCCTTGAATTGCCCACCAATCACCACTAACGAACACCCGAGCACAACCATTCTCGAAAAGGCCAGGGTCATCGGATCTGAAATGAACCAACATGAAAATAACGAAAACAGAAACTACCACCCGACTCATAGAACCACGCCGGCAAACAACACCGTCAAACCTGGACCGTGTCTTTCACAAACCCAACGAACGCTTCCTTGGCATACTAACTAAACTGACTGAAACCTTTACCTTCTCTTAATAATTGCAATATTCGATGTCAAAAAAAAAAAAAAATACTTGCAATATAATACTTTGACTTCGAGGTATGTCAATTTGACCACTGAAACCTTTAACTATATCCATAAGTAAAAATTAAATACAAGAAATTGATAATCGTACACGTCCAAAGTCCAAACTATATACAGGTGACATGACTTCAACACTCACGATATACATATGGAAGAATGATGTGCAATATGTTCTCCATTAATGTTCTTTTTATCATACCATCATAATATCTTATTAAAGTGCTATTCTTTACGTTTCTTCTTCTATATACAGTGAATTATATAATTTTATCGATGAATATGAGATATATATTTTTGTACTTCCTCTGTTCTGTTTTAAATGAAACGTTTGCTTTTTCACGCAACCCAACGCGCTTTTTTAATCAATAATATCTTTTGTTGTGCACACGTAAAAAATGTAAAAAAGTTATAATTTGATAGTATGCATCGAGACGAATCTAACAAGATCCCACTTGACTATATTTTTCTTTATATAATAGCGATAAATTAGAGTCAAAATTGATCAATAAATAGTGTCATTTGACCTAATGTTTTATTTAAAACAGAACGGAGAAAGTATTTGTAATAGTAACGAATTACTTTGTCCACCCACATCTGAGATGTCCATATTCTGTTTTTGATACCAGCTTTCCTGTTGGAGTAGCGGTTGAGAAGTTCTAACTCCAACCTCTAGATCCAGGGATCAAGCATTGGTATCTCTCTTTCTCTCTCTCCTCTTCCACTCATCACATATTCTGTTTTTGATGCATGACCTATATTTGAGTCTGCCAACAGTAATGATTTGCTTGTAATAGTAACCGATTTTACTCTTGAACAAACATGTAATAAAAGAGGATTTGGGAAACTCAGGAGTCAGGACCAGTGGTCCATTATTTTATTTTATTTTTTGAGGGGAACCAGTGGTCCATTAATTGTTGCTATGGTTATTGGTTTCGCTTCATTATAAAGAAATACTCCTATGTTGGTCCGGGTTAAATTTTGTTTCTTTATGATGAAAGTGAAACTAGTCTTATATGCAAGTTATACGTGTGTGAAAACATATAAATTTTTTCATATATAATAGAGATAGAGATACAGTTATCGTTTTAGTTTTTTTTATTAGTTAAAGCAGGTAGTTAACCTTCCTTTTAATTTTTTTTTTCCTTTGTCTATTTTTTGGTGTCTCCCATGTGTTGCCTTATATAATAAAGATATTTCTATCAGGATCAAGATTTTAAAAAAAAACGTGTATTCAACGTAAATACGTAATTCTTATAATGTGTTTTCACAATATTAACTTTATATTATTAATATATAGGATTTTTTAACTGGAATAATACAAACTTTGGCCCGTTCTCTCGCAATAATACAAACTTTTGATTATTTTTTAATAATACAAACTTTAGGCCAAAATTCCTGAAGTAGGTCATGTTTACAGGTGACCGGTTCATCCTTCCAACATGTGGTTGTTGACTTTATTTAATGAGTTTCCCTCCCAAAATTTTGTTGACTCCTCAACAAAAAACAAAAACGCCAAAAATTCGAGCCTCCCCTTCACAAACTCTCTGTCTCTCCTCTTTCTCTCTCCGCCATTACTGAGCTCACCAACCTCGACATTGACGTTTGAAGACCAACTGGGCATAAGTGCGTTGAGTTCCTGGCAGAAGAACAAAGGCGACATCGTTTTGTGCAAGGTAAAAAACTGAAACCCTAAAGTTTAAAATTCGTGGTTGAAGATGAGTTATTTTGTGGTTTTTGACTGAATTGCGGAAGTTTTTGGGTTCTTTTGGTGGAATTGTTGCTTAAAAGTAGTTAGGTTATTCAATTGGGTTGTAATTTGCTAGTAATTCAAGTAAAGCAACAAAATTTTGTTCATTTCCCAATTTATGTTCAATTGAAGAAATTAGGGTATCTGTTTCAATTTTTTTATTTAGGGTTTCTGTGTGGCTGTTTGTTGTTGATTTTGCTTATTTTTGATGCATAATTGTAGGATGCCTACTGTGACTGTCAAATTTTGGCATGGTGGTGTTTTTAGGAACCATGACAAACGTGGTTTAATTTATGAGGGAGGTAAGTCTAGGACTGTGAGTGTAGACTCTGATGAATTGTGTTGGTTTGACTTAGAAAATGAAGCAAAAAAATCAGGAAATTATGCAAGGATTAAGGGTCTTTTCTACTTGGTACCAGGACTAGGTTTTGTTAATGGTTCAAGGAGGGTTTATGCAGACAAAGAGGTGTTGGAGATGGCTGAATTGGCTGTTAAGAGTAGGTGTGTTGAAGTATTTGTGTACCATAGTGGCCTTTCACCAGATATTCAGCCCACTGACCCACCTGTTATTCAAAGGTGCTTTCAGTCTTTGTAAAGTGAGCCCAAAACCTAAAAGCCCAAAAGCCCACCTCAGAAACTGATACCCAGAAGGAATACAAGATTATCCTATTCTACAGTACCACCAACAGAATCTTCCACATCAGCAGGGTTCATAAATCAGCCATCCTTTGACTCTCCTAAAGTAAGCACAGAGAACCCTAAGCAAACTGTACCCAAGCAGACTTCCCATCCTTCACAGCCTTCACCTCCTAGACAACTATCACCTCACAGTCAACCACCACCTCCACCACCTCCTAAGCCATCGTCACAACCTACTAAAACAAAACAAAAAATCAACTGGGACCAAGAAAAACACACCCAAAGCCTGCACCATCCAAAAAACCTTCACCACCACCCAAACAGACTTCACCATCACCCAAACAGCCTTCACCACCACCCAAACAGAATTCACCACCACCACCACCCAAATAGCCTTCACCACCACCCAAACATACTTCACCACCACCCAAACAGCCTTCATCACCACCCAAACAGACTTCACCACCCAAAAAACCTTCACTACCTAAAAAACCTTCACCCAAACAATCTTCACCACCCAAAAAACATTCAACACCTAAAGACACAACACCATCCATTCAATGCACTGAGCCCATTGACATAAACTTCATTGATAGTTATGAATGGGAGGACCCAAGGCCAGACAATTCAATCCCTTTAAAAGATCTACATGGCCCTGACAGTGATGAGTTGACTGATGATAGTGACCCTAGTTATGAAGCTGATGATGGTGCAAGAAGTAGTGATGAGGAGGTCAGTGGCTTAGTAAGTGAAGGAAAAGGAGTAGAAACTGATCTAGAGGAGTTAGAAGGTGAAGGTGAAGGAGGAGAGGCTGACCTAGATAAGTTAGAAGGTGAAGAATTTGTGTTTGATATCCCTGAGTCTGATACTAGTGATGATGAGTTCAGAACAGCTAGGAATAGGGTTAGGGAGTGCAACATCAAGTTGTTGAGAATTGCAAAAGAGCTGCAAGAACAAGCAACATAAGGTCTTCTTGGTGCTCAACAACTGAGCCAAGCCACATAACCTGCCCCTACCCTTGAAGAAGGTAACATCAGTGAGTATGAAGAGAGTGGAGATGAGATACACACACAACCTGAGAGTGAAGAGGAGGGTGATTTGACTGTTAGAAAAAAGAAGAAGGTGGGTGTAATTGTGGACCCAAACATTGACTTCTCTAAGTTTAAGTGGTGTGTTGGGCAAAGATTCCCTACAAGGGAGGCATTCAAAGAAGCTGTAGCAAAGTGGGCTATATTACAGGGTAGGAATGTGAAGATTAGTCACATCAACAAGAACAGACAGTAACAAATTGGGATTAAGTGCATTTCTGGATGCCCTTTTTACTTGTATGCAGCTTGGGACACAAGGAGAGCTACACCAGTTGTTAGGATAGTTAAAGCACAGCACACCTGCCATGGAAACATGAAAAAGAACAGACAACTTAAGAGTAGTTGGGTTGCTAAGCAGTTGTTGGATGTTTTTAAGGCCAGGCCCCACTGGCCAGCTAAGGAAATAGTTGAAACCATAAGGAGGGCTTATAAGATTGTGGTCACAAGGGGTTTTGCATACAAAGTGAAGTATGCTACACATAAGTTATTGCATGGGAGCATGACAGATCATTATAGGAAGGTTATGCCTTACTTGGAGGCTCTTAAAACATCTAGTCCTGGTACATCTATGGAGTTGGTTACAACAGTTGGTAAAGGTGGTGCATCTGTTTTTCAGAGGTTATTTACATGCTTTGAGGGACTTAAAAAAGGGTTTATGGAGGGATGTAGAAAGGTAATATGTGTTGATGCATGTTTCCTTAAAACTTCTTAGGTGGACAACTCTTATCTGCTGTGGGGAGAGATGGGAATGAGCAGATGTATCCCATAGCATGGGCTGTTGTAGAGAGTGAGAATAATGAGTCATTATGGCAGTGGTTTTTTTGAGCACATTGAAGCTTGCCTGCAACTTGGAGATGGTGAAGGAGTTGCAATAATTTCTGATGAACATCAGGTATCCTAAACCATCTATATTACATGTTTTTTTCCATTTTGTTCATTTTAATTGTGTGGTTGTTGTGTTAAGAACATTAACTAGCTGTTGTAATCAAATATAGGCTATACTCAATGATGTGTCTACTGTTCTACCCAAAGTAGAACACAGACATTGTGCCAGGCATATATTTGCCCTGTGGCACAAGTCTTTCAAGGGTGATGAGTTCAAATTGCAATTTTGGAAAATTGTAAAAGCTTATAATCAAGCTGATTATAATGAGGCTCTTGAAGAATTGGGGGTAATAAGTGAAGATGCTGCAAATGCTTTCAAAGCATTCAACCCTAAGTTGTTCTGCAGGGCATTCTTGGACTGTAGGATGAGGACTGATGCCATTACCAACAACATGGCAGAGACCTTCAATGCCTACATTATCAATGCAAGGACAAAGCACTACTTTACATATGGAAGACATCAGAGCTGCTCTGATGCAGAGACTTGTGCTCAAAAGGCAAGAAATGAAGAAGAGTACATCTGCATTATGTACAAGAATACAAGCCATGTTAGAGAAAGAGAAAGATAATGCTGCAAAGTGTGATGTGCTTCCTTCCACAGACAACTTATTCAATGTCAGCTACTATTTAGACTAGTTGGTTGTGGATCTAAATGCAAGGACATGCACCTGTAGGAAGTGGGAGATGAAGGGTGTGCCTTGTTGTCATGCCATTGCATGCATATATTTTCAGCACAAGGAAGCTGAAGATTTTGTTGATCCTTGTTATAGGAAGGATGTATACTTAGCAGCATATGCAGGTATATCATTTCTTCTTCTCTATTTTTTGCCTACTGTCTATGAGTTCTAAGTGTTTTTCATTAAATGTGCAGGTTCCATTCCACCATTAGAAGAGGAAAGACATTGGCCAAGGGTGCCATGTGAAGTACAACCCCCTCCTATCAAAATAGGCCCGGGTAGACCTAGAAAGAATAGGAGGAGGGACCCTCCGGAAGACCCTAAGAAGACTGGGACCTTGAAGAGAACTGGATCTGAGATGACTTGCAGCCTATGCAAGGTCAAGGGCCATAATAAAAGGAGGTGCCCAAACAGGGACACCATAACTGTGCCTGAGCCTGCACCAAAAAAACCTAGGGGAGGCCTAGGAATGATGGCCAACCACCTCAAGCCAGAGCTCAACCTACTGCATCATCATCAACTCATCACAATGCAACTGCACAACCCTCTTAGCTGGGCAGAGGAGGAAGAATGATCAAAGGTGGAGTTGGCTCTAGGGGAGGTGGAAGAAGAGGCAGGGGCAGGGGAAGGGGGAGGGTCCCAGTTGGCGTAGGTGTGTTGATTGGGGATGATGATTCACCCATTTTCAGTGTAAGTCACTGTGACTTTTTTTTTGTTTCAACATTTGTTGAACTTTAGCCTAACTTTTTGACCTTTTTGTGCAGCCACCAACATCTGCTGCTCCAAGGGTGCTTAATGACCAACACTTCCAAGGCTCACAGTCCAGCCAATGCTCCACTCTTCATCAAGCAACTCAGTAAATTAGGCCTATGGGTTTTTTGGTTAGGAACTGATTTTAGGTTGTGTAATTAAGGCTGTGGTTTTTTGGTATATTAAGGTTATTAATTAGTTCCTAAGTTTATGACATTTGTACTACTGTTTGGATGAGCATTTGACTCTAATATAATGGATTTTTTTAGCAGTTTTTTATGAAATTTCATGCTGTTATTGACTCCACTTAGTGTATTGTCATTGACTCTAATCAGATCATATTATCATCATCAAATCCAAACATTTTTTTTCATTTCACCAAATGCAAAAAATAACATGACAACAAACTTCAAGGGTTCCAACAATTTTTTTTGTATTAACTGACAACAAAGCATCACATTTGTTACATCCACCAATAACAACCTTAAACTAACTTAAGTGAAACAAGAAAATTCTTTCAAAAAAAAAAAAAAGTGAAACAAGAAAATGGCAAAAACAAGCCATGAAACAAACAAAGCCAAGGTCAAGTTCTTCTCATTGCGTGAAGTTTTCAACACCTCAATACGCACTTGTGAAAGCTCAAATTTCATCTCTTGCACATCCTCTTCCAAGTTGTCCTTTTTAAGCTGCAATTTTTTGATTTTTTCAGCCATTAAACTCTTCTCATACTCCATCTCAGCTATCGTAGTCTCCTTCTCAAATAGCTGAAATCTAAGATCATCAACTTCACTCCCTTGCTCAGTAAACCACTTAAAAAAATCACACTTAGTATCCTACAATACAAGAACAGTCAATTAGTTGCAAAAAAAAACCTAGATTTCCCATTTTTGTAAAAATAATCAATTAAAACAAAATTAAATGCTCATAGGCCATAAATGGCACCCATAAAACTTCTGCCCAACATTTGCACCACGCTTCGCAGTACGAACAACAGCTTCTTTTCCACAATAACATTTCGTGGAACCATTCGAATTTCCCCTTGAATCAGAGGAACCCACTGATGTTTGTCTTCTGGCAGCCATTACTGCTTCAGGTTCAAAGATTGCTTTTGGGCTTCGATTTTTTTGGACGAATTTAAGGCAGGAAGAAGAAAGAATTTGAGGGAGGAAGAAAAAAATAAATGGAGGAAGAAGAAACAGAACAAAGAAAGAAGAAGAAGGGGAAATAACGAAAAAATAAATGGAGGAAGAATAAACAAAAAAAAATTATAAGGTCCCTCCAACGGTAAGTGCCACGTATGCATTTTACCTGCACCAACAAGTTAGGAACCGGTCACGACCTACTTCAGGAATTTTGGCCTAAAGTTTGTATTATTAAAAAATAATCAAAAGTTTGTATTATTGCGAGAGAACGGGCCAAAGTTTGTATTATTCCAGTTAAAAAATCCTAATATATATATATATTAATAAAAAATATTATCTACTCCCTCCGTTTTTTTATGAGAGAGAAACTAAAAAGTGGGCTAAAATATTAAAAAGTGGATGACATGGGTGGAAAAATAGGAGAAAGTAGATGTGAGATGTTACCAAAAATAGGAAAAACAATAGTGTGTAGATTAAAAATAAACAAACGAAAAAGGAAAGTGTGTAGATTAAAAAGAAACGAAGGGAGTATATACTTATATGCAATTAAGAAAATTCACAATCAAATGTGCGTTATAGAGATCGTGGAAAAGAAAGTTAACTAATAAAATTAATTTTTTTTCAAAAAAAAAATTAATAAGAAGAAATTCTTCAGGCTGCCCTCGCACAATGCCCCCCACCTAGAGGCCCATTACAAGCCTAGTAAAAATTTCCTATAAGTAAAAATTATAAAATATTGATATTTTCAGACGTGATGTCGAGGTGAATCTAACAAAATCTCACGTGACTATATTTTTTCCTATGTAGAATTCACAAAATACGGTCAAACGGAGTGTGCGAATAGTATAAAAGTCAACATGTTTCGATGATTTTGAAATGGAGGAATTAGTGTGAACTTGTGAATAGTGTGAACTTTTTATAATCTGCTCTGGACTGATCTTGTGATTTGATTGAATTTTGGCAACATGTCTACGCCAATATATAAGGAAAAACATATTCACGTGAGATTTAGTTGGATTTGTCTCAACATGTAGATTTTAAAATTTTAAATTATTATAATTCATACTAAATACGAAATTAGGGGTATTTTATAATTAGTAAACGGGATGAGGAAGGGTCTAAATTTTTAGATATGATTTGATCTTATTGGATTCTCACAATAATAGATAATAACTACTCCCACCTATTTTTTATTAGTTTAGCCATTTATTAGGGGCACATTTGCCGAGATACTAATTTGAACCTTAATATATCTAATTATCAATAAGCCAAAATTACAAAAATTTGACATTCGGATGATATACATTGAGATGAATCTAACAAGATCTCTATATATTTTTCCTAAATCACAAGAGATAATGTCAAAAGTAAATACGGGTGAGCTAATAAAACCCAGAGGAAGTAATAAGTTCATGGAATAAGGTGAAGAAATCTAACGGGATTAAAACAAACTAAACAGACAATGAACTACGAGGATATTCATCTCCCTGGTTAAGATTCATCATACTCTAGCCACATCGTAAAGCTTTATTGTTGAAAATATAATGCTTTATTTTTAAGCATGCTAGTTGCTAGTTGCTACAGGCTGAAGACCCCTCAGTCTCTTCAACAAGAATTTAAAATTTGGAAAAGAAAAAGGTGTTTCTTAGGAACTTTAAACACAAGTTTACAACCACCGTAAGTTTCCTCAACAAGGTAAAATAATAATGACCAATATAGCAAATCAGTAGGAGACTAGGAGTACACTGAAAAGTGGGAGAAAGCTGGTATTCTAAGGCTCTGTTTGGTAAAACTAGCGGTCGTGGTAGCTGGTAGCTATTATAGTAGCTGTTAGCTGTCAACTAGTAGCTATTAGCTGTCAGCGTTTAAATTAGTTGTTAAAATAATAAGTGTTTGGCAAAACTAGCGGTTGGAATTGAAAAATACAATATTAGACATATATATTAAATATAGTTACGAACTTAATTACAACATTTTTATTAATCAGCTTCATAAATAAAATCAATGCTTACCCCCCTAAAAAAATCAATGCTTACGACACTTATCTTTAGTCTAACAACCTTAGGAATACTCATCCTAGTATAACAACGAAATAAATAGAAAAGCATCTACAACAAAGCATCTAAAGAATATAATACATTAGTATGAAGATAAAAGATAATAAAACAATAAAAGATAAGTCTATCAACTTATGAAATAGAGGGTGCCACGTAGGATTGCCATGTCATCATTTCAATTTTTTATTTTTATAAAAAAAATAGAGTTGTACACATGTATAAGGAGTTTTGGATAAATGAATATTTATTATTATTATAATAAAAATTAATTAATAATAATTAGATTTATATTAATAATAACAATATTTATAATAATAATAATAACAATAATAATAATAATAATAATAATAATAATAACAATAATAAAAAATAATAATAACAATAATAATAACGAACTGAACTGAAATTAAATTAACTGAACTAAAATTAACCGAAATGAACTAAAATTAACTGAACTAAACTGAAATTAACTGAAAATAAGTCCAAAAGAACAGGGCCTTTATCTTAGAAAAGTTGGCAAAAGCTAAGATAAAAGAAAAGGGTTGATGTTTATCGCAAAGAAGTATGCTTATCTTAGAGTGCCTCAAATAATTATGACCTATCGTATAGCTATTTATGTTTTCCGATCAAACTTCAGACTTATCAATATAATGTTGAGTTTTGATGTGGAGTAGAAAACTTCCTTTTCCACCTATAATATTTAGTTCCAATCTACACAATTTCAAGAGTTACGGAAAGGCATCAATGTTCCATATACAATATAGTTTTACAACTTATGAAAATTTATTTATTTAGATGAAACAATAACATATTATTTATTCTTTATGTAACAACCCATAATTTTGCTCCTAGTTTTTCGCAAGAATTTTCTCTATAACTATTATTTTCTCTAAATTAATTATATTTATTTTATAATTTTGGGAGCCGAATAATTATTGTTATTTTTATGGCGTGCTAATGTGTTTACTCTATTTATATTTATAATATAATTTATTAGATTTATTTTCATTGTTGAGTATTTTCAAAGTTTAGGCGCGGTTTAGGAGGTTATCATTTTATCGCGTAGCGGGCTTTTGAAGCATGGATCATTGTTGAATTGGGCTGAAAATTTTTGTGGGTGTGTTGGGCTTGACAGCCGGCCAAGTGAAGGAAAAGGAGAGCCTCTCTTCTTTCTTTTCTCTTTTATTTTTCCTTGTGACTCTTGATGTCTTGTAACTCCCATAACCCCCCTAATGATTCCTCCTAATTAAACCTCTTTAAACCAACCTTTATCACTTCAATTTCTGATTAAAAAATCAAAACTTCTTGCTGCCATATTTCAAGATTTTCGGCCACCATCATCATCTTCATTCTCTCAATTTTCTTTTCATTTCTACTTCTTGTTTATTGTTCGTGAATTGTTCTTGTTGCCTTTTTCTTATACTTGGTGCTTGGGAATTGAAGAAGGAGAGGAGCACACGCCTATTTTGGGATTTTCCAGAAGTTTTCAGCTCGCCTCCGACGATCCAGGTAACTAGTAGATATCTTAGAACCATAGTGATTAGAGTATTATTCGGTATTAGATTATTACGCTAGGAATTATTTAAAATACTTTTTGAATGAAATTTTTGACGGAATTTGACATGAATATACTTGATATATTCTATGTGAATACTGCGTAGAGAAAAATAAATTTCGCATGATTTTTAGTATTTATTTGATTTAATTGGTGTTTTGTGCGTTTTTGGCTAAATTGCATAATAATTATGGAACGACTGTTAAAATTGATGAAATTATTTTTCTTAGATCATGTTACATGCGTAGTATGTATTCCATGCCTTAGAATAATTTTTTCCTACTGTTTACTGTTTTATTTAATTGATATATCTGTTTTTGTAATTTCGGTTCTGTTAGTATATAAATCATGAAAATTATTTTTAGAGGCAGAAAAATTAATTTCTTTGAATATTATGTATTTCCGTGCTTTTGAAGGTTTCTCCTATGAAGGGAGTGATGCGGTTTGGTCAAAAGGGCAAGTTGAGTCCGAAGTACGTAGGTCCCTATGAGATTCTTGAAAGGATCGGGGAGGTCGTGTATCGTTTGGCATTGCCGCCAGAGCTGTTGAAGGTTCATGATGTGTTTCATGTGTCGCAGTTGCGCAGGTATCGTAGTGATCCTTCGCATGTGATCCCTGTTGAATCGGTGTCAGTTGAGCCGAATCTGACTTTCGAAGAGCGACATGTTCGTATATTGGACCGTCAAAACCGTGCTTTAAGAAGGAAGGTGATTCCCTTGGTTAAAGTACTTTGGAGAAGTCAAAAGTTCGAAGAAGCTACTTGGGAAACCGAAGAGTCGATGCGACTGAAATACACGGAACTGTTCGTTTCAGGTACTATTTGTATTCTTGTCTTGTTTGTGTGTTTTCGAAGTTTCGAGGACGAAACTTTATTTAAGGATGGGAGATTGTAACAACCCATAATTTTGCTCCTACTTTTTCGCAAGAATTTTCTCTAAAACTGTTATTTTCTCTAAATTAATTATATTTATTTTATAATTTTGGGAGCCGAATTATTATTGTTATTTTTATGGCGTGCTAATGTGTTTACTCTATTTATATTTATAATATACTACCTCCGTCCCAGAATAATCTGAACACTTTCCTTTTATGTTTGTCCCAAATTAGTTTGAACACTTCCATTTTTGGCATGGTCACATCTTTGGTCCACACTCTACCTTTTATCAATAAAAATTTACCCAACTTTATCTCTCCTCTAATAAAAAATACCCCACCAACTCCTATCACATCTACTTTTTAAATAAAATAACATTTGATAACCACACCACAACTTATCACCTTAAACTACGTGTCCCAACAAGTGTTCAGATCTTTCTGGGACGGAGGGAGTAATTTATTAGATTTATTTTCATTGTTGAGTATTTTCAAAGTTTAGGCGCGGTTTAGGAGGTTATCGTTTTATCGCGTAGCGAGCTTTTGAAGCATGGATCATTGTTGAATTGGGCCGAAAATTTTTGTGGGTGTGTTGGGCTTGACAGCCGGCCAAGTGAAGGAAAAGGAGAGCCTCTCTTCTTTCTTTTCTTTTTTATTTTTCCTTGTGACTCTTGATGCCTTGTAACTCCCATAACCCCCCTAATGATTCCTCCTAATTAAACCTCTTTAAACCAACCTTTATCACTTCAATTTCTGATTAAAAAATCAGAACTTCTTGCTGCCATATTTCAAGATTTTCGGCCACCATCATCATCTTCATTCTCTCAATTTTCTTTTCATTTCTACTTCTTGTTAATTGTTCGTGAATTGTTCTTGTTGCCTTTTTCTTATACTTGGTGCTTGGGAATTGAAGAAGGAGAGGAGCACACGCCTATTTTGGGATTTTTCAGAAGTTTCCAGCTCGCCTCCGACGATCCAGGAACTAGTAGTTATCTTAGAACCATAGTGATTAGAGTATTATTCGGTATTAGATTATTACACTAGGAATTATTTAAAATACTTTTGAATGAAATTTTTGACGAAATTTGATATGAATATACTCGATATATGCTATGTGAATACTGTGTAGAGAAAAATAATTTTCGCATGATTTTTAGTATTTATTTGATTTAATTGGTGTTTTGTGCATTTTAGGCTAAATTGCATAATAATTATGGAACGACTGTTAAAATTGATGAAATTATTTTTCTTTGATCATGTTACATGCGTAGTATGTATTCCATTCCTTAGAATAATTTTTTACTACTGTTTACTGTTTTATTTAGTTGATATATCTGTTTTTGTAATTTCGGTTCTGTCAGTATATAAATCATGAAAATTATTTGTAGAGGCATAAAAATTAGTTTCTTTGAATATTATGTATTTCCGTGAGTTTTTTCATGTTATGTTAATTTTTGGTAATTTTTGGGCGTCTTTTTATATTTTTAATTATTATAATGGCTTATTTGAAGAATTTGTATATTAACTGTTAAAAATACTTTTGGAGTCCTAAAATTATAAATAAAAATTGTATCATGTCAGTAGAGCAATTAGGGTCGTAAGATAATTTTTATGTGATTTTACTGCTCGAACTTATTAGTTTAATAATTATTATGGTGTTTTTGTTGTGAAATTGAGGATACACTTTTAAATTATTTGAGGGCTTGTAAATCAGAAATAATTCATAATTTAATATATTCTGGGTTGCTGATTTTCAGTGGTATGCAGTATGTATCATTGGGTAACCATATGTTTATGTTTGATTTATGAAAGAAAATGATTAATTGTTACTACTCTTTTAATGAATATGATTTATAATTAATTGGTGATGTATTTTTGATTGAATTGTGGTTGCTTTAAAAACCGGTATGTTATCATTGATGATGTTTGGATATGTTCAAGTGTTATTGTGAGAAATATTTGTTGAAAATTTGTAAGTGATTTATTCTGAGGAATTATGAAGAATTGTTTTGATGAACTGTGGGTATAAGGCCGGGTGGCATCCCTTTTTGATGAATATTTTGATGAATGATACTTGGATTGTATGCATGATTGTATTTTAAGATAAGATTATCCGGTGGGATAGATGTAGTCCCCGGTGAAGAACATGCCAACCACCTGGTTTGCGAACTAGGGGTACACCTGGGTTAATTGTTGTCGTCCGAGAGGTCAGGGAGTTCTGCGTGTTCTACACTGCATCGGGAGTTTGGCCATTCTTAGACACAGGCAGTGGGGAACGTAAGCCCATAGACTGACCTGGAAATTACGATTTGACAAACCTTAGGAAGTGATTTGCGAATCACTGGCGTTCGGTTTCTGACTCAATAACTTGTTGTATTCTTGATTATTATTTTTGTATTCCAGAATTTATTCACTCTTTAT
This sequence comes from Beta lomatogona, assembly GCA_947646795.1. Lineage (NCBI taxonomy): Eukaryota > Viridiplantae > Streptophyta > Magnoliopsida > Caryophyllales > Amaranthaceae > Beta > Beta lomatogona. Next base: position 456,690 of record CANSNZ010001097.1, on the reverse strand, counting down.
ATCTTGTTTACTAATTGTTGATAATCACTTGTTTTACCTATGGGCTTTATGGTTTTTAGATGCATGTTATTGATGTAATGATTGCATGATTTCCTTTCTTAGTAATCTATTTCTGAATCGTGCTTTGATTGCTATTGTTCTGGGAGAACTACTAGTTACTCCCCACTGACTGTGGAATTATTTAATATATCCTTGCAGATGGAAATGACTGCTAGGCTTGTGACTGCTTGAGCTAGCAGAGTGAGAGTTTGTAGTGAGAAGAAGCTCCTAGTACTGTTTTTGGTAGATGAACTCTATATAGGCCATAGAGAGACTTACTTTTGGATAGCTTTCAAGGACATTTAGTTTTATTTAAGTTTTATCGGGAGACTTGCATGTCTCATAGTTTTTGGGATTGATAATGATACAATTTGGGATATTTCTTTTATTTTAGAATTATGATGTTTACTCGGATATAAATTTTCTTTTCAAGCTATGGAGTTTGAGGAATTATCTTTATTTATTGTTTTAGAGTAGCATAACCGTCCCGACGTTATTTCCGCTAACGTCATTTTAGTATTTCTTGATTAGATATTGTTTAGTATCTTAGTAGTAGAAGGACGGGGTGTTACAGTTGGTATCAGAGCAAAGTTACCCGAGACCCTTACTTAACCACTAAGAAACTCCCGGGAAATGTATAGTTGAAGTAACTAGGGTCATTAGAATCTTAGGCTTCAAGAAAAGTAGTGGTGAGAGGGTCACTTGGGTAGGAAACCACGGGAAAATATTTTCTTATTTTGATGTGATAAGTTGTTAATTTACAACTAATAATGTGTTTAGTAATGAATGTTTAACATGTGTTTGTAGAATGCCGCCTCGAGGTTTGACTAGTGCTAGAAAGGAGGCTGCCCGAAAGAGGCGCCAAGCTCTTGAGAATGCCATCATAGCTATGGCTAATCGGTCTTCTGCTCCGCCTAGTGGGCAATCTGTCTTTGATCGGTTTGACCGTCACCGTCCACCTACTTTTGACGGGACTTCTGATCCTGTTGTGCTAGAAGGGTGGATAAGGGAGATGGAGAAGCTGTTTGCTGCTACTGGTTGCCCTGCTGCTGAAATGGTGCCTATTGGTACCTACTATCTGAAGATGGAAGCTGATAACTTGTGGAGTACTGTTCGTGCAAGCTGCATGGCTATACCGGGATTTGGATGGGATGAGTTTCGTGTTAAGCTGAAGGAGAGGTTTTATCCTGATGAGCTCCGTTGGCAGAAGCAGGAAGAGTTCTTAACTCTGTCTCAGGGTACTCTGAGTGTGCAGGAGTACACTGATAAATTCACCGAGCTGTCCAGGTTTGCTACCACAGTTGTACCTACTGAAGCTGAGCGTGTGAAGAGGTACATCAAGAAAATGGATCCTAGGGTGAGACCCATGTTCTGAGTTCGGGAGCTTCGACTTTCCAGGGAGCCTATGAGATAGCTCTGAGTATTCATGCCTCTTTGAAAGAGGAGGATTCTGCTAAGGCTGCTGCTGCTAAGAAGCCTGCTGCTACCTATGTTCAGTTCCCGGCCAAGAAGCCGAGGTATGAGCCGTCTGGTCGAGGGGGTTATCAATAGGGTTCTGGATCTGGATATCGTCCGAGTTTTGATCCGAGCAAGTGCCGAATCTGTGGTAAGGCTGCTCACCCGGGGAAGAACTGTGATGGATCGACTGTTGTCTGTTTCTATTGCAAGGAAGTGGGGCACAAGTCTTTCCAGTGTTCTAAGAATCCTAGAGCTCCGTCTTTTTCTGCTGGTCTTGCTAAGCCAGTTAGTTCTTCTGCTCCTCCGAAGAACAGGATTTATGTGATGACGCAAGCTGAAGCCGATGTCCATCCTGATGTCATCTCTAGTACTTTTCTTGTAAATAATACTCCTGCTTTTGTTCTGTTCGATACTGGTGCTACAGTGTCTTTTGTTGCTAGTTCCTTCGTTCGAAAAGCTAATCTTTCCTCTAGATCTCCTATTAAGTCCTTAATATCTCTTCCGTCTGGTGAGAATTATCCCTGTCATTCTGAGTTCAAGGGCGTGTCTGTCAGCATTCTGGGTTCTGGGTTGCCAGCCGATCTTAAGGAGTTTCCTATGTCAGAGTTTAATGTGATCCTTGGAATAGACTGGCTATCGAAGTATCATGCCTGCATTCAGTGCCGTGATCAGAAAGTGGTGCTCCGAGATTCAAAGGGAAAAAGGATTTCTTATTCTGGTGTTGTAGTGAAGAAGGGTGTTAAGTGGGTTTCCGCTCTGAGAATGCGGAAGATGCGTCAAAAAGATGATGTGGTATACCTTTGCATGGTGAAGGATTTGTCATCCGAAGATCAGCTCGAGAGTATTCCGGTAGTTCGGGATTATCCTGATGTGTTTCCTGAAGAGTTGCCAGGTATTCCTCCTGAAAGAGATGTGGAGTTCTGCATTGATTTAGTACCGGGTACTGCTCCTATATCCAAGGCTCCGTATAGAATGGCGCCATATGAATTACAAGAGTTGAAGACTCAATTGCAAGAGTTGATAGATAAGGGCTTCATAAGGCCTAGTGTGTCTCCTTGGGGTGCTCCTGTTCTGTTTGTCAAGAAGAAAGACGGGAGTATGCGTCTGTGCATCGATTACCGTGAGCTGAATAAGGTAACGATCAAGAATAAATATCCGTTGCCTCGCATTGAAGATCTGTTTGATCAGTTAAAAGGTGCTGGGGTATTTTCCAAGATCGATCTGAGATCCGGATATCATCAAATTCCCGTGAAGAAGGAGGATATTCCGAAGACCGCTTTTCGCACCAGGTATGGGCACTATGAATTTGAAGTGATGCCATTTGGTCTCACGAATGCTCCTACGATTTTCATGGATCAAATGAATCGCTCTTTCCACGAGTACTTGGATACTTGTGTAGTCGTGTTTATCGATGATATTCTCTTTTACTCTAAGGATGAGAAGGAGCATGAAAAGCATTTGAGACTGGTGTTGGATGTTCTGCGCAAGCAAAAGTGGTTCGCAAAGCTGTCTAAGTGCGAGTTCTGGCTGAAGGAAGTTGCTTTTCTAGGGCATGTAATCAGCAAGGAAGGAGTCAAGGTGGATCCCGCTAAAATCAAGGTTGTTGTCGAGTGGGAGAGTCCTAAGAATGTGACCGAGATTCGGAGTTTTCTGGGTCTGGCTGGTTATTATAGGAGGTTCGTTCAAAATTTCTCCAAGATGCTTAACCTCTGACTCGCTTGATGCGTAAGGACTGCAAGTTCATCTGGTCTGAGGATTGTGAAGGGGCATTTCTGAAGCTGAAAGAGAGTTTGACCTCTACTCCTGTTCTTACCTTGCCATCTGAGGGCGTTGGGTATGAAGTGTTCAGTGATGCATCGAAGAATGGTCTGGGTTGTGTATTGATGCAGCAAGGGAAAGTGATAGCCTATGGTTCGAGGCAGTTGAAGGTGCATGAGAGAAATTACCCGACCCATGATCTGGAGTTAGCGGCTGTGGTGTTTGCACTAAAGATATGGCGACACTATCTGTATGGTGTTCCGTGTAAGGTGTATACTGACCACAAGAGCCTGAAGTACATCTTCACTCAGCGTGATCTTAACATGAGGCAGAGAAGGTGGCTTGAATTGATCAAGGATTATGATCTGACCCTGGATTACCAAGAGGGTAAGGCGAATAAAGTAGCGGATGCTCTGAGTCGCAAGAGTAAGCATTCATTAAACGCTGCTATGGTGGTGCCTCGTGAATTGTGTGAAGAGTTTCGCAAGCTGGATATCCAGGTTGTTCCTCAGGGTTATGTGTCTGCGTTGTTGGGTTCCATGAGTGCTGAGCCTGAGTTGTTCCAGGAGTTAAGAAGCAAGCAAAAAGGTGATCCGGAGCTGGAGAAGATCCGTGAAGCAAAGGTGCAAGGTCGTGCAGAGAATTTTGAGATCTGTGCTGATGATAGCTTGAGGTTTATGGGGCGTTGGTGTGTGCCCAATGATGGTGAGCTTAAGAGAAAGATTCTCGAGGAAGCTCATAGTACTCCTTATTCCGTTCATCCTGGGGGTGACAAGCTTTATAAGGATCTGAAGGCTAATTTTTGGTGGCCTGGTATGAAGAGAGAGATTGCCGAGTTCGTAGCTAGCTGTTTGATTTGTCAGAAGGTGAAAATTGAGCAACAGAGGCCTGGTGGTTTGTTGCAACCTTTGCCTATTCCTGCTTGGAAGTTCGACTCGATCTCGATGGATTTCGTGATGGGTTTCCCTAGAGCTGCTGGTGGATTGAATGCTGTATGGGTGATTGTGGATCGGTTGACTAAAGTGGCTCGTTTTATTGCGATGAAGAACACTTGGTCTATGGAAGTGTTAGCGGAAGCTTATGCTAATGAGATCATTCGTCTTCATGGGGTTCCCAAAGACATTGTCTCTGACCGTGATCCGTGTTTCCTATCCCATTTCTGGATTGCTCTGCAAGAGGCTTTTGGTTCGAAGTTGAAGCTGAGTACTGCATTTCATGCAGCTACCGATGGTCAGACTGAGAGGACTATTTAGACCTTGGAAGATATGCTTCGTGCTTGTGCCTTGGAATTTCAACAGTCTTAGGTCAAGTCTCTTAGCTTGGTGGAGTTTTCTTATAACAACAGTTATCAAGCTAGTATCCAAATGGCTCTGTATGAGGCTCTCTATGGAAGGAAGTGTCGTAGTCCTACTTGTTGGAGCGACATCAGTGACTCATTGATTTTGGGCCCGGAGTTAATTCAGGATACAGTTGAGCAGGTGAAAGTAATTCAAGCGAAGATGAAGGCTGCTCAAGATAGGCAGAAATCGTATCTTGATTTGCGTCGGAAACCTATTTCTTTTGAGGTGGAAGATAAGGTGCTTTTGAAGGTTTCTCCTATGAAGGGAGTGATGCGGTTTGGTCAAAAGGGCAAGTTGAGTCCGAAGTACGTAGGTCCCTATGAGATTCTTGAAAGGATCGGGGAGGTCGCGTATCGTTTGGCATTGCCGCCAGAGCTGTCGAAGGTTCATGATGTGTTTCATGTGTCGCAGTTGCGCAGGTATCGTAGTGATCCTTCGCATGTGATCCCTGTTGAATCGGTGTCAGTTGAGCCGAATCTGACTTTCGAAGAGCGACCTGTTCGTATATTAGACCGTCAGAACCGTGCTCTAAGAAGGAAGGTGATTCCCTTGGTTAAAGTACTTTGGAGAAGTCAAAAGTTCGAAGAAGCTACTTGGGAAACCGAAGAGTCGATGCGACTGAAATACCCGAAACTGTTCGTTTTAGGTACTATTTGTATTCTTGTCTTGTTTGTGTGTATTCGAAGTTTCGAGGACGAAACTTTATTTAAGGAGGGGAGATTGTAACAACCCATAATTTTGCTCCTAGTTTTTCGCAAGAATTTTCTCTAAAACTATTATTTTCTCTAAATTAATTATATTTATTTTATAATTTTGGGAGCCGAATTATTATTGTTATTTTTATGGAGTGCTAATGTGTTTACTCTATTTATATTTATAATATATTACCTCCGTCCCAGAATAATCTGAACACTTTCCATTTATGTTTGTCCCAAATTAGTTTGAACACTTTCATTTTTGGCATGGTCCCACCATTAATATATTATTTCTTTTACACATCTTTGCCCCACACTCTACTTTTTATCAATAAAAAGTTACCCAACTTTCTCACTCCTCTAATAAAAAATACCTCACCAAATCCTATCACATCTACTTTTTAAATAAAATAACATTTGATAACCACACCACAACTTATCACCTTAAACTACGTGTCCCAACAAGTGTTCAGATCTTTCTGGGACGGAGGGAGTAATTTATTAGATTTATTTTCATTGTTGAGTATTTTCAAAGTTTAGGCGCGGTTTAGGAGGCTATCGTTTTATCGCGTAGCGAGCTTTTGAAGCATGGATCATTGTTGAATTGTGTCGAAAATTTTTGTGGGTGTGTTGGGCTTGACAGCCGGCCAAGTGAAGGAAAAGGAGAGCCTCTCTTCTTTCTTTTCTCTTTTATTTTTCCTTGTGACTCTTGATGCCTTGTAACTCCCATAACCCCCCTAATGATTCCTCCTAATTAAACCTCTTTAAACCAACCTTTATCACTTCAATTTCTGATTAAAAAATCAGAACTTCTTGCTGCCATATTTCAAGATTTTCGGCCACCATCATCATCTTCATTCTCTCAATTTTCTTTTCATTTCTACTTCTTGTTAATTGTTCGTGAATTGTTCTTGTTGCCTTTTTCTTATACTTGGTGCTTGGGAATTGAAGAAGGAGAGGAGCACACGCCTATTTTGGGATTTTTCAGAAGTTTTCAGCTCGCCTCCGACGATCTAGGAACTAGTAGTTATCTTTGAACCATAGTGATTAGAGTATTATTCGGTATTAGATTATTACACTAGGAATTATTTAAAATACTTTTGAATGAAATTTTTGACGAAATTTGACATGAATATACTTGATATATGCTATGTGAATACTGTGTAGAGAAAAATAATTTTCGCATGATTTTTAGTATTTATTTGATTTAATTGGTGTTTTGTGCATTTTTGGCTAAATTGCATAATAATTATGGAACGACTGTTAAAATTGATGAAATTATTTTTCTTAGATCATGTTACATGCGTAGTATGTATTCCATTCCTTAGAATAATTTTTTACTACTGTTTACTGTTTTATTTAGTTGATATATCTGTTTTTGTAATTTCGGTTCTGTCAGTATATAAATCATGAAAATTATTTGTAGAGGTATAAAAATTAGTTTCTTTGAATATTATGTATTTCCGTGAGTTTTTTCATGTTATGTTAATTTTTGGTAATTTTTGGGCGTCTTTTTATATTTTTAATTATTATAATGGCTTATTTGAAGAATTTGTATATTAACTGTTAAAAATACTTTTGGAGTCCTAAAATTATAAATAAAAATTGTATCATGTCAGTAGAGCAATTAGGGTCGTAAGATAATTTTTATGTGATTTTACTGCTCGAACTTATTAGTTTAATAATTATTATGGTGTTTTTGTTGTGAAATTGAGGATACACTTTTAAATTATTTCAGGGCCTGTAAATCAGAAATAATTCATAATTTAATATATTCTGGGTTGCTGATTTTTAGTGGTATGCAGTATGTATCATTGGGTAACCATATGTTTATGTTTGATTTATGAAAGAAAATGATTAATTGTTACTACTCTTTTAATGAATATGATTTATAATTAATTGGTGATGTATTTTTGATTGAATTGTGGTTGCTTTAAAAATCGGTATGTTATCATTGATGATGTTTGGATATGTTCAAGTGTTATTGTGAGAGATATTTGTTGAAAATTTGTAAGTGATTTATTCTGAGGAATTATGAAGAACTGTTTTGATGAACTGTGGGTATAAGGCCGGGTGGCATCCCTTTTTGATGAATATTTTGATGAATGATACTTGGATTGTATGCATGATTGTATTTTGAGATAAGATTATCCGGTGGGATAGATGTAGTCCCCGGTGAAGAACATGCCAACCACCTGGTTTGCGAACTAGGGGTACACCTGGGTTAATTGTTGTCGTCCGAGAGGTCAGGGAGTTCTGCGTGTTCTACCCTGCATCGGGAGTTTGGCCATTCTTAGACACAGGCAGTGGGGAACGTAAGCCCATAGACTGACCTGGAGATTGCGATCTGACAAACCTTAGGAAGTGATATGCGAATCACCGGCGTTCGGTTTCTGACTCAATAACTTGTTGTATTCTTGATTATTATTTTTGTATTCCAGAATTTATTCACTCTTTATATCTTGTTTACTAATTGTTGATAATCACTTGTTTTACCTATGAGCTTTATGGTTTTTAGATGCATGTTATTGATGTAATGATTGCATGATTTCCTTTCTTAGTAATCTATCTCTGAATCGTGCTTTGATTGCTATGGTTCTGGGAGAACTACTAGTTACTCCCCACTGACTGTGGAATTATTTAATATATCCTTGCAGATGGAAATGACTGCTAGGCTTGTGACTGCTTGGGCTAGCAGAGTGAGAGTTTGTAGTGAGAAGAAGCTCCTAGTACTGTTTTTGGTAGATGAACTCTATATAGGCCATAGAGAGACTTACTTTTGGATAGCTTTCAAGGACATTTAGTTTTATTTAAGTTTTATCGGGAGACTTGCATGTCTCATAGTTTTTGGGATTGATAATGATACAATTTGGGATATTTCTTTTATTTTAGAATTATGATGTTTACTCAGATATAAATTTTCTTTTCAAGCTATGGAGTTTGAGGAATTATCTTTATTTATTGTTTTAGAGTAGCATAACCGTCCCGACGTTATTTACGCTAACGTCATTTTAGTATTTCTTGATTAGATATTGTTTAGTATCTTAGTAGTAGAAGGACGGGGTGTTACACTTTATTTTAAATACATATAAAATAACTATAAAAATAGCGTATTATATGTGACAATATCAATTATATCTTTCAAATCATACTTTTAAAAATTGAGTTATATAAAGATAAAAAATACACATCTGTAATCTTGAACCCAGAGCATACCATGATGGCATTACATGAAGATCCAAATGAAAATTTGTCAACGCCATTGCAGAGGTATTATGAATTGACTAATTATATTATTCCTAGAATATTTATTGTATACATAATTATTTATGTTTGTCTTTTCCATATATCTATACGTCATATCTAATTCTTTTCTCCATAAACTTAATTCTACTAAAACTAATTGGAAAAACAGGGTTCGCATTTCTAGACTTTTTGGCTCATGAATTATAAAAAAGGGAAAAGTTTGATAAGTCTTGATATGATCATGATTGATGCAGAGGTTTTTTTTTCTCTTGAATAGTATTTTCGATTATTAGTAGAGGTTAGTTTTATATTTGATTAAATTTGTCCATGATACCATCATTATGATCAAGTTTTTTGGCTTTCCCATCTTCCATTGTATATGCGTTAGCGTTTATGTGCTATATTAAAAGTTGAAGTTGAGGCTGACACTCATGTTTTTCTCTATTCTTTTTGTCATACATCTATTAAATTATTACCCTCTACTTTCTTAAAGTATCATTCGGGTATTATTCATGTTAAAACTGTGTTAGCTATTGTTAGTCATCATACCAATTATTAAAAAAATATAAAATTTATATATCGCAATAACAAATCTAGAAATTAGTGTATAATGACAAATACTTTATCCGTTCTTTTTCTACTACAACAATGAGTTTGGGCATAGTTTTTAAGGAAATGAAGAAAATGGGTCGTTTAGCATAGAGGTACCCCTTTAATTAAATAGAGTAGGATAAGTAATTCCTTAATAAAGTAAATGCAACTTTATAAGACAATTTGAATAATTAATGATGGTTTTATTAATATAAAGTAAAGACAATATTGTCAAGTATAGTTGTTTTTTTACCAAAAGTGGAATGGTCCCAATAGATGAAACTACCCAAAGTGGTAATTGTTGCAATGAAAAAGAACGGAAGAAGTATGTAAATACAATGGTGTTGAAAAATCTCATTTCACTAGCAACACAAAATCAACAATGTTAACAAAAAAATTGCAAAAAAATAAAATAAACAACAACCCGTGCAACGCACGAGCTTCAAAACTAGTAACTATTAATTCGAGTCGCACGAAGTATACAACAAATATGATTTGCTTCAATTGTATGGCATATCACTGGCATAGCAAGAGTATATGTATCTTAACGAATAAATTTTCAAATTCTAATTATTAAGAACAAATGTAGGTTTTATCAAGTTAATTCCCTCCAGGGTTCTAACCTCCCCTCTCTCTCTTTTTTTTTTTCCTCTCTCAAACTCTAGCCTTCTCTACCCCTTCTTCATCACTTAGGGGCTTCCATGGATGATTTCATCCATGGAAAGCCCCTTTTCCCCTTTTATTTTCAGTTTTTAGTTCATTTTCTTGTTTGGTTGAATAAATTTTTCTCTCTTTATGAGATTTTTTCAAACCCTGTTATGGGGATTTTAGTCTTTTTTGTGGAGATCTCCTTCTCCCCTATGGGAGTTGTGAGTATGGTTTTTTTGTCTTTAGGTATGAGAAATTGTTCTCATTGGTTGAAGTTCAAGACTTAACAAGAAGGTATTGGAATCTCGGATGCGGCCAACATGCCTCGATCAAGAATGCTCTTCCCAGACTATGTCAGAATGATAGACTTCCTCATCAATAGCTGCTTGATTCAACAAATACAAGGGGGCTGCGCTATATTGCTCGATCTGGTTCATTGTAGTTTCTTCGAAGACGAATTTGATTTAACCTTGTTTGATTGTATCTTGTTTTTCTTTAATATCTATTGTAGATGTTGTTTGGCCTTTAATTAATGAAATTTCTCTTTTAAAAAAAAAAGCTTCCTCCAGGGTTTCTTTTTGGGAGGGTTTTTTTCGTTCCTCTAGGGTTTCTCTTTATGAGGTTTTTTCCTAGCCTCCATAGCTAGGTTTATTCAGCTTTTTTGAATTTCTTTTTTTCCTTCATTCTTTACCCTTCTTTCTTGTTCTCTTTCATCTCTTTTATTCTTGGCCTCAATTGTGAATCTTTGTAGGGACTTCCACTGGTATTCTTATCGGTGGTAAGCCCCTCCTTTAATTGCTTTCAATAAGTATATCCCATCCTTAAGATGGTATTTATTCTAGTGTGTTCAATTTCTTTTTTGTTCATCTGATGAAGGAGAAAGACCTAACAATCTTTATTCTCTTTAAAAATCTAGAAGGCCACGGAAGTATTTTCACCCAAACAACTATGCATCCACGGAACTTAAGCCGAATTAGAGCGAACTCACAGATTGTATTATTTTGGATGAAGTTTTTTATTAAGGCTATTTTTAATCGAATCTGCTATGTATCTAGTTCTAAGGTATTATGTACTTGTGTTGGAATTTCGGTTTTTCAGGAATTGATTGTAAGTGGCGTTTGGCTAACCCTTATGAATAGAGGTGGTAAAAGTTAGCACGACCCGCTAACCCGACCCGAAATTAGCGGGTTAGCGGGTTTGGGTCAAGGTTTTCAACCCGTTTTAGTATGCGGGTTGACCCGACACGACCCGTTTATAAAACGAGTTGGGTTAGGGTTGAACTTTTCAACTTGAATCCCACACGACAACCCGTTTAACTAGTATTCACCTATCAATATTGTTCGTTGGGCTTGAAATAATTTAAATATTTTTCATAAATACATAAAATTATTCTTTGGTTGTCCATTTTATTTTATTTAGGTAAGATATTATTATATAAGACGTGGGTTAAGAAATATATGACGTACATTTGTTTAGTTTATGTGTATATGCGCTCTTGATAAACGTGTCAATAAACGGGTCAGGTAGCCCGTTTAATAAATGGGCCTTGTTAGGGTTGAGTGTTGTTGACCCGCTTAATAAACGGGTCGGGTAAGGGTTGAGGGTGTTCAACCCGTTTACCGTTGGACCCGACACGAATTTGACACGACACGATTCGTTTACCAGCTCTACTTATGAATGAAATCCTTTTCCTTCTTGTAAAAAAAAAAGAACAAATGTACTACCTTATCCATTCTTTTTTTATTACAACATTTGCATTTTTACGCTTGTAGAGGTACAATTTCGACCATTAATAACTTTAGTTATGTATTTATAAAAATTATGCAAATGAGATATTAAAAAAGTAAACATTGAGACAAATCAAACTATATCTCATATGACTATGTTTATATATGTATATAGATCACCATATACAGTCAAAGTGTGAACTGTGAATAGTGTAAAAGTCAGAATATTGCAACTAAAAAAGAACGGAGGAAGTATATAATAGTATGTCATGACTAATATATTGGTTGCAAACATAGCTCTGAGGCATGGTGCATGAGATCTACGGAGATTGTGGGAGGCTCTCAGTGTGACTTTGCGACGGAAAATCTGTGCTTGAATCCTTGTGTCGAAAGTCTTCCTTATATTGTAGTGGTCAGGTGGCATGTTCCACAGGTTGGTGGCGGTACAAGATGATTAGACGGATTATCGCTGGAGGGGAGGCTTGTGGTCCTTGTTCCGAGGAGAGGATTGTTGGGTATGGATCTCAAGTCTCACATCTAAGAGATAAGAAGGAGTTACCTAGTTTATAAGAGTTCACCAACTACATTAAATTAGTATGAGGCGTTTAATTGGGAAAAAGCCCAAAAACAAATCCATACGGACTTGACCCAAAGCGGACAATATCATAATAATAATGGACATGTAGGTGAACTCGTGGGCCCTACATAATAAGTCATAACTACATAACTAAGGGTCTGTTCTCTTCGGCATAAAACTACTGAACTGAACTGAATTGAACTGAACTGAATTAAACTGAACTGAACTGAATTAAATTATAGCTAATTAATAGTAATGATTATCATTTAGGAACTGAATTGAACCGAATCGAACCGAATCAATTGAACCGAACGGCAGGCGAACCGAACCGAACCGAACCGAAAAAATAAGCTGGGGAGAACAGGCCCTAATTTGGTTCAATGGTAATTATCTAATAGTTGAGCAAGATGTTAAAATGCCATATTGATATAGAGCCATATCTAGAGCTGAGAATGACTAATAGCTCAATATTAGATATTTAAGTGTGAAATAGGATATGAGGAGGTCTTACAACAAGTGGAATAATAAAAAAAACCCACCAATGTTATAAATATATATATTGTGAATGTTCATTATACCCTTGACTTGTATATATATACTCTTGTGCCTATTGAATAAGAGAACTACCATTTCTTCATTCTACAGTTTCTCTAGATTTCACTGATCTAACTTCTATAAAAGTTGTTCTTTTGTTTTCTTCTTTTAGTTTAACTACATGATTTATATCAATTTCATAATAAATCTGGCGATTACTAGTTTTAATTTGATATCAGTATTATGGAATTGGTAAAAGGTGGTTACTCTTATCATTAAATTGCAGATCTTTGCATCTTCTTGTAAATTTTGCATTATTAGTTTGCTATATCGATAAAATCTGGCACGTGCAATTTTTGTAAAAAAAATAAAAAGTCCTATCAATCTAGAATGTCTGATGTCAGGAAGTTTTCTTTTTAACTAAATCCTTTCTTATGGCATTAGCATAGTCGTATTGATTTCATGATAATTTACTGCCTCCCTTTAATGTTTCTTCCATGAATTTTAGTTGATTTGAGTCCTATATATGAAACTTCTATAATTCTTGGCATAAAGTCCAAAGTTAGATTGAAGGTATATTTGTAATTGGGAGAAATATTGTGATTCCAAATCAAGAAATCGACATACTATTTATACCAAAAGGAGTATCTATATTATGATTATGGCATGGGTAAGAGAATATTTAAGTAATCATACATTTATTTAACGAAGAGCATATAACTTCAGTTTGTGATACATTTTATATTTTTATTTTATGAGTTGAAAATGTAATCGTCTCCACGATATGCCTTTTATTTTGATTTGTCATTGGCATAAATGTACGTACTGAATTTTTCCTCAATTAAAAGGATGAAGAGATAAGGGGGAGATATGATGGATAATATTTTATTAGATTCCAATTAGTATTTATTCATCAATTAATTATATTGAATCTGATGCTCCTGAAGAGTATATATTATCTACCTTCAAGTGTAATATGCTCTAGAAGAGCACAAGTTCTCCCGGAAGGAGTCGGTAAATTTTTAATCTTGCCATTAAAAAGACACTTTGGTGGTGTCAGATATCACATCATTATCTGGCCAGATTGATAGTGTATTATTTAAATTCAAGTGATAAAATTCAAATCTTATCCGACCGGTTGGTTAATTAGAAGTGTGACCATTTGAAATTTTACCAACCAGAAGTTTGGCATGTATAAAGTATCATAATGAAATATCATGACATGAGAAATATCCTTGATGTGACAAATGAGGCCATCTGAGTGTAACTTACCCATTTTGAGAAAATTGATAATTTTCTTATAGAAAATGTGCTGAAAGCTCTCTCATGTTGTAGTTATATTATTTTAAGGGCAAGACACAACATTGAGATTGAGCATGATGATTGGAGATTTTGAAAATAATAGATATTGAACTCATCAACCTTGATAAGAATGAATTGATGTTATACCAAATGTTATATAAGTGAGCAAGCCATAAGTGTATGTCTCTGAGTAGTTTATATATTGCAACTGGAATTCATTGCATAAGTTAATTGATCTCCAATTTGGGGCAAAATATTATTCAGCACTAGAAAATCCAACTGCGTAAATATATTTACCCCCCAATTTGTTTTTCTCCTGAAGACAATTAGTCGATTAGAATTAAAAGAAGCGGACATGAGAAAATGAATCTAAGGTGGATATATTCTTGATTGATATCAAGTGGCCCAATAAATCTATCCATTAAAGATACTTTTTACCACCTTAGGGGGAGAATGATAGGAGAAAGCTGGTAAAAAAATATGTTTGATCCCCAAACTGAACAAGAAGTTCAGAATTATTATGATATGAGATACATCAAATAGAGGTTCAGAATATTGAAGTGATATTATATATTGATTTACTTGATGAAGTATTAAATCCTTTGATGATGTATCATATATACACCAGCTATATCTTTCAAGTTATTGAGTTATGTATAGAACAATAGAGTTTCTTGCCAACTTAATCATATTGATACACCTGAAGTGTAGTATGAAAGTTCCGGTTCCATATATTGTATTTACAGTGTTCAATTATGGCAAAAAAGATGCAGTTGGTATCTCAGTGAATATAAATCTTACAAAATATGATGTGCCTAAGAAAAGGGCTGGATATATGAAAGAAAAATAGATGGCCTATATGGAAAAGAATGGTACCTCTGAAATAATTAACTATTCATATATCATTGAACAATACCCATTATGCATATTTGAAAGGGTTCTATAAAATCTATACCGGTATATACATGGAACCAATATGAATATGCGCGCAAGATACAATGGACTATGGATGGGGATCAGATACTTGAGTCCATTTTTTTGTCGACATAATAGTGATAAATACGAGCTCGTGGACCTGAAGTCCAATCGATTCATAAATTTTATTCGAATTGTACAGTTTGCATTACTGAGTCAATCTTCATGTACATATAGATAGTAAGTTTATGATGCATAATATTTATCTCATATACAATGCATTAGTCAAGTTTTAGTTTCATATTATCTGTGCATGATTTACTACTAACACTATATTTGATCTTTATGAGTATCTCTATTAGATGAGGTTTCTCATATGATTTGATAGTCCTATAAGGACTCCATGATTATATAATGATTAATCACATGTATTGGAATAAAAGTTCCTGAAGAACTTGCATTAACAATATATGAACCTCTACTATGGCTTATAGTTATGAAAATGAAATTATATTTGTCTTCTTTGATATGATTGTGGAAGTTCCCTAAGAGTACTATAGAAAAAGGAATGATGTTAAACTCAACATGAAGTTTGAGTATGTGATATTCAATTGGTAAAGTGATCTTATGCGACATTTAATTTTATATGATCCTGAAATAAAGTGATGGTGGAAAGTCAATTCATGAATAAGATGTTACCATGGACAGATGATAATTGTGTAGCCTTATTTGGGTGACAAAGTATTCCATGCACGTATAGCTTCCTGAAGAAGACATATAAATATATCCTATGAAATAAGGGATGAATTGATTTACGTCGTCCATTGAAGTATGTGCGCATGATATT
The DNA here is from genome assembly GCA_947646795.1 of Beta lomatogona. Classification (NCBI taxonomy): domain Eukaryota; kingdom Viridiplantae; phylum Streptophyta; class Magnoliopsida; order Caryophyllales; family Amaranthaceae; genus Beta; species Beta lomatogona. The sequence continues at coordinate 441,013 of CANSNZ010001097.1, read as the reverse complement.
TCGATGGTAAAGTCTATGATTAATTGTTACACTCTTTTTTCCTTCGACTAGGTTTTTGTCCCATTGGGTTTTTCCTAGCAAGGTTTTTAATGAGGCAACATAATATGCACATAAAGAAGTTATATGTACTTGACTAAAGAGTTTTCTATGATACATTTGGTGTTCAAGATGATATATCACAAACATAGAGATGTGCAGATTCTACAAATCCAGTCAAGTAGCTTACAAGAGGATTTTTGGTGCTGGTCTATGAGCCCAACTGGTGAATTTCCTATCAAATCTGCTTATCACTCTTTAGAGGATAATATACCTGATGTCCCAATTTTTTCTTGGAAATCCCTCTGGAAACTTAACATCCCTTACAAATATCGTATGCTCGTTTGGAATTTATGCCATGAAATTCTTCCTGTTGATACCGTTCTTAATAATAAAATTTCTTCCTTTGATGCTTTATGTGCTAGATGTAGAAATGAGTAAGAGAATTATCTCCATATATTTAGAGATTGCATCTCATCTTGCATTATTTGGGAGAAACTTTTCATCTCTTTCACTAATGTGGCCCCCTCTCAAATTGATTCCTTTTATAACTCCTCGTGGGAGGATTGGATTTTATTCAACTTATCTGTTTCTAAAACTTGTCAATCAAATTTTGGAATCCCTATCTGGCATATTTGGTCTCCTAGGAATATGGCGATTTTTGTGCTAAAAATGATTCCCTTAACCTCCCAATTCAACAAGATATATGTGGATATTGCCTTTTGTAAATCTATTTTACAGAATTTGGATTTGTCAAATCAGCATGGAGAAAAGCCCATGATTAGCACTTGGTGGTCTCCTCCGGGGCGCGGTATCCTCAAGCTCAACACTGATGGAAGCTGGCTCTCTATGGGTAAGGCTGGAGGAGGAGGTGTTTTCAGACGAGATAATGGAACTTGGGTAATGGGTTTCTCAGTCAACTTCAAAGTCATTAACCCGGTTGCTGCTGAATTGTTGGCCATTCATGAATAGCTTAACATGGCTAAGGGAATGAATCTGAACAGGTTTGAGTTGGAGATTGATGCACAAGGTATCAAGAGGATGCTTCAAAATGCAATCAATTAATATACTCATGAATTTGGGGCGCTCATCAAGGATGTGGTTACGCTGCTCAATCAAGATTGGAATGTCACTATTCTTAATGTCAAGAGGGAGGCTAATGTGGTGGCTCACCACCTTGCTGCTCATGGACGTTGTATGGAAGAGTCTCGCATTGTTCATGTGGGAGTTCCTACCTGGGTTACCAAAGCTTACAACAAAGATATTCATAATGCAAGAGGAAAGGGCATCATCAACCTCAACTAGAAGTGGCGAGCCTTGGTTTCTGTTTCTTTTGGTAATGGTTGGTTTGAGACTTTTTATGTTTAGTAGGTTTAGCTTGCCCTTCTTTTGGAAACCTGGTTGGTTTCATGACATTGTGTTTAATGGATCTTTTGATCCCAGACTTGGTTGATTTAAAATATTTCCCGCATTTCCTGAAAAAAAAGAATAATTAGGTTTTTTTTTTTTGAGGAATAGGGGATGGATGATATCTTTAATCATAAAACATTAAAAAAGTACAAACAACTTTGACATAGACTCGAAAAACAATACAAGTATTATAAACCCTCGACATCTTAGCTCCACTGAATAACTGCTCCGATATCCTGTAATTAGATGTCTTGAATACATCCACCTCATCGGAGATCCAATTTGGTATAGTCTTCGGGTTGATCATGCATGATTGATTTCCAAGAACAACATCCCTAACCCAATTCACCACCATTGCCACATATCTGTCAGACGAATCTTCCAAATATGTGTCCCTAAAACTAGATACAACAAGCGAAGACAAACCCACCAAGAAGGGCAACTAACACACCCCATACAGGGGGACTAAAGCCATCACAAAGGTGGGACTTATTAAAAAAAAAAAAACGCCTAAACCGATTGCTTTCGCCGCCGTCCGAGACTGCCCCTGCTTCACTGACTGGCAGGCGGGGGAATGAAACTCGGTAGACTAACACGAGAAGGGGACGGGAAGGGGAAGCCCAACTACTAACGAAAAAGCAGGGAGGGGGAGGGGGAAACCGACGCACAACCAGGGTAGGGGAGGGGAGGCCCAAATCACCAAGCGAAAACAGGGGAGGGGAAGGGGAGCCTGAAACAAACGAAAAACAGGGGAGGGGGAGGGGGAAGCCCGACGCACAACTAGGGGAGGGGGAGGGGGAAGCCCGACACACAACCAGGGGAGGAGGAGGGATACCCGATAGTCGAAAACAGGGGAAAGGGAAAGCTGGAACAGGCTCGAAAACGAAAGACAAACTGGAAGACAAAGCAGAAAAAGGACGACGACGACGACGACGAGGGCTCGAAGGCCGCCGTGGGAGCACCGAGGCGGCTCCAGCAGTCAAGGAGCCCTAGGATTTGGCGGCTCTGAAGAGAGGAAAGTTAGAATTGCACTTTTAGAGTTTTTCCTCTTTCTCTCACTACTTTTTTTTCACCAGATAGAGGAAAGGAGGTTTAGAAGCATTAACTATCATTAGGTTGTTTATAGTAGTGGTTGACTTTGCTAAAAAAAATATCGTTACTCATTACTAAATTCAATAGTTCATATTACTGTCATGTGTCGCCTATGGCATGAAGTTTCATGAGCAAACTTTTATTTTATTTATGCTTTTATTTGGTTAAGTTTATAAGTATTACTATTCTTTTTAAATGAGGGTTATTTCCAAAGGAATTTTATTAGTTATACGATTTTTCATGATCTCAATTATAAAGAGGCAACGACTTGTTATTTATTATCAAGAATGGTAGTTATTATATTTTTACTCATGTACTTTTTGTATAGGTCATGTGGATAAGGTAGTTCCCCTCGTAATAGACTCAACAAGGAATAATAGACTTGGGGGTGTGCACACTTTAAGAAAGATACCTAGGCAAGGAAATAAGTTTTATTAAAGTTATATACTTCCTCCGTAACAAAATAGATGTTACACTTTGAAAATTGCACTATTCACCTACTATATTTGACCAAGCATTTTTTAGTTTTAGATAAAAATCAACCGTTATTATATGATATGTTGTTGGATTTATTACTAATACACAATTAAAGTTATTAATGGTCAAAGTACTGCACTGACAAGCGTGAAAGTCAAAGTGTAACATCTATTTTGTTACGGAGGAAGTACTTTATATTATTTAAGTATTATAAGTATCCAAGGAAGGTTTATGAAAATATTTTGCATGTTTAATAAAGTATTTAAATTTCCGCATATTCATGTACTCATTATTTTTCACTGACACGCTTTTTGTTTGTTTGTTTTATGGCTTTGTCCCTATGATGACCCTATTTTGGCGAGCAGAAAGCTAGTGAGGAATAATAATTAGTCTAGTCGATCTTTGTTATGTTATTTCCTATTTTCCATTGTCATAGTTGAACAATAAAGTTATATATATATATATATTAAAAGAGAAGTTATTTCTATTATTTCCGCTGCATTATTAAAGTTTAGTTAGTAGATAATATTTTTAGCCTTTAACGTTAGGAAAAATTGTCAAGAATAAGTCAGCCTTTGAGCCATCCGCTAAAAACAAGTCAATCTTTTGATTATCCTTGAATAAGTCAACCTTTAATACCAATCTGTTTTTAACAAGTTATTGCATGTTCTTAACTTATTTAACCGCTTAAATATGATATGTATAACTCTTTAAAGGGATGAGAGACAAAACAAAAAGAAATTAAAAATTACAAAAAAGAAAGAAAAAGTCAGATTATTGTAATTTAACTTGTTTAAAATTGATAAGTACTAAATGTAGACTTATTCAGGATATAATCAAAAGATGACTTATTTTTAGCGGACGGGACAAAGGTTGACTTATTCTTACCAATTTTTCCTTAACGTTATTACGTGGCGGTAATACTCTCAAGTTTTTCAAGGGTTTTATATTAAAATATATTCTTCAAAAAGAGAGAAATTTGGGGGTGTCACAATTTTGACCATTAATACCTTTAGTTATATATTTATAAAAATTATGCAAATGAGATATTAAAAAACTACTCATTGAGACGAATCAAATTAGATCTCATATGACTATGTTTATCTGTGTATATAGATCATCATACGCAGTCAAAGTGTGAACTGTGAATAGTGTAAAATTCAGGATATTGCAATTAAAAAAGAACGGAGGAAGTACATAATAATATGTTGTTGAACCCTACTTTTAATGATGACAAACTAACAAAGATACAAGCTAAGTTATTAACTAACAAATTGTTGATTGAATGGAATTTAGGTATCACTGCATTGAGCAAAGAGAATAGTAAGTCTAAGGAAGAAATCAAGTTGGATTTTGAAGACTAAGTGGAGATGCTCAAAGGAACTGGTACTGGAGTTGCATTGGAGCAAAAGAAACAAGCGAGGCTTTTATCTTTTAGTTCCTCTGCAAGTAACGAGTAAGATTTGGTAAGGAACAATGGCTAAGTAAAAGAACTAATTAATGATTTTATTTGTTTAAACATATTTATAAATATCTTTTAGTTCCTCTGTAAGTAGCGAGACATGTTGGTACAATTAAATCTGAGATAAAGGAACTAAGTAGTAGCCAAAAGAACCAGGCGTGTGAAATAATGTGCAATGGTTGATTAGAGTCTGTTGAGATTTTAAAGGCTAAATTTTAGGAAAGATCTAATTAATGATTTTATTTGTTTTAATTCTGATTTTAAGGAAAATCTTTTATGGAAAAGATTTTATCTTCACTCGAAAATAAAATCCTTTTTGTTTTTAAAAGAAAATCTTTTAAGATATTATTTGATAAAAGGATTTAAATTTGGTTTTATTAATTAAAATAGTTTTTAAGGAAAAAACCGATTTTAAGAGATTGTTGCACAAGTAACTGCTAGATTTTAGGATGCATTATCAGTTTGTTACACACGTTCTAATTGAACGTGGTGTTTGTGGAGAATATGGAACATGTTCCTCAAGCTAAGGAACATCATGGGAAAATGGTTAAACCACTAACACATGTTTCAATCCCATGTTTCTCTTGATGACTGCTATAAATACATGTGTCTAATTAAGTTCCAGTTAGTGTCTGACTAAGTGATTAAGTGAGTTTAACTAATTAAAGTGCCAGTAACTTCATTCTCTTATAAGTCATTTATACCTTTGCCTTCTTACTCTATTTCACTAAGGGGGAGTTTGGTTAGAATAGGGGAAAGGGAAAGGAATCGAGTATGGGTTAGGAGGGGAAAGGAATCACAAATCCCCCAATTAAAACACATGTTTGGTAGTAAAAACAAGGGAAAGGGTTTAAAAAAAAACCTTCCCCTCTCTTCTTCTTTTGGTAGCCAACTCTCTTCTCCGGTGACTTCCTCTTTTCCGGCACTCATTCCTTTTCTTGTCGGCTACTCTCTGCGTCACCTCCATTTCTCTCTCTCCCGCAACGAAACAGATCTATGGTGTGGTTGGGGGTGAGTCCTCGGTTACTTTCCGTGGGGCTGGGCTGGTTGTCGGGGGGTTGGGGTGGGTCGTCGATGGGCTAGAGTGGGACATCGGTGGTCTGGGGTGGGTTTTTGATGGGATGGGGTTGGTTTCGTGGGTTATGGGTTGCGGGTGGTTTTTGGGAGGGGGTAGGTGGTTTTCGAGCAACTTGGGTGGGTACTGGGCAAATTTGGGTGCTCTGGTTCAGGGGTAGGTGGGCTCTGGGCGAGTTTGTGGTATAGTGTTGGTGGTTTTGTAGGTATTGGAGGTGGTTTGGTGGTTGTTGTGGCAGTGGTTGTGGTTGTGGTTAGAGCAGTGGTGTAAGTGGGTGCGATGGTGGAGGTGGGGTAGGGTTGGGTTGACAGAGGTGGGGTTGGGTGACAGAAGTGGGGTGGTGGTTGTTGATAGGGTTTTGGACAGGGACCGGAATTCGGACCGGACCGGAACCGAACCGGAAAATTCTGGTTCGGTCTCCGTTCCATGAAAATTTGGGACCCCGGGTTTCCGGTCCGATCCGGTCCAAAACCGGAATTTTTCTGTCCGAACCGGTGGACCGGAATTCCTATCTTTTTAATAAAAAAATAAGTTTAAAGGTTAAAAAAAAGTTTAAAACTGAGAAAGTTAGAAAGTTAAAACCTCATATTTATTGCATTTAAGATTATTGCTTTTAGAATTATTATATTTTAATATATTGAATTTATAAATATGTTTAAACCTAAGAAAAAGTTTTATTTTAATAAAAAAATATATATTTCGGTCCAAGCGGTCCAAAACCGGACCGAATAGAAATTTAGCCCGGTCCAAAAAAATATCAGATTCCGGTCCACCGGTCCAACCGGTCGGTCTTGGACCGGTGCATACCCCTAGGTGGAGGTGGTTGTTGATAGGGTTGGGTGGTCAAAGGTGATGGTCAAGGGTTTTCCAGTCCCCTATTTCTAAGTGGAGGGGGTAGTGGGGAATCAAAATAGAGGGGTTTGGGGTAATGGAGGGGAAAAGAGGGGAAACAAAACCCCCAAACCAAACAAGTTTTAAGGGAATGGAATCAACTAATTCCCTTTCCCTTTTCCTTTCCTGTAACCCCCTAACCAAACGCCCCCTAAGTTAAATGTTCATTGTAATTTTGGTTTTGGAGTAAGGGGATTTTGAGTGAATTCTTGTGTAAGAGAAGTTTTGAGTGAAACAAGTTAAAGTGAGATAACTTCGAGTAAAGTTGAGAGGAACAATTGTTAAGGGAACAGTTGTTCAGGAACTTGAGTTTAGAAACTCAATTTGTGGCGCTTGAGTAGAATTATATATTCTTGTATTTGTAATAGTAATGAATTACTTTGTCCACTCCCATCTGAGATGTCCATTTTCTTTTTGATGCACGGCCTCTATTTGAGTCTGCCAACGGTAATGCTTCGTTTGTAATAGTAACCGATCTTACTCTTGAACCATATTTTCTAACAAACATGTAATAATGGAGGATTTGGGAACTCAAGACTAGGGGTGTTCATTATCAGATATCGGATCCGATCTGATCCGAAAGTCCGGATATCTGAAATTTCGGATCGCCAAAAAAGCGATATGAATCCGATCAGAAAATATCGGATATTCGATCTTAATATTCGAAATTTGATCCGATTACTTTTTTTTTATAAATCCCATATCTGAAATGTGAAATCTGAATCAGTGTTATAGTGATCATGGAAAAGAAAGTTAACTAATAGAATTATTTTTTTAAAAAAAAAATTAATAAGAAAAAATTCTATGAGCTGCCCTCGCACAATGCCCCCCACCTAGAGGCCCATTACAAGCCTATTAAGTAAAAAATATAAAATATTGATATTTTCAAACGTGATGTCGAGGTGAATCTACCCCACGTGACTATATTTTTCCTTATGTAGAATGCACAAAATACGGTCCAACGGAGTGTGCGAATAGTATAAAAGTCATAATGTTTCGATGATTTTGAAATGGAGGAAGTAGTGTGAACTTGTGAATAGTGTGAACTTTTTATAATCTGCTCTGGTCTGATCTTGTGATTTGATTGAATTTTGGCAACATGTCTACGCTAATATATAAGGAAAAACATATTCACGTGAGATTTAGTTGGATTTGTCTCAACATGTAGTTTTAAAATTTTAATTTATACTAATACGAAATTAGAGGTATTTCGTAATTAGTAAACGGAATGAAGAAGGGTCTAAATTTTTAGATATGATTTGCGATTTGATCTTATCTGATTCTAACAATAATGGGTAATAACTACTCCCACCGATTTTTTATTAGTTTACCCATTTAAATGGGGCACATTTGCCGAGACAATAATTTGAACCTTAATATCTCTAATTATCAACAAGTAATAATTACAAAAAGTTGACATTTGGATGATATACATTGAGACGAATCTAACAAGATTTCTATATATTTTCCTAAATCACAAGAGATGGTCAAAGTCATGTATGTGAATAGTGTCAAAAGTAAAAACGGGTGAGCTAATAAAACCCGGAGGAAACCATTTGATCCCTCTATCATTCATTGTACTAAAAGTATGAAATGTATCACGGAGGGATTTTCTACTATTCCTATGGAATTTATTGATTCTATATAATATGACTTATTACCATTTTATTCAAAGATAGAACCGCGGGGATTTTTTTTTTTTTTTTGAAACAAACCCAACAAAAGGGGATCATATTATATCTTTCAAAGCAATAGCAACTACATCAAGCGGAATATCATCATCCCAAACACGTCTGCCAAGCTCCCAAGGCTGAAAGTGAGCCAACATATGGGCGACCTTATTCCCAAAACGTTTAACAAAAGACCAAATGACATGATTAAAAGAACTAACTAAAGCTAACACATCATCTATAATTAAATTAAATTCACTAGATCCCCCTTTAACACATCTCAATGCTTGGATAGCTATTAAACTATCACTCTCCACTTCAATGGAGCTAAAGCCGAACTCCTTTGCCAGCTTCATGCCATAGAAGATGGCTTTGGCTTCCGCGACTCGAGGCTCTCACTCCACCTGCTGCTGGAACGTTCCTGCCGCAATCACCTCCCCAAGCTCATCTCTACACACTACACCAATGCCGCAACCTAATACCCCCATTCGCCCAGCATCAGTGTTGACTTTGACGTATGAAGCACTTGGCTTCGACCACCCTGACGGGAAGGGCGAGAGCCCAGTACTCGACGGGTTAGCAGCAAGGCTAACACTCGAAGCTTCACAATTAATCTTCAAAGCATACGCTAGAGTTTCAGCAGGCTCATGTTGCTCTCCCTCCATCAACCACTTGTAGCGGGCCCCCCAGATTGCCCATGCCGTTGTAAGAAACGTCCCCCACTCATCCTCCTCCATAGCTTGGGAACAAAACTCCCACCAATCACTGATGAAACCTCCAGGCGCACCACTTTCCACGTTTAACGAGCTTAGAATCCACACACCTTCAGCAAGAGGGCAGTGGAGTAAAGCATGTAAACCGCTTTCCTCCTCCCTCCCACACACAGCACACGTAGCATTGTAACTAGGAATTCGTCGGGCCAGCGACTCTCTCGTAGGTAGAGCATTAGAAACAGCTCTCCAAGCAAATATTTTCACTCGAGGAAGAACTTTTAATCTCCAAATCTTCTGCCATAAATCCACAGAATAGGAAGGTGATGCTTCACTTACATTATTATTATGTCCCCATAACGCCTTGTAGGCCGATCTCACAAAAAACGACCATCTTTCTCAAGGTCCCAACACAAAGAATCTGCAGGCAAGCGAGTACTAATGGGAATACTCATAACTCTATCCAACTCAAAAGGGACAAAAATTTGAGCCACCAACTCTCTATTCCAGGACTTACTAATAGGGTCAATTAAATCGGCCACCATAGCATTCAAATTTGTATCTCCTCTTGGTGACAAGATTTCCCGGGTATGCGTACCCGAAATCCACTCATCCTGCCAAACCCTTATACTCTCACCATCACCCACTCTCCACCTCACTCCTCGCCTAACCACCCATCTTGCCTCCCACAATCCACGCCACGTATAGCTTGGGTTTGTACCTAAGTCTGCGGTCATATAAGTGGAATTGGGGTAGTATCTAGCCTTCAAAATCTGTTCAAGCAAACTCCTCGGAACAGTAATCAATTGCCAGGCTTGTTTCCCAAGTAATGCCCAGTTAAACAATTTCATATCCCGAAAGCCCAAGCCTCCCTCTGCTTTAGGTTTACAAAGCTTCTTTCAGGCAACCCAATGTATCTTTCTTTCGCCATTTTTTTGCCCCCACCAGAATTGAGCAATCAAGGAACGAATCTCGTCACAACAAGAAGACGGAGACTTAAACACACTCATCGCGTAGGTAGGAAGAGATTGGGCCACAACCTTTATCATAACCTCCCTACCAACTTTAAATAGAATCATCCCCTTCCATCCTTGAAGTTTTTTCCATAGTTTTTCTTTGACACCCTTAGTGATCACCTTTTTGGAGCGCCCTACCGTAGTAGGTAGCCCAAGGTACCTGTCGTGCACATCCACAACTCGTACACCTAATTTTTGCACAATTTCTCCCCTTCTACTCTCTCTGACACCTTTGTTGAACGATAACGTTGTCTTTTCAAAATTTACCTGTTGGCCCGAAGCCAACTCATACACCCTTAAGGCTTCCTGAATGGCCTCTGCATCCTTTATAATAGCTCTTGAAAAAAATCAAACAATCATCAGCAAATTGTAAGTGATTTACAGAAGGGGCGGTGGGGGCCACCTTTATACCACACAAAGAATTATTTTCCTCTGCTCTCCGAAGCAAATGTGAAAACACTTCAGCACACAATATAAATAAATACGGTGATATAGGATCACCTTGCCTGATGCCTCTTTTCGGAAAAAATTCTTCTGTTGGCCGCCCATTAATGAGCACAGAGAAGGAAACAGAACGAACACAACTCATCACATTCTTGTGCCAATCTGCGCAAAACCCAAACTTTTCCAGCACAGCCTCTAGGAAATCCAACTCAACTCGATCATAGGCCTTCGACATGTCTAACTCGAGCGCCATATTTCCCTCTACATTCTGCAAGTTTTTCATATGATGAAAAATCTCAAATGCTACCAGAATGTTGTCTGTAATCAGCCTCCCCGGGGTGAAAGCGCTCTGATTAACAGCAACAATCTTATTAAGGAACGATTTGAGACGATTCGCAAGCACCTTTGACACCAGCTTATAAATAACATTGCAGAGAGATATAGGTCGAAAATCAGACAAACGATCTGCTTTGCTCTTTTTAAGAATAAGAGCAATAAAAGTTTTGTTCAGGAAGCTGGGCATCTGCGCCCCTCTTAGGATGCCAAGAACAGTATCAGTAACAGACTTACCCACAATATGCCAGTAAGTCTGAAAAAACATGGGGCACATTCCATCCCGTCCCGCTGCTTTGATGGGGTGCATTTGGTTCAGCGCTAGACACACCTCCTCTTCTCTATACTCAGCACTCAACATCTCATTCATGTCATCAGAAACACGAGCGTGGAAATCCTCCAAGGCCTGCGAAATTAAAGATGGATTTGCAGAGGAAAACATGTTACGGAAGTAATCAACAGTAATATGACCAATCTCATCACTTTCCGAATGCTCTTGGCCCGAATCATCAACAAGAGCATTAATCATAATTCTTCCGCTTACGAAATGAAGCTCGTTGGTGGAAAAATTTAGTATTTCTGAATCCGTCCGCAAGCCAAAGAGCCTGCGATTGCTGCTGCCAGTACATCTCCTCATGCTGTACTAACTCTTCAATCTCACACAACAAGGCTTTCCTACTCTCAATCTGCCCAGCCGTGAGATTACTCCCATTCAACCTCTTCAACTTCTTTCTTTTTTTCTTTAACTCACGAAAAATTGGCCAAAACTTTTCCCCACTCCCTTTCTTCAACGTAGCAGCACACCCCTCTAATTTTGCCTCCAGCTTCGGCCCAAATAACCAGGCCCCTGTAATCACATCTTCACACTCCTCCTCTTTGGCCCAAATTTGCTCAATCCTAAACGGTTTGTCTCCCAACTGCACCGCATGATAATTTTTCCAACAAGTGAGCTTTATTGGCGCATGATCGGACCATTCCCTATCCAGATTCCAAAGATGGGCATCCGGGAGTACGGCCAACCAACTCGTTGTGGCAAGAGCTCTATCCAACCTGCATTGTACATTCTCATGAGACTCACGTCCATTATCATATGTAAACGCATAACCAGAGAAAGCAATATCATGAAAACCACAAGAATTCACCACAGCTCTACAGCTCTCCATTTGCCAGTCATCTCTATCATTTCCCCCATTTTTCTTATCAGCATACAAAATCTCATTGAAGTCACCCATGCATAACCAAGGAAGTGTAGACTGTGACGCAAGATGCTCAAATAAACTCCACGAAAGATGCCTATTATGGATCTCCGGCCACGGCCCATCGAATCCACCGAAACACCATGAAAATCTCCCAATCTACGACGTACCCGTGAAAATTACCCACTATTCAGCTTCGTCTCCGACAAGAAAATAAGAGACGGAGCCTCTCTCCAGATCAAGTCCCGGAGATTACGAACTGTAGAGGGGTTACCCAGCCCTCTACAGTTGATACTTAGTAGACTCATTGAGCTAGGCGGGACTGAGGCTCGTCAGTCCTCGCCAACCGCCATCCATTTAACTCAGAATCAATAGTCACCTTCTTCTTAGCTGGCTCAACATCCATTTCCACTCCTTCTTTATCTCTCTCCCTCTTCCCGTTTGAGCTCACAACTTCATCACCCAACCCTATTCCACCACTCCCCTTCTCACGGGCTGATTTTTGCCATTTACGCTCCACATTTCTACTCCCTATTTCATTATCAACCATCAAAATGTCCATCCCACTCTCATCAAAACTAACCCCCTGCACCCCTTCGATACACTCCTCCCCTTCTTCACTTGGGTAAGACCCCCCTCCACTCGCATCTTCACCCAACACCTCCCCTATCCCTCCCACCTCCTGCCCCAACCCCACGTTGGAATCATTCTGACCCAACACCAAAACACCTCTCACCTCCTCCTTTTGACTCCCTAGCATCCTGCTGCCCACCCGATGGTGGCTTGAGTTGGTTAACATTATTACTATTTAAATCAGTAAAAATAAAGGGACTTACAACCTGGGCGACATGCGATATGTCATCAAGCCCAGTTCGCAGAACGCCCTCGATCAAGGTTGTCAAGGGCCTAACAACCATTGTGGGATCAGAAGCAGCGTCCAAACTACAAGGAGAATGTATTGTAGGTTGCTCCTTGCTATTTGCTTGAGTCGTACTCAAACCAAAAGAAAGCTTTCTCGAGCAATTAAGGAATGCTTTTGACTCTTCCACCATCTTCAGCCTACCACGCCTAGGCGAGGCACGCAACCACGACCCCCACTGCTTCCCCTCCTCTTTAACCTCCTCCGCCTCCTGCAAGCAATATCTCTCAATGTGTCCGATAATCCCACTTTCATAGCAAAAGGAAGGAAGTCTTTCATACTTGATTTCAATCAACGCTAACTCCCCACTTCTTGTCTTGATTTTTTGGATACGCCGCAGTGGTTCAGAAACGTCAATACACACCTTAACTCTAGCCGACTTGTCCCATCCAATACCATCCGATTCCACCTCGATTACCTCCCCCATACGGCCACCAATCAACCGCACATAGTTTTCCGAACGGCTATCCTTATGTAGGTTATAAAACCTAACCCAAAAGGGAGACTTTGACAAGGTTATATTCGAGGGTTGAATACTTCCCACAAATTCTTCCAGCAGCACCAGGTTGTTATCAAAGGTCCATGGTCTTCCCATCAACACCTTTGTTTTATCCCTCGCCAATGCAAATTGGACTACAAATAGGCTGTTTTCGATTTGACGAAAAAGGGCTGCTTTAGAAATAGTCCATATCTGATTTAGGGTAATTGTAAGGTCTGCTTGTCAATACCCTCCCCACCATCGATTCCTTCATCGAGGAATCAATAGAAGATTCCACGACGCCATCCAACTCCACCACAGAACCCTCTTCCGCCGTTATTTTTAAATTTGTAACTTTATCAATGAGGATGTCAGCCATTACAACTGACACAGATCCCAAGGGGGATTAGCAGAGATTGAAAATCGATACCGAAAAGCGAAAAACGAGACTCCCTACTCAAACCCTAGCAGAGCGCGAGAGAGAGACTTTTTTCTAGATTGACTACACCGCGGGAATTTTTTAATTACTAATTAAATAATAAGGTGAATAAATCTAACGGGATTAAAACAAACTAAACAGACAATGAACTACGAGGATATTCATCTCCCTGGTTAAGATTCATCATACTCTAGCCACATCGACACATCGTACAGCTTTATTGTTGAAAATTTAATGCTTTATTTTTAAGCATGCTAGTGGCTACAGGCTGAAGGCCCCTCAATCTCTTCAACAAGAATTTTAAATTTGGAAAAGAAAAAGGTGTTTCTTACGAACTTTAAACACAAGTTTTACAACCACCGTAAGTTTCCTCAACAAGGTAAAAAAATAATGACCAATATAACAGATCAGTAGGAGACTAGGAGTACACTGAAAAGTGGGAGAAAGCTGGTATTTTAACTCAATTCATATAGTGAAAATTGGAGAATAACTATTAATTCGAGTCGCACGAAGTATATATACAACAAATGTGATTTGCTTCAATTGTATGGCATATCACTGGCCTAGCAAGAGTATGTGTATCTTAACGAATAAGTTTTCAAATTCTAATTATTAAGAACAAATGTAGGTTTTATCAAGTTCCCTCCAGGGTTTCTTTTTGAGAGGGTTTTTTTTCGTTCCTCTAGGATTTCTCTTTATGAGGTTTTTTCCTAGCCTCCATAGCTAGGTTTTTTCAGCTTTTTTGAATTTCTTTCCTTCGTTCTTTACCCTTCTTTCTTGTTCTCTTTCATCTCTTTTATTCTTGGCCTCAATTGTGAATCTTTGTAGGGACTTCCACTGGTATTTTATCAGTGGTAAGCCCCAAAAACTCCTTTAATTGCTTTCAATAAGTATATCTCATCCTTAAGATGGTATTTACTCTAGTGTGTTCAATTTCTTTTTTTGTTCGTCTGATAAAGGAGAAAGACCTAACAATCTTTATTCTCTGTAAAAATCTAGAAGGCCATGCAAGTATTTTCACCCAAACGACTATGTATCCGCGGAACTTAAGCCGAATCAGAGCGAACTCACATAGTGTATTGTTTTGGATGAAGTTTTTTAATAAGGCTAATTTTAATCGAATCTGCTATGTATCTAGTTCTAAGGTATTATGTACTTGTGTTGGAATTTCGGTTTTTCAGGAATTGATTGTAAGTGGCGTTTGGCTAACCCTAATGATTTATGAATGAAATCCTTTTCCTTCTTGTCAAAAAAAACAACAAATGTACTACCTTATCCATTCTTTTTTAATTAAAACATTTGCATTTTTACGCTTGTAGGCACACTTTTGACCATTAATAATTTTAGTTATGTATTTATAAAAACTATGCAAATGAGATATTAAAAAAGTACACATTGAGACAAATCAAACTATATCTCATATGACTATGTTTATATGTGTATATAGATCACCATACACAGTCAAAGTGTGAACTGTGAATAGTGTAAAAGTCAGAATATTGCAACTAAAAAAGAACGGAGGAAATATATAGTAGTATGTCATGACTAATATGTTGGTTACAGACATAGCTCAGAGGCATGGTGCATGAGATCTAAGGAGATTGTGGGAGGTCCTCAGTGTGACTTTGCGATGGAAAAATTGTGCTTGAATCCTTGTGTCGAAATCTTCCTGATATTGTGGTGGTCAGGCGGCATGTGTCCACAGGTTGGTGGCGGTACAAGATGATTAGACGGATTATCGCTAGAGGGGAGGCTTGTGGTCCTTGTTCTGAGGAGAGGATTGTTGGGTATACATCTTAAGTCCCACATCGGAGTGATAAGAAGGAGTTACCTAGTTTATAAGAGTTCACCAACTACATTAGTATGAGGCGTTTAATTGGGAAAAAACCCAAAAACAAATCCGTACGGGCATGACCCAAAGCGGACAATATCATACTAATAGTGGACCTGTAGGTGAACTCGTGGGCCCTACATAATAAGTCATAACTACATAACTAATTTGGTTCAATGGTAATGAGCAAAATCACTATTACAGAATCGACGATTTGCGTCGGCCTATTTGCGTCGCACCCTCGAAGAAATGACGCAAATTTACAATTTGCGTCGGATAGCATTAATTATCCGACTCAAATAACCTAAGGACAGCAATAGGAACGCATATGTGCGTCGGATCAGCGGCTCAAACGACGCAAAAGATATGATGTGCGTCGGACCCAAGGCCCATTCGACACACATCATTGAAGCTATATGCGTCGGATGGGCCTCCAGTCCGATCCAGATACACAAACTTCCCGCATGCAGCACAGCGTGCGTCGCATATGTAGCGCATCCGACGCAGATGCGTCGCACTTTCCTTCGACGCGACGCAAATGATCATGTACCCAAAACTTTGGCGTTGGCGCTCACATCTCATCTGCTCACATCGCACAACTCATCTGCGTCGGATATTGAGGTATGTGCGACGCAAATAGTGAAAAACTATCTGCGTCGGACCATGAGGTAGGTGCGACGCAAATAACTTCTTTTAATTACTCCCAACGGCATTTATTTATCGCCCAAAACAAACCACTCTCTTTCATGCGATTTGCAAACCACGCATGCACTCACACTCGCCGACTCCCTGACATTCGCCGGCTCCCTCACCCTCACCGACAACCGGCAAATCCCCTCTCTCTCTTTCGTTCGCGCTCTCTCTCGTTCGTGCGCTCTCTCTTTTCGTTCGGCCACCCACTCCCTGTCGCCGCCCACTCCCGGCGAATCTGCGAGCCGCCGCTGCACACCGGTGCCCTCTCTCACACACTCTCTCTTTCTCTCTCACAATCTCTCTCTTAGTCCGACTCGCCGCCGTCGCTGCCTACTCGCCGCCGCTGCTGCCGGCAATGTATGTCATTGTTTTTTTTTTGTATTAATTTACATTAATCATGTATTTCAAGTTCCCTTAATTTTTTTAGGAGTTGCTTTGATTGATTTTAATTCTGATTTTTGTTAAGGGGTTGAAATTAGAATTCAATTCATGATAAATATGGTGGAATGAATTTTGAGATTGAATTTAGGATGTTCGTAGTTTGTAGTTTGTAGTGCTTATGAATTTTTTACCATTGATCTTAACAATTCTACTTTAATCTTAATGTTGTTTCTTAATCTCTAATTTGTTAATGCCTTTATATTAGATAGTTGATGTTTATGAGTTATGACTTTTGATCACTAATTTGTGGGTTGGTTAATGCCCTAATGCAGTTGCCACATTCCATCTTCTACTTGTCGGCTTGCCGGTGCTCCTAGCTCACCTCGTTGTGCTTGTCTTCGCTGCTCCTTGAGAGCAGAGGTATACATTATACCTTTTGCTTTATGTTTATATGTTTTATTTGTCCCTATAATGTTTAATTATGACCAAACCTATATGGGAGGTTCGGGAAATCTAAGGAATGGTTTGGTTATGTGATTAGGAAAGTATATGTGAATTGTTTGGTTATGTTATTGGGAAAGTATATGTTGAATTATGACCAAACCTATACTATATGGACATACCTTAATGGGGTGGGGAGGGAAATCTAAGAAATGAATTGGTTTGTGCTGTTTAATTGCAATGTGCATCATTGGCCTAGATACCCGTTCGAGGCTTACTCATTAGGAGTAAGTCTTGAATAGTCCCCGGCTTGGGACTGTCTTTGAGTTTCTTATCTCACTTAGGATGTGAATGAATGTTTGGTTTTCGATTCTAAGAAAGATCTAGCTCATTTCCCTAAGCGTTCTCTGGGTACATATGTTGATAGTTTACCTACTATATTCATCGTGTGCTTGGAGAACTGTAGGGAAGTGCTGCCGGATTTTTCTTAGAATTGAAAAGCAAACATTCATTCACTAGTGAGATGAGAAACTCAAGGATGGGTTAGGTTGGAGTGATAAGGACCCAAATGTTCATGACTGCATTCGATAAGACACTTTGAATGATGTGATCGATATATTGTGTTCTTGTTTGGTGTCTCTAGTGTATGAATATGGATCGAACCTGGATGTATGGTAATCGGATTTTGGCGACATTTATGAATCTAACATGTCTTTGGTTGGTATTTGTATTTGTTTTAAGGTGTAGTGATGGAAGATGAGATAATGCATGATGCATCAGATGATCGGCAGCCACGTTCTGAGGCCGAGATTATTGATGGAGGTAGTAGGAAGAAAAGAGTGAGTAAGGCTAGAGGTCCTACAAAAGGGATTCGTTCCATACCCGGGGTTCAGAGAGTACTTCAGTGGGATGAGTTGATGCGTCCGATTGGGGAGCATGTTGGTGCGTACAAGACACATTGCGGTGAAATCAGTAGAAGCAAAGTGTCTATCTTGTACGATAGTTGGGATGATGTTCCACTAGGCCTTAAAAATAGTTTATGGGAAGATGCTAAAGTAAGTAACCCATGTATTTTAAAATTCATTTTTTTAATTTAACTGAGATCTTGTTTATTAGTTACTAATCGTGTATTATTTTTTAAATTGAAGAGAGAGTTTGGAATACAAGAGGATGAGAGGAAGAAACGAGATGTGTTGACTACTTGTGATAAGCGGTGGAGGGATTTCAAGTCAAAATTGGTAAGTCAATGGATCACAAAAACGGGGAAGGGGCCTAACAATGATAAGCAATCGTATGTGCTCTATCCTTTCATTACGGAAGAGATTTGGAAGCAATTTGTGACAAAGTGTAGCTCTGATGAGTTTAAGGTATATTATATGTACGTTACAATCACATAATATGTTATATTCAATTTTTTATGTAGTGAATACTGACTATTTACTTGTTTTTATATTAGGCTAAAAGTGAAAAAGCAAGAAAGTCTCAGGCTGCCAACATTCATCCTCATTTTCTGGGTCAAAAGTCATATGCAGAGATGATTCCTGTTTAGAAAAGAAAAGGGTATATCCCTTCATCATCTACAGCATCATCTGTTGACTCATCCACATCTTCAGTTTTTTCCTCCTTGCCGGATCGAAGTTTGCCATGGCTTCTCGCGAGATCGAAAAAAGATAAGGAAGGAAATCTTATCTTCCCTGATGAAGAAACACAAAAGATAAAAGAGTCCATTGTAAGCATTTTTCAAATTTTATGATATTTTTTTGTCTAATTACTCGTATTCTACTAATCATATGAATTTTTTTAATTGGACGCAGGATGATTGGAAAAGGAAGGAAAGTTTGTTCTAGGTCGGATGGATGATGCTCTATCACGTGCTTTACAGAGGAAAGACCGTCATGGGCGTGTGTTAACAGCTGGGCGTAGCATTGGGATTACATCTTTTTGGGGAGATCCTGATCGGAGTAGTACTGCTCAAAAGGGTAAGGGCATGGATGATGAGGAGATGCATGAGTTCGAGGCTAGAGTGAGCCAAAGAGTTAGAGAACAGACGATGCAAGAGATGAACTCGAAAATTGATGCAATAGTTCAATAAAGGTTGATGGCTTTTGCGGCGCAATTAGGTCTTCAAGCACCAAATCAAACAAGGGAAGATGCGCCAGTCCGAAGTCCTCACACTCCAGTTGATCCTAGTAGCTGTCACTCGGGGGGCAATGATGGTATAAGTTTATTTTATATCTTCTAAGATTATGATATTATGCTTCTAAAACACTTAATTAATGACATGTGTTCTCGTTGGATGTTAAGAGTCAAGTTCCATGTCGTTTGGCATTAGCGGATGTCTCGGGCCGATCATTGTAGCTGAGGGTACCGTTCATCCACAACTGGGGTCATCATCACATCCTATGGCCGTGAAAGTGAGTGTTGATAATTTTTTTCCGGACTGCGCAGATGCTCCAGTTCCACTACCTACTCCATACATCGTGAAACTCAGTCAAGCTGAGGGTTCATTGATAGATTGGCCGAAAGAGTTGGTATTTTTAGTCTCAGATAATCAGGTAACTTATGTTTAATATCTTGATTTATATACTACGTAAGCTTGATTGATATATGAAATTATCTATATACATATATAGTATGAATTAAAAAGAAGTCGAATTGAATTAGGAACATTTGCCTGAGGGAGGTGCAATGAAGAAGAAGAAAAAAAAATAGTTGGTAGTGATCTTTGCACCGATGAGTCTGCACATAGGTACATAGATCCTTTTATTGACATATCACTGGAGGATATGGATTATATTTTCAAGGATATGCACTGATTATTTTGCAACCGGCCCTCAGATGAGCCTTTTAGTATGCAAGTTATGAAGGGTACCGTCTTCAACTATGATAGTGATCAGATGACCATTCTCTCGCGACAAGATTTTTTTAATTTCTCACTGGAGCATGGCTTAATGTATCCATTTTGCAAATATTTATGATGTGAGAATTCTCAAACTCTAAACTAATTAACATTGATATTTATTTTTATTGTTTCTTCTAAGTATAAGTATTTGGAGTGTAGGTATTTGGAAGAGGAGTCTGAACAAGAGGGTACTATTGGTTTCATGTGTCCAAGTATGATTTCGGCGACCATGATACGCAATGAACTAGATGTCGTGATCAACTACATGGCAAGTACAATGAAAGCGAATCAAAATATGGCTTTCATCCTATGTTGAATATTCAAAAGTATGTTAGTTAAACTAATCTTTTCTTTGTTTTATCTATATGAACTTGTGGTTATATGAGCATCACATTTTGTTTCATGCCTTAGGGAACATTGGATTATTCTTGTCATTTGTCTATCTAAGAAAGCGGTATATATATTTGATTTGCTACAGAGAGAAAGAAAATTAGCTATCAAGATGCCGCTGAATACGTATATAGTTGTTATACATGTTAATTAATTTACATGCATTTTATGATATTTTAAATAATTTACAAATGTTTATAGTAATTAATTGTTACAAAATTTCTATACTTAGTGCATATACAAGTTTCACTCACCTTCAAAGATCCAATAAAGGAACTAAATTGTCTTGGACAACGATCTCGGTAAAACTCTTATGTTTTGTATTTCATACACATTTTATAATTCTATTTAGGATTTTATTTCCGATTCTAATATATATATTAAATTGGGGGAGTGTGCTCAACAATCGGGAGGAGCGGAATGCGGCTAGTTCGTGATGAAAAACATGCTTGAAATCGTCCGCATGCACTATGATTCAGATAATTTACAGGAGGTATATGTATGTCGTAAATTCGTTATTTATACTTATAGAATTTTCAAGTATATTAACTAATTTAATATATTTCTAGGATTTTCCACCAAGTCCTCAGCCATACTCCGCAACTGAAATCGACGAACTTAGAGAACGTTTTGCAAAATACTTTGTAACGGTCGTCAAAGCTGCAAACTAACTAGTTAGTATATGTATTTATAGGTTGAACAATATCTTGTTGATTGCCTGATTGCAATTGATTGCAATATTGGTTGCTTTGAGATGTACTGGAACAAGTTTTGGTATATATGCAAATTTCTCCCAACGATTTCTTGGGTTGTCCAAATTACAAAGGAGACTCTGCCGAATTTTCTGCTCATAATTATTAATATAATGTTAGTTTAGTTTTGAAATTTAAGGTTTTGTATATTAAAAAAAACAAAAAATTAAAAAAAAAAACAAAAATCATCATTTGCGTCGCATGTTGCTCCATATGCGACGCAAATGACCTACATCTGCGTCGCACATTGAGCAACATGCGACACAGATGGTAGTTGGGCTGCTGGCGCTGTGGCTACAGGGCCCTACCATCTGCGTCGCATGCTGCCCAATGTGCGACGCAGATGGTAGGTCATTTGCGTCGCATATGGGGAAACATGCGAAGCAAATGGTACAGCCCTGCATCCACAGCAGCTAGCATCCCATGAGTTATTTGCGTCGCGTGGTGGTCGGGGTCCGACGCAAATAGTGAGCATTCTGCATCGCATGCTTGTCCGACGCAGATCATGTATCCTGATTTGCGTCGAGAGCTGTGTCGTCGGACCCATGTCCGACGCAAATGGCCGCCTTGCATCCGACGCAAATCGTCAATTCTGTACTAGTGGATGTTAGAATGCCATATTGATATAGAGCCATATCTAGAGCTGAGAATGACTAATAGCTCAATATTAGATATTTCACAAATTATTACAATAGACGGTCTAATTTTAACATAAAATTAGACAAACCCAAACATATGTTCTCTTAACAAGCTCATTCCATCTCACTCTAACCCAACACAATCCCTATAAATCTGGCGCCAACCTAGCCATCCCCTATTTTATCCTTCCTTTTGTTTCCCATTGAATCTCGAACAAAATCAAACAATTTTAAAATATAATCCGGTAGTCTTACCGAATGGATTAAACTAGTCACTAATTGCATTAAACTAGTCATTAAATGGATTGAAAAATATGATTACTGAATGGATTATACCGGTCACTAAATAGATTAAACTGGTCACTATATTCAGAAAGATGGTCCTTTCTAATCTTAATATTGCGTGTGGGTCATTGCCTAATTTTAAATTAAAAGTAGAGGGTCTCTTACAAGACCAAATATAGATATTTAAGTGTGAAATAGGATAGGAGGAGGTCTTACAACAAGTGGAGTTATAAAAAAACCCACAAACTCATATTCTATTCTCTTAGGGCATGTTCTCTCTTCGGCATAAAACAACTGAACTGAACTGAACTGAAATGAATTAAATTATAACTAATTAATAGTAATGATAATAATTTAGGAACTGAAATGAAATGAATTAAATTATAGGTGGGGAGAACAGGCCCTTAATGTTAGAGAAGAAGCCATGTAAAAAAACATATTTTCCTCTCAAATCCCTTTTTTCCACATGTTTTGTGTATAATTCTTACTAAATACAATATTAATTAAGTGTTTGCGAGTTTATATAATGTGAAACAGGCTCAAGTGCCCTTATTTTATTTGATGATTGTTTGGATTAGCAACAAGCCAACAACTACTATTTGTTTACCAAAATCTATGTAAAATAGGACTGCTATTTTTTACCACTTTAAGCCAAAATTAAGTCAAATTACGTCAAAAAAATTTTCATTCCAGTTCCGCAAGTTTGGACTAGACTAGGCTGGACTTTTCCCAATCGACTTACATCTATATCTGTTAAGTGCTAGGCAACTTGAGTGAGGGGATTGAGAAAGGTAAGAGAATCTCACTCCAAAAATCAATGCTAATCTTCAAACGCTTAACCAGAGACAAGTGTGGTAAGCTTTGAGTGGTACTACTAACTCAACCACATTTTGTTCACGTCTCGAAATCTTTTGTTTATTTATTTATTTTTAATAGGTAAGAAGAAATCTTCCGAGTTGCCCTCGAACTCTAAACATTGTTAAGGAAGATAGAAAAACTCACCACTTGATCCAGCCCCAGCCCCAAACCCTATCTCGAGTTTTTTATTTACGAGAGTAAATATAGGCTGTATTTTGGTATTACCGATTCAGTTGATTGACAAACCCTATAATTAGAACCATTTGGAAAAATGGAAAAGAATAATCCCACCTTTTGGTGGTCTTCTCATAATAATCCCTCATTAACTTAATTTCAGAATAATCCTACCTTTATGCCCCATCTTCTCAAAATGAGCCTTTTACCGGTTTGTGAAATTGGTAACTTGTTTTAGAAGGTGATTTGCCACGTGTCACCTTATGATTGGTTTTTTTTTAAAAAATATAAAAATAAAGGAATTTATACAAAACATTTTCCTTTCCCCTTCCCTCCCCTGCCTGAGCCCCCATCCCCCTGCCGTCGGACCCTCACCTCTTCCCCTCAACTGCCTTCCCCTCTCTCTCCTGCCACCCCTGGCAATGCCTCTCCACCACCTATTCTCTCTCCTTCCCCCCCACCACCAACACCCATCCACTATTGTTTCTCTCTTTGATGCCCCTGTCCGCCACTCTTTCTCTCTCCTCCCCTTGCTCATACCCCTGCACCGACACCTTTATGATGACGACAACATCCGCACTCCTCTCAACCCGCCTGTTGATTTTTCCTCCGATCAACCTTCTCAGGCCATCAGATTTGATTTCTTCATCACCCTCATTTTGTTTCACAGATTCAAACTAACCTTGTTGCTTTTCAATTTTTTTTTGTTTCATGTATGGTTCAAATGGTTGTAGTTGAGGAATTGACTAAATAGGTGATGATAATTTTTTGTGGGATTAATTTTTCATGGCTTTGGGCTACTTCTTACATACAGGTCTTCTGATCTTTTGTTGTTGTGGTGGTGATTTGTGAGGAATAATGGAGGAGATGAATGTGAAGCTGACTTGCAGTGGGTGGGTGCGGTTTTTAGTGGTGGCTGGGTGATTTCACGTGGCTTTGGGTGGATTTCGGGTGGTCGGGTTTTGGTAGGGGTGGGTAGTTGTCAGTTGACTGGATTGAGGTTAGGTAGGAGAGAAAAAAATGTTGTTAACTGGATTGGGGGTGGGGTTCGTTTCAGGTGGCCGTGGGTGGTGAGGGTCGGGGCCAGTTTATTTCAAGGGTGGGGGTGGGGGTAGGGGTGTTGGTGGTGGTGAGGTGGTGCCAGTGGTGGTGATGGAGGGGCTGCCGTGAAACAAGGTTGTGAGGTGGGAGGAGAGATTAAAGGAAAAAAATAAAATAAAAATATAACATGTTAAACAGGTTGGAGGTAAAAAGACTCACTTTGAGAAGATGAGGCATAAAGGTAGGATTATTCTGAAATTAAGTTAATGAGGGATTATTATGAGAAGACCGTCAAAAGGTGAGATTATTCTTTTCCATTTTTCCGAACCTTTTTTGTTCAGGATTAGGAACATAGACTCTAGGCTGGGGCCTCAGTGTTAAACAGGCTCAACCTCCTTTACTCCTTTACTCCCATACTGGACCTTCGACAACAAATTAAAACCCGCATCCTCAAATTTTTTGAATGATGAAAAAAAACTACATACGAAAAACGTCCCAATCCACTCAAACGCTATCATCAATGATCACAGATTTTGGAAGCTTTGGATATGGAGCACACAAACGCATTTATGGTCCAGACTAAAATTCCACACTCAAAAGAGAGAGAAAATTGAAGGAGAATGAAGATGATGACGCTCTCAACATCTCCTCCATTTCTTTCTGGAAGTTTCGGGACCAGAAGAATTACAAATGGCGGAAGATCATTTTATCATACTTTCTCTTCTCTCTGCTCGCGTCGCCGATTTTCCTGCTCATTTCAATGGAGGTTTCATTTATAATTTTAACTTTTTTTTTTGGTTTAAATTGAGGTTTTACTTTTAAATATGGTGAATTACGCTGTTCCGAGTTCCGTTGTTCTAAGTGTTCAATTTCGTTGAATATTTCTCTTTTTGTTTAAATTTGTTGATGAATTGATGACTGATGATTAATTTAGAGTATGATTATTGATTATGAACGAAAACTTTGTGGTAGAATTGTTGATTTTGTGAATGATTCGATATTGATTGCTTAAAGGTCTTTATAAACTGCAATGTGACTTAGTTTGTATTTGATCTTACTTTTATAATGTAAACTGCAAACCGAAACAGTTTTTTTCTCTCTCCATATTCTGATCTCTTGTTGTCATTATTGAAAATTGTATCATTTATGTGTGACATTGGAAAGTTGCGACAATGTGAGAGGAATTGTCTCTGGTGAAAGACCTTGTTATGTTTGTGTAAAATTATGGACTATTTGAAAGTTTTATTGATTTCGTATGTCGAGACTCAAGTGCTTAGAATAGATTAGCTGAAATTGATAATAGCTGATCATTGTAGCTGAATTGAAAAGTTAGGTTTGACAAATAAGCTGGCTATGTCTGGCCGCAAAGCTGGTTGGAAAGGTGGCCTTGAAGCTTTTAAGAGGCAATAGTAGCTGAAATTGATAAGTTTATTGGAAGGTGGATGGATGTTGTAAAGAATGATTAATTTGAGAAGCTACATTCACTAACTGAACTTGATAAGCTAGACGAAAGTCGAAAGGGAGTTGAAACTTAAAAAGTTTGCTTGCCAACCCTTTTAATTCTAAAATCTAGCTTATAAAAATTAAGGTAAGTAGGTAACCATAGTACTTACCAAACACTTCTAAATTGGAAGCTGAAATGGAGCTCTAAAGTATTTGCCAAACAAAGGTTGGTCTGTCCTATTGCCATGAGCTTAACTAGTAGTGAGCAGAAGTGCTATCCCCGTTTGGATGAAGACCTAGCGTAGCGGATTCTACTTGTACAAAAAAAAAAAAAAAAGCTACCCATGTCATTCGTCAGGTTTAAAGGTCATTTTTTTTGGGGGGGGGGTGTCTGTCTTTGGACTTGGTCCTTACTTGAGGTAGAATTTTTAGCCCCACTTCCTCACCAAAAAAAGAAAGAAAGACACCAGAGAGAATTTGAGGTTTTTCTGTGACTTAGGTCATGTTAAACAGGGGAGGAAGTCCTTTTTTTAATTTTTCTTTTATTTCCTCCTTTCATGGATTAGTAGCGAAATTAGTGTGCATTGAGTTGGTCTTGCTTGGGTGATATGAGCAATGTATTGTGTATATAGAGTTTCATTGTTCTTTTATGTGAAATAGTACAAGGTTTCAGGGAATTTTGAAGCTATTTCCCTGTTGTACACCTCAGTGATCAGTACTTTAGTATAGTTCCTTATGCACCATTTGGACGTAGCAGTCAAATGGACAATCTGTAATTTTGTGCAAATTTGAGATGCTTACCTGAACTCAACAGAGGAGGAATTTTTAACTATGAAAAAAAATGAAATTATCTTTGATGGAAATACTTTTCATCAGGAAATTATCTTCTTTTTTCTTCCTGAAATGGATCCTTAACATGACCAAGTGGTGAACTTAAAAAATGTGGTCTCTTGTTGGCTTTAGTTGATATATCGTTTTTCCCACAATCCTCTTTCTGTCCACATAGGAAATTATTAGACAAAAGTAGGATTATATTTATTCACATAGGAAATCATTAGTGATAGCTATTTCTGGGTGTGTTTATTAGCATTACAACCATTATATATTAGATAAACATTTGTGGCAAGGGGCGCATGATTGGAGCACAAATGTACGGCTGTTTGGACACATAAGTGGATTGGAGGGTTACAAGAAAGGAGAAAATTGATAAAATTAGATGTAAATTGAACTCCATCTATTAGTTCCTGGATTGTTGAAATGAACCACTAAAATTAGACCTCCAGACTCTTTCCTTTTGCTTTTTCTTCATTCACATTCTTGGACATTCACGACCCGTTCGGTTAGTGGTCATAAATAGTGGTAATGATAATGAAATTTAGTGTAAATTTGTAAAGAAGTTCCCATGTTAATGACCATGGGAATGAAACATTTTTTACAAAACATGGGTTTCCCTTTATAAATTTCCATTATCACCCAATACCACATTCCCAAGTGGTAATGGATAGTAATGAGATTTTAGGAAGAAAATGGATATCTTGGGATGAAGTAGCATTACCATAGGTATTGGACATTGGATTTCGAGTACAAATTTACACTATAATACATTACCATTTTAACCATTTATGGCCTCTTACCATATGGGCCGTCAAGGGATTGGCTTTTGTAACTCAAATTTTTTTTAGGGCTAAAGTTCAAATAATTTCTTGCAGGGCTCTAAACAAGCTTTACAACCCTATGCAGGAAGAGGATTTTCGACTTTTTGCACAAAAAGCATGGCAAGGATCCAATCAGCTTGTAACTTTTCTTTATCATGCTTATTCTTCATTCTTCTTGTGAAGTTGCTATTTGGCTTGTCTAGTATTCGGTGTGTAAAATAAATTATGGTGACTTTGCATTGCTTTTGTAGATTTAAATTCTGAAGATGATACAAAAATGAAAAAAAATCTGAACTAGATATAATGTAGTATTATCTGACAATCATATTTGCCAATATTTTATGTTGATCTAGCTCATTTTAATTACTTAATATATAATATTTCATGTCCGTAATATATAAAATGTTTGGTGCTTGTTGAGTACATGATCTGTCGATGAATTTTCCGATTGTATATTGACCATTGATTGGATTATCACCTCATTGCTTATGATTCATTTTAGTGCAATTCATTTTAGATTGTCGAGGACTCGGTGTCTCCTTTCTCAAAACTGACTCTATCAATGCCAGGTCCTTAGCCTCTTCTCATTACATGTTAGAGCAATGTAACTTGAATGTCAATTCGGATCAGCTGATGCCTATGCTCAATTTTTTTTCAGCTAAAGTTGTTCGAAATGCTACTGCAACATGTGACCTTTCAATTATAGGCGTTGGTGTTAACTCTTATGTCATATGTTTATCTGACCCTGGCTCTAACCCTGAAAATTTTCTGTACAATGGTTCTTCCTTGTACATTGCACTAGAACTCCATTTAGATTTTAAGTTACCAGCATGTTACATGTATTGAATGCATTTGCCAATATTTTCATTATGCAGTTCCATAAATAATGTATGATCTGTTGCAGGAGTACAGGCTTGATGATAATGAGAATCAGTGTAAAACTGCAGTCATGTACAAAGATCGATATGTTTTTGGTGCTTCCGACCTTTCTAGTTCAAATCAGTGCAGAACAGATGAAACTGTTACTGCTATGGACATATCAACCTCCTTTAAATCAACTCAGCAGTTGCTAAAGTTTGTCTTTCTCTTAGGGATACTCACAGTCCAGGGCGCTGAAAAAGCAAGTGCTACTTCAAACATTATGGACAACTTACAGTCGGCTAACTTCTTCGGAGACCTAAGTGACATTAGCACAGGTTTCGCTTCAGTTAGGAAAATCTCCCTGCAACTTTTGCAATTTGCAACTCATATTAAGTTATTGTTGAACTAGACTATTGTTAAACTAGACTATCTTCTGAAATGATACTTAGTCTCAGGTGTAGCGAACCCAAAGCTTAACTCTTTGCAAAATCATCAAAATTGTTTCTTCCCTAACAGCCCCCTAAAATCTTTTTTTTTTTTTTTTTTGTTAACTCCAGAACCCCCCCTCCCCTTTTCCTTTTCACCCTCATTCAAGGAATAAAAGAGATATAAGCCAATATTATGTTGGCGTTCTCATTCTTGCCATGATGAAAGATAATGTCTAGTATATTTTCTGCCTTATATCTGTTAGTCCTGGCTGCCTACGGTCTCCATTATA
The DNA here is from genome assembly GCA_947646795.1 of Beta lomatogona. NCBI lineage: Eukaryota > Viridiplantae > Streptophyta > Magnoliopsida > Caryophyllales > Amaranthaceae > Beta > Beta lomatogona. Next base: position 412,302 of record CANSNZ010001097.1, on the reverse strand, counting down.
ATAACTTCTCCCTTGTGTCAATGTACATGGATCATTGTATTGAAGTACATGGATCATTTGCATCTCATATTGGATTTTGGTAAGTTAGTGATATATGTTCTTCTGCAGGCCTTCTTGTTGATCTTCTTCTCTGAACTTGGGGACAAGACCTTCTTTATTGCGGTATGCACATATAAACGTGTTAATGCCTTTTTGGTCAAGTTGATATGGTGCTGATAGGTTTCTTTTTTTTTCTTCTATATTTACTTCAAACTAATTCCTCCTCATGTAGTACTCTATTATAATTTGAGCCTGTTATCACTCTTCTTTCAGCAGAATATAAATTCTCTATGCTTTATATTTTACAGTAGTATTATTATTATCAATATTGAATAGTATAAGAAACGATTATTCGTGACCAAAGCTTCTGAAAGCCATATATTACTGAGTGTCAAAGGCATTCTAATAGTATGCCATCTCTGCAGATCTTTCTGTCAGCCTTTACTCTTTACATTGAAGCTTAATGGATTTTGATGTTCCTGATGCATTTCTTTCCTTCCTTGTTCAGGCATTATTAGCAGCCAGAAATTCTGCCACAGTTGTTTTCACCGGCACTTTTGGTGCACTTGCGTATGTTGCCTTGTCAATTTATGGTGCTAACGTGTTATCTGCTTTAACAGTTCGTTCTCTTCGATCATGATGCTTTGTCCTCTTACATGAAATTGTGTGAATACTTCAAGAGGCTGGATTACAAAATCTTAAAATCTTATTTATATTGTGAGATTCACTATTTAATTAATACCATCAAGTAGATCAATCATGCCACAAAGAACTAGAAATTACTTGGTTTACTATGTTCATGAAGTGTTTTATACTTTGAAGTTTGCTTCTTTTATTTTGGGTTTGATTTAACAATAACATCTGTGACTTGAACAGGATCATGACTATAATATCAGTGATACTGGGAAGGACTTTTCACTATATTGATGGTGTTCTTCCTTTCAGGTAATGTCAACATGTTGTGATATATTTAAGGCATCATTGCTTCCCGAAAAAAGCTTTCCTAGGAAAGTCTGAAGTCAACTTGTGAATGTGCATGTTTATCTCATCGAACTTTAGAGGCCTATTTCAATGGATCTTACATAAATATGATTTACAGTGGCTTAGCTGAATGTTGGAAGACAAAACATGATCTGGAAGGTTGGAATATAGATCCTCAGAAACCAGATGCTTCTTTTTGTTATTAAGTTGAAGTTTTTGGAACACATTTGCGAATTCTCATAATGATAAAACATTATTGAAAATAGTTTTTCACGGTTGCTGTCTTGCTGCAATAAAACGTGGTGTTGATTCAACATTATGCACTCTGATTCTGTCTACGGAAGTTAGAAAACTCATGCGTCATACTAACTTTTGTGTTAATTCTTCTCACAATAGCTCCACAATGTCAATTAAATTGCAGTTTTGCTGGCAGTGATTTGCCTATTGATGATATTGCTGCAGTCTGTCTCCTGGTAAGTTTTCATACTTTTTAGGGCTTGATAATTAGGCTGCTTAGTACACGTACATAACCTGTTGCTAAGTGTAGTGGGTTATACAAGATGAGGTTTTCTTTAATCAATGTTTCAGGTGTATTTTGGGGTCACAACGCTGGTTGATGCCACTTCAAGTGACAGTCAAAAGGCGGAAGATGAACAGAAAGAGGTAGTTGATAAGTTATATGATAGATGTACAAAAATCAGGAATTTCTGGAAATCATGTGGGTTAATATGAATGAAATATAAGGGGATCGTGTGGCTTATCTAAGTTACCTTCACATGAAGATTGTTTAACAGGATGAGGAGAGCTCTCAAACTTAATATTGATATTGTTGGAGATAAACAAAAGATAATGGCTATAATAAACCAAGTACAAATCTTTATTCTTTATCTGCTTCTCTGTAAAATTTCGGCTGTTGTAAATAGTAATTAGCTACAGAGAATGTGGGCTACTTTTTGAAGCTATGATTATGTCGTGCAAATAAACCCAAATGTATGTTTATAGTTCAGTTGAATCCGTCTTAAACTAAGTCACAGTTTCCTGTGGCATCTTTCACTCTGCTGATTGGTTGCCAGTTTGCTTTTGTTTCCTTATGGACTTTGTTGTCCCTCTCCTTTGCTTTCCCAACTATCTTTCTTCTTTTAAAGGATAAAGGAACATAGTGCTAAAGGACATAACTTCGGTTGTCTTTCGAACCAGGCTGAGCTGGCAGTTTCAGAATTTTCTGGAAATGGTTCAGGGATCTTAGCTGCTGCTAGCACAATTGTCAGTACATTTGCATTGGTTTTTGTTGCTGAATGGGGTGACAAATCATTCTTCTCAACTATAGGTGAGTTTATTGTCTGATCTACTTTTAGATGGAAACTAGTAGATAAGCTTACTTGTTGCGAATATGAATTTCTGCGCTTTTGTTGCCAGTATTCTGGCTGTCTTTTGAGTATAATTGGATTTATGTCAAAAAACTTACACTTTTGCAGCACTTGCTGCTGCGTCATCACCTCTTGGAGTCATAGGTGGAGCTTTTGCTGGTCATGGAGTAGCAACATTGGTAATTTATTTGAAGTTACAAATTGTAATCAACAATTTCAGCAGCTTCGAAATTCTATACTGGAATTTAGGCTCCGTTTGGTTGGGTGTAAAACATGTTCAGTGTAAAATGATTTTCATGGAAAACAATTTACAATGGAAATACAATTCCAAAATTAGTTTTCCGTGGTTTGGTTCCATGTAAGAAAAATGATGAAAGAAAGGAAAATGAAAAGAAAGTAAGGAGGAAGGGAGAGGAGTGTAAAGGAGATATAAGAAAAATGAAGGAAAACAATTTTCCCTTCTTTTCCATCATTGGAAGAGCAATTTTACTCCTAGGGAAAATGGTTTTACACTCCTTTGCAAACCAAACAACGTAAAATTGAAAATAAAGGAAAACGATTTTCCAGAAAAACGTTTTACGCGCTACCAAATGGAACCTTAGTAATTTTCATGGTTTTTCATCAAACTTCATGTGATGCAACACTGTCTCATGACAAAAAAACAGATTCCGTGTTGCTTCTTTGTCTGATACGTTTGGAAAACTGTGTTTGGAACTATAGCTGTGAACTACAATCTTGTCGAATGAAATTAGTCATTCCCAGCTTTTGTTTCTTTCGCTGAACTGAGAATTATGAAGCAAATTACTTGCTCGACTTCAAGTCTCTCGCTCAAATACTTATTCAGTTGTCTGATTACAGCTTGCGGTAGCTGGGGGATCTCTACTTGGTAGCTTCTTGTCTGAAAAAGTGAGTGTTAGATCCATTTCCATAATCATCAATCACCCGTTGAAATTAATTCCCTCTCGCAATAAGCCCCCGTCCCAAATAAACAATGATCACATTTTCTATAGATGCACATAAAAAGGCCAACTTAAGTCTCTTTTTGATTTATTGTACCACTGTCCTTTACTTTTACGATTTGTTTGGTAGTCTGTAAAAAATGATGGTATTGACAATATATTTGTACATAATCTTGTAGCAGAAATTACATGGTAATGCAAATTAGTGAATAAAAAAGGGTATCAAGGGTTGGACAAACAACCTTGGACATCGACATGAGATTTGTCTTCAAAATATACACATAATTAATTACCATTGCACTATACCGTTAAAATTATGATTTAAAAGCCCTATTATTTAACGATTTACACTGAGTTTTGATCTGATATGTAGGTCATTTCGTACGTTGGAGGTGTTCTTTTTCTACTTTTTGCCTGCATAACATTGATCGAGATAATCCAAGGTTAGACACTCCCATTTGTATATTAGGTTGGATAGTCCTATGTTGCCAATTTGTAGAAGAGCAGCATGGATTCTTTCTAACAAAGACCGTTTACTTCAGTGTAAATTCTCTCATTCTTTGTTGCATTAAACTCCATTTGGTCAATTTTAAAGTTACTTTATGACTCTTTCTGCCCTGATGTAGATGATACTTATGTTTGTTATTTGTATATAACATGATTCTGGAGTTGCTTTGTGGGTAATATATAAAATAGACCCTCCACTATAATAGCACTATAGCAGTATGGCTGCATGTATTTGAATCATGTTGCATGATACACGACCACCATGTTTTTATGACTCCGACCCATGGTAAATTAATTTCTGGAAGATATCACCCTATGTTTTTTTTATTCATATGAGCCACGAAGGCAGTACAAAGTACAAAGAAGGGGAAGGGAGATTCGAACCTGTGACCTATTGTTCACAGCACCTCAATCTTAACCACTAGGCTAAGACATCTTTGGTAAGATATCACCCTATGTGGCTATGTAGATAACAACTGGTCTTCTATATATATAGTGTGTCGCATGCTTTAATGATACTGAGGTTGTTTCAATGTTCTCGTGGTAGTAGTATATCAGAAATCCTTGTAAAACTTTATTAATTGCCTCATCGATCCATAATAACCCAACTACTAATTATCAGTAGCATCATTTAAGCATTGTCCCTAACTGGCATCACACCATTAACATTGTGAGATGCATGGCATGATGGCATAAAGAATTTTTGTATATAGATATAAGTGACGGTTGAATTTGGGTGATCTTACCCTTGAGTTTTTTGTCCCAAACTACCTTTTACTTTCAATTTTTTGCGAGAAACTATCTTATAAAGAAATTGTTGTCCCAAACTACCTTACTTTTACCATTTTGTTGTTGACAGCTACCCTATGTCGGTTTTCGGCATTTACTCTTTTTTTTTTCAGTTTTTTTAGTGTCATGTAATATCACTTGACCCTTGAAACCCATTTTTCATTTTCCCCACCCTATTTTCCCCATTTCCCTGTGCGCTATCTCTCTTTCATATCTATGTCGACGCTTTGTACCACAATTAAATTCCTCTTCTACTTAAACTAAAATTGAAACAATCATCCTCTCAGTCTCCTCGAATCTTAAGCACTTTCCACAAGGGTAACTTTGTTTTCTCCCAAAACTGAAAAAAAAAAAATCAATGCCGAAAACCGGCATTAGGTAACTGTCAACAACAAAATGGTAAAAGTATGGTAGTTTGGGACAATAAATTTTTTATAAGGTAGTTTCTCGCAAAAACTTGAAAGTTAAAGGTAGTTTTGGATAAAAAAATCCTACCCTTGAGTTTTTTAGTGAGTTGCTTGAGCACCGAAATTTCATTGATTGAAAATGACATAACGTTGAAGTTGAAGGAATATGTTAAGATTGTACTTAAAATTAAACTAAAAGGGGAAAACATAATAGGAGACCAGAAACCAGTAGATATGAGATATATATTTTCATAATATCACACTCCTATTTGACCATAATATCACACACTCCTATTTGACCATATTTGTACCACCATATTTGTATCTTCTACTTAACATGGTTTGACTTTTTCACTATTCACACACTCCTATTTGACCATGTTTTGTGAATTCTATGTAAGGAAAACTATTATTATGTGAGATCTTATTTGACTCGTCTCGATATATACTTTCATAATATCAACTTTTTATAATTTTTAGGAATTTTCAACTTTAACCACCTTATAAAATCAAGTTTTTCAAAATAATCACCTTATATGTTCATTTTTTTAAATAACCACCTTATATGACCTAAATCCTCTTAAATACCTACCAATTGACAGATTCCGTCAAGGAAATCTTCCTCAAAAAGGGTTTAAGAACAATTCCATCACCTTCACCTTTGTTCACTAGAATGTATATAAGGTTTAAATCCTTCTTTAAGACCGATTTCGTGGACAAAATCTGTCAATTGGTATGTATTTAAAGAGATTTAGGTCATATAAGGTGGTTATTTAAAAAAATGAACTTATAAGGTGGTTATCTTGAAAATTGTGATTTTAAAACGTGGTAAAAATAAAAAAAATCCTAATTTTTACTTATAAGGAATTAGAGTTATTGATGTTTAAAAATATGAATTTGCAAGCGTGTCGTGTGTCAAATATTTTGAAACAGAGGAAGTATATGTTTTTGTTTATTTAGTAATAGTAATACAAAAAGAGTTGTTACCTTCTTGGAGGTTTTGTATCAATTTTAAGATTCATCCCTGACATGAAGAAAGTCATGAACAAATTTATAACATGGAGAATATATTCCATGGCATAAACATATTAAGATTAAATTACAAAATAGAACACCTAAATTATCGAGAGAACTTGTATTGGTGTCTAATTGTTGGGCAATTTAGTCATTTCGCCTGCTAAAGAGTTAGTAAGTTAATACTAAATCATAATCAAGTTGGTACCAAATTGAAACCAAGTTAGAATTTGTTACCAAATTGACTCTTATTTGGTACCAAATTCTAACTTAATACTAAAGAGAAAAATCTTATACCAATTTGACTGTAATTTAACACTATCTCAACCAGTAAAATTATTAAATTGCCTTGGTTGGAGTCTTTCAACAGTTCGACACCAACTGTTTCTCTTGATAACCAAAGAGGTCCCTTCGCCGAAATCCTAGGAATTATAAAAGTAAGAGCAAGTATCAAAGGTAGATTGACTGGTTTATATTTAAAGCAAAAAGTAGTTCTAAAATGAGTTTTGCCAGCACTCTAGATATGAAATTATTTACTCCTCCATTCACATTAATGCTAAGAAATTTATATCCCTTTGCTTAACATCATAACCTAGTGAGTAGTGAGCACAACATACAAATATGGTGGAGATGGTGCCTTTTTTCAAATGCTTTTCCACAAAGAATATGCGATTTAGGATGCGATCTTCTCTGATGTGTACAGTCTTGTTGATTTATATGGTACAAACACGAGAAGTATTTTCATTTGACCACACATTTCAAAAGATGGCTTTTTACTCGAACATTATTATATAGTCTTGCACTCCATTTGTTTTCCAAATTAAAAGCATAAGAGACGTTTTCCATCAAGTCTTTTCAGTATATAAATAAATTAGTAACTAGTGTGTAGCTCGAGCGATGCCTCGAGTTTTTACTTTGAATAATACTTCTAAGTTTTGAGCTCATATTTATTCCAAATAAGTTTGTCATATATTTTAATGTTCCAAGCTATATATATATTTATGTGGAGTAAGAACACATCTAATAGTTGGTTGAGATGGCAAGACTTTTACTTTATTACAACGTATTGGCAATATATACTTTCTTATGTACACCTTTTAATATATTAGTATAGATTACCATAAAGCACTAATAATAACTTTATTTATCACTTTCTGAATAAAAAAATATTTTCTTATCACTTTGACATATCAATATAGTCCGCTAGTAGTAGTAAGTTTTTTTCTTATTGTATCACCATTATTTTGAGAGTAGGTTCTAGTCTCACATTAACTATTCCAAAATTCCAACTTGCAAAAAATTAACAAATAACCTAGATTTTCGAATTTTTTCCATGAATAATGTCAAATGGATTATTAATTCCTCCTATGCACTGAACTTGAAATTAATTTCATGAATACTATCCACGTAGGACAGCACGCGAGTTTCTTTTTTTTTTTTGGCAAAGTAAACCGCTACTCGGAGTAGTGGTTTACGAGGCAAAACAGCTACTCGGTGTAGCAGTTTATAACGTAAATCGCCACTGAGGCAAAAAAGGGGGAAAAGCGTGCCACGTAGGGTTGTGTGTCCCGCGCACGTGGCGCGCTTTTTCCCTTTTTTCTTGCGTTGTTTCCGTTCTGTAATGAACCGCTACTCTGAGTAGCGGTTTATATGCATGCCTTAAACCTTGTCTTAGGGACACAAAATAACCGCTATTTGAAGTATCGGTCAACTTCAGTGAAACATTATTGGCATTAACCGCTACTTGGAGTAGCAGTTTTATTAAAAAACCAAAATTCTGGCGTGCTGTCCTACGTGGACGGTATCCATGGAATTAATTTTATGTTCAGCGCATACGAGGAATTAATACTCCTTTTGACATTATTCGTGGAAAAAATTCCCATATTTTCAATAGAAAAGTCAAGTTGATCTCATCTATACTAATATATAAAGAAGAAATGGTGCCACGTGACACTCTTAGGGTGTTTTACTCCATGTAATCTACATACAATAAAAAAGAATTTAGGAAATGCATTGTATAAGATCTGATCCTATGACTTAAAGCTTACATACTAGTCTTAATCACTAAATCGATCCGAGAATGGCCCGAACCTAAAAACTAGTTATAAGTTATTACTAGACTTCTTCTCAAGAGATAAGAGGTTATTATTAGATTATTAATATAAATACGGTTTTTTCACCAGGTAGCCCTGTGCTTTTTCAAAATTCATGGGGTACCCCTGCTTTTTAAAAAATGCACCAAGTACCCTTACTATTTCAATAAAATGCATGAAATGCCCTGAATTACTAACGGTGTCAAGTTTTCGTTAGATTTATTTACCATTTTGCCATTGTTAACCCATAACCCTAAACCCTTGAACCCTAAACCCTAGCCCTAAACCCTTAAACCCTAAACCCTAACCCTCCCCCCACCACCCCCTTTGAATTCCCCCCCTCCCCACCCCACCCCCGGTCGAAATTCCCCACCACCCCGGTCGATGGCCTTTGTTGAGCATGTATTGTTGCTGATTACCTGGACTACAATGCTCAAAAACCAAAAGATTCTTGAAGAGCGAATCAGTCCATTCATGAATGCGCAGTGGTGGAATTTCAAGTACCCGATACTCAAACTTGAAATCGAACAAGTTGCTGGAGGTTGCCCTCTTCAACTGTAAAAAAGTTGTTGTTCTTAGAGGTCTCAATTTCTCTCTCCTCCTCCGCCATTGATATCCTTGTTTTCAAAAATGATTTCGAGAACTGATTTCGAAAATTAATTCCGAAGTTGATTTCAAAAATTGATTAGGGAGGGTGAGAGGAGGTCAGGTGGTGGATGAGTGGTGTTCTATTGTCGCCAATGCTCGCTATGATATGGTGTCTGGGCGGCGACAGGTGATGCGGTGGTGGCGGTCTGGTGCGGCAGGAGGGTGAAAGGAGGTGAGGTGGTGGATGAGTGGGGGTGAGGTTTTGAGAAGGAGGGTGAAAGGAGCTGGGTGGGTGGTTTTTTTTGGGGGGGGGAAGGTGGGTGGGTGGGTGGTTTTGGGGGGGCCGGTGTCCGGGCGGCGGTTTTGGGGGGTTGGGGAGGTGGGTGGGTGGTTTTTTGGGGGGGGTGGTTTGGGGGAGCGGGCCGGGGAGGTGGGTGGGTGGTTTTTTTAGTGGGGGTTGGGGAGGTGGGTGGGTGGTTTTACGAGGGGCTGGGGAGGTGGGTTTCGGGGGGTAGGGTGGCTGGGTGATGGTGGGTGGAGGTTAATTATAGTTAATTTGGGTTAATATGAATGATTTGGACGGAAATCCAAAGAAGTTGACGGAAACTTAACGGTAGGGGCATTTCAGGAATTTTTACCAAACCTCAGGGGTACCTGGTGTATTTTTCAAACAACAGGGGTACCCCATGCATTTTGAAAAACCACAGGGATGCCTGGTGAAAAAATCGTATAAAATATTCCTTCTCTTAATTCTTAAACAGCCAAAATTGCACTTGTATTAATGTTTATTCCACTAGATTGCATGTCTACATATAGTTAGTGCATCAAATGAATGTAACATTCACACCATTTGGAGAATTCATAGACATTGACATTATTTTTACTGTCATTTTATTGAGTGATTTTAATTTATGCTGGTAGGTAATTTTGTTTATATCTACATTGATAAATTGATATCCCACAATTGATAATTGCAAATGCATCCCACATAATGGGTGGTTTTCCCCGAATTTAGCACCACAAGATAAAAAGTTTCCTTTGACTTAACAATAAGTTATAAAAATTCTATTGTGAATTTTTTTGGACATAATCCCACAAAAGAGTTAGGCTTGCGTGAATCTGGTCCACACTAATATTAGTGTGGATGGACATTAAAGAAAACAGGAAATTCGAATGGTTCAGCAAAACCTCACCCTCCATTTCATCAACACGACCACTCGAGCTAGCTTTATTCTTCTTATAGTCTGTTGAATTTCCAAACGACCAACATATTCTTTGATTCTTTCCCACTTATAGTCATCGCAAATCCCAAGGTGTTTGGTGCTTTTATATTATGAACTCTCCATTTAATTATTTTCTTTTTACTAATGCTCGCTCAACTCAGTATTATTGCATTCTTGGCCAACTGCTAGTAAAGAATATACTTTCTCCTTTTCTTAATAAGAGCAATATATAGAAAGTGGGGAATACTAAGGAATGTAGATAAAGAAAGTTGAGACCACAATAAAGTAGAGCAATTCAAGTGATGAAACAAAAAAGTCGTGGTCCTCTTTTGATTTTTTGTGGCATATTTGTAATAATATTAAACTTTTTTTTACCATTTTGAGCTTGGTTGCAGTTATTTTGACTATTACAAATAAGAAAAGTATTGCACTTATTAAAAAACGGAGGTAATATCTTTTAAGGAACTTTTTTTTTATGATAAAAAGAAAAGGTACAGAAGAAAACTGTAGATCTAACGTGAATTTGCCAATATCTATTTTTTTAATGAATTATCAAATAATATCTCTGCATGAGCCTATGGACCTGTGGTGAGTGGTCCGAGCAATTTCTTTATGTCAAACCAAAACCAAAGTACCACAGGACAAATATGGAATATATATATATAGCACAGAACATATTCCTCCGATCTTTATTAGTTTACCTATATTTTTTTTTTGGATGTCCCTTATTAGTTTACCCATTTCTTTTGTTTCTATTTTTGGAATGGGATCACTAACTTTCCATCACACATACATTCAACTTTAATATAAAATAATAATTTTTCATTCTTTCTATGTCCCACAACATTATTTCTCCTAAAACTTTGTGAAAAATAAACGAGTAAACTAATAAAGATCAGAGGGAGTATTTTGCAACGGGATAACTATAACTTATATCTGTAAAAGTAATACCATTACGTATGACAAGTTGAAACTTGAAAGAATGGATTCTTTGACTTTTATTCAATCAATTCAATTATTTGACAAGGAAAACACAAGAAGATATTTGCAGGAGATGAAGCTCCTCTCAGCACCATTCTTTTAAAGGGTTCTTTTTATGTTGTCTTACAGCCCCCACCTCACCCCGGAATTATAAGTAAACCCTTTTTGGCTAGCAATGTAGCTAAAGTTGTTCATTATGTATTAATGTGACCATAAGTCCAATCCGAACAAAGAATTAGCAATTCAATTCAAACATTTTAAGATTATAATATAGGTTTGGACCCAAATTTCAAAAATTTGGAATCAAATTTAGTATATATCGTAGTCGTTCTTTATGACTCTCGTTTCACATTAAAAGAAAAACGTTTTACTTTTTGTTTTACGACTAAAAATTACGGTGTTAAAGTTCACCTTAGACTGAAGCAATAATATTATTGCTTTGTATGAAAATTCTTAAAAAAAAAAGATGTATACCATTAAAGATATACACGAGAAAACGAAGTTTATAAAACAACTTGATTTTGTTGTGAGGACTCAAAATAATGTCTCTAAGTTTTAGTTGATCGATCTAATCACATTATTTAAACTAGTCTAATAAAGTTTTTGCAAAAATGTATGTCTTCTTGCATGAATCGACACTAATAATTAGTAACATCCAACTCATCAATATAATTGTATACTATATCAGGGATAAGTTGTCCTTTAATTGTTTTGCTTGCTATTATGGGCGGGTAAAAAACCTCATCTGACAAGATGGAATACAAAGGTAGTTCTAAATTTGTTTACATGGACGTGTACCCTAAGGTGTTATTGCTTTGGCGGAGTTAGATTTTGAACAATAACTCCCACCCTCATCCTGATTTTCACCTAAAAATCTTAAAGTTAAAAAGCTAGTGAAAACCAAGAGAAGAAAAAAGAAATAATGAACACAAATGAGTATGACACACCTTATTTAAAAGGTGACACAAAAATTTAGGTGGGGAGAGTGATATAGAGAGAAAAATGTGACCCATGTGATTAGTATTGCAAGTAAGACCTTACATTAGAGTGATATGTAACGTCTTTCGATTGATGGGATTTGGTATGATACTTATGAGATCGACGGGCTCGATGAGATCGATGGGATTAATATTCAAATCTTTTTTCTTAGAACGTATTGATTTGAACCCATAAATGGAACTACCACCCACTAGCATGTTGTCGCCAGAAGCAGAACCCCATATTTCTTCTAGGGAATCTCCTAATTTTTCCAAAGCAACCAAAAGAGATTCTTTAACCAGAAGAAATTCGGTTCCGATGTAGGATACCTATCCAGAAGTTTTCGCAACTCAATCCTGTATGATGGAATCATCCAAAATTGGACCTTTTCGAACTCTGTCTGTAACTCACTAGAGGCTCGGAAAACAAAGAGAAGATGTGTACGAACAAGATATCCAGCAACAAGAAGAAGGAAAGGGATTGAATATAAGAACTCCCGAACATTTGTCGATCCCAAATGTGTCCATATCAATGGTGACTCATTATTTCTATGAATCATTTCTTCGGACAGAAGAAGATTATGTAAACACTTACTCGAAATCTCACTTATTAGATTCCATTGTGTAAGAACAATTTTTTCTGAAGAATTCGCCATGATATATCTGATCCGTGCACAATATCATGAAGAATAGATTAAAAAAATTGACTGCTACTTAGTATCGGCAATAGGTCTGAAAAAGTATCTAAAAACAGAAAATTTAGGTTTTTTGTTTTCAGTTTTCAGTTTTTTTGAAAACTAAAAACCAAAAACATGAAACCAGAAAAAGTGGTTTTCACTTTTTAGTTGTCAGTTTTCAAAATCATCATGTTCCCAATAAATTTGACTAATTTTTTATTCATTATAGGACATATATCATATGACTTTGAAAATCAAAAAACCAAAAAACAGAAAACCATAGTAATACCGAACGGGCCCTTAGATATTTGTAGCCTGTTGAAGTAAGGAACCACGGCATATATGTTTGGAATAGATTCCATTTTGACAGAGTTGAAAAAGCACTATCTCATTGAAAGGTTTTATACATCTGCCCTTTCTCAACGCATTTCTTTAGACAAAGACTCCGTTTTTTCCTCTTTTCCGATAGTAAATATTTCTCAGGCCGTGGAGTGTAAACAAAACCCATGTTTGAATTGAAATTGAGATACTGATGCAAGTTCTTCCTTTCTGAATCAGATAGATTCATATCGGAAAAAGGTTGACAAGAAGTTCTTTCAAAATGGACTATTTGTCCCTCTGTTGGAGGTGTTCCAGAATTGTCTGCGATCGAGTAAATAGTTGTACGAACGAATAGATTGGATCGAATTGGAAAATCGTTAGGTATGAATATGTTAGATACATGTGACTCGATTGGTGAAATAGTATCTCTCTCCAAAAAAGCATGTTTTTTTACCAACACACAAAGAAAATATTTTGTTGTGAATGAACAAGATATTGAGGAATTGTCTATACGTAAAATCATAATTATTGATACGGGCCTTTTCCATATAAAAAGGGAATCTTTTTTTATAATAGAAGCAGAAGTGATGTGGATTATTCAAGAATCGAAGTTGATTTGCTTTATAAAAAGAAGATATCAATGAACTTCTATGAAATGGTTTTACGGGATTCAGTCAATTGTTTTGATCGTGGGATATCAAAGGATTTCCCACAATTGTTCCTAGTATGGAATGAGTCAATCATCCACTTTGGTATCTTATTGAACACAAATGGTCATATTGTTCCTCCATTGATCAAGAATTTCGATTTTTGGAAAGTATCATGATCATCCAATAAGAAGGCTTTCCATTTTTTCAAATGAACGATTTGAAGACCTATTGATTCTAACAACGGATTGTAGAGTTGATCATTCGGACCTTTCAATTCATAAATGCGGATCTCGGACCTATTACTGGGGATATTCCCAAAACTCACAAGGAAGAAAGGAAGTGAGTTAGACAAAAAGAGAAGCAACTTGGACAAAAAGAGACGCAACTTGGGCAAAAAGAAACGAAGCAACTTAGACAAAAAGAAACGAAGTGACTTAGACAAATTTTTTTTCTCGATAACCTCAGACCAATCAATCGAATATTGATTCATACGTAATCGATCGAACACTACTTGAAAACGACTCTTCTGCTCAGAAACGAAATGTTCCAAATGTTTCTGGAAATTCTTGCTCCCATTGAACCATTTGTATCTATATGCATCAGGATCCCGATTCATGAATCTCTAGGTTCGGGAAATAAAAATAAGAGGATCGAACCATTCTTCTGACTCTTTTTTAAATTCGATAAATGTTGGTTGATCGTATATTTCCTTATAGTTCTATGATTCTGAATCAGATAGATTCATATCGGAAAGAGGTTGACAAGAAGTTCTTTCAAAATGGACTATTTGTCCCTTTGTTAGAGGTGTTCCAGAAATGTCTGCGATCGAGTAAATAGTTCTACGAACGAATAGATCGGGTCGAATTGGAAAATCGTTAGGTATGAATATGTTAGATACATGTGACTCGATTGGTGAAATAGTATCTCTCTCCAAAAAAGCATGTTTTTTTTACCGAACACACAAAGAAAATATTTTGTTGTGAATGAACAAGATATTGAGGAATTGTCTATACGTAAACTCGTAATTATTGATACGGGCCTTTTCCATATAAAAAGGGAATCTTTTGTTACAATAGAAGCAGAAGTGATGTGGATTATTCAAGAATCGAAGTTGATTTGCTTTATAAAAAGAAGATATCAATGAACTTCTATGAAATGGTTTTACGGGATTCAACCAATTGTTTTGATCATGGGATATCATTGAGAAATAGGAATCCGTGTTATCAAAGGATTTCCCGCGATTATTTTTTTAGTATGGAATGAGTCAATCATCCACTTTGGTATCTTATTAAACAAAAATGGTGATATTGTTCCTCCATTGATCAAGAATTTCGATTTTTGGAAAGTATCATGATCATCCAATAAGAAGGCTTTCCATTTTTTCAAATGAACGATTTGAAGACCTATTGATTCTAACAACGGATTGTAGAGTTGATCATTCGGACCTTTCAATTCATAAATGCGGATCTCGGACCTATCACTGGGGATATTCCTGAAACTCACAAGGAAAAAAGGAAGTGAGTTAGACAAAAAGAGAAGCAACTTGGACAAAAAGAGACGCAACTTGGACAAAAAGAACCGAAGCAACTTAGACAAAAAGAAACGAAGTGACTTAAACAAAAAAAATTTCTCGATAACCTCAGACCAATCAATCGAATATTGATTCATACGTAATCGATCGAACACTACTTGAAAACGACTCTTCTGCTCAGAAACGAAATGTTCCTGGAAATTCTTGCTCCCATTGAACCATTTGTATCTATATGCATCAGGATCCCGATTCATGAATCTCTCGGTTCGAGAAATAAAAATAAGAGGATCGAACCATTTCTTCTGACTCTTTTTAAAATTCGATAAATGTTGGTTGATCGTATATTTCCTTATAGTTCTATGATTCAAAGTATCGTTTCCTATTTGATCCCTTTGAATTCCATATTCGAAGCTGCGATCGGATCTATTCATTAAAAAGAATCGATTCAATACATTTCTGGAGATCCGAACCCATTTTTTTCGGATCCTTCGATAAAAAGATTCATTCTCTTCATAAAAAATAGGAGATAGAACCTATAAAGATTTCTTTTTCGATTCATCCCTGGAGTTGAATACCTCATTCAAGAATTGTTTTTGATCCAATCCGCATGAATCAATAGAAAAGGTAAATCCCTTATGATACACCAGATCCGGCTCGGTTATTGATAGAGTGAATAGATCTGCCATTTCTTGAAATTTCTCTTCGGATTCAAAATCGTGGTGTAATGTGTATCCCCCCTGTTTCGGTCATGGAATAGATGAAATAAGTTAAAAAAATGAATTGTTATTCAAGAATGAAATCTTATCGGAACTGTCCATATCCGGTTCATCCTTCGGAACCATATCACATCCCGAATCTGATGAAATAGGATGAATTGAGACTGTATTTTGTAAATACTTAATTATCTTGAATATATTAACCATTTCTTTATTTTCCGATCGACTGGAAGGGGCAAAAGAAACATCTTGTTGTTTCTTAAACAATTTATGATCTCTAGTGGACCTCTCAGCAGGATTTGAACCCAGATGAAGTTCGGACCATCTGTGTAACAGCCGGTAAATAATGAGGATTTAACCTGTGATTAAGTAACCTAAGTCATGGAATTTAAATGTGATTGTGCGTAGATAATACGTATGATAAGTTGTGTGTAAAAATGAAATGTGGATAATTTGTGCTTACGTGTAATTGTTCCTATATGAGAAAAAAATAAAATATGTCATTAATTAAATGAGAATATGAATAATATCCTTTACTGATAACAAGTAACTAATTGGTTTACATTATGTGAGTACTAGGATCGACATATTACTATATAAGGATTCCCAATTTTGGGAGTTTGGGAATGGTTGCAATATAGGAAATTAAGAATCGACTATTAAGCACGTTAATGAGCACGCTTGATAGAATGGACTTTGGAGTTTCTTTTAATGAATGAAGCTTAGGTAAATCAAGAAGATCTATGTTAAGGGTATTTGGATTAGAATAATCACTTTGTGGGGCTTTAGACCACTAACATATGGTATATTACTAAATTTAGGAGCCATGTTAAGACAAAAGGAAGAACTGAAATTTCTGGAATGCACCAAGTGGAGGGAAGACCTTCTTAATGGCCCTAAGGTGGACGACCAAGGCTGAAAGGATGCACCCACACCTTCCTCATATATACCTCCCCATTCCACATAATTTTCATCACCTAAATCAAACAAAAACTCTCTGCCCAAAACTCTTCTCCTCTTCCCCCTCTTACTCGCCATTTTGGCGGTACAAAGTGCTCTGCACTCCAGCTTGTCTTCTTCGAATTTTTCCTTCATAAATTCTGCATGCAAAGCTTGATTCTCACTCTCTATATATAGGAGCATACTGGGCAGCAAAGATATCACAATTTCGAGACCAAGAAGTTCAAGAATTAGAGCCATCTTCTTCAACTAAGGAAACAATAAGTATGTTGAATGTTTTGGGTAAATTGAGGTACTACCTTTGGGTATTTTCTTATGATTTTTCTTGTGAATGTAAATGTGTGTTTAAGGGTTCCAAAGAAGTCAGAATCTCATCCTAAGGAGAAGGAGAAGTCGAATTGCACTAATTGCAAACTAAGGTATGCAAATTCAATCCCCTTTGGAGAGCAAGTGTTGTGTGAATTAATAGAAGTATCTTTGAGAACGAATTTGAGGATGAATTTTTAGTTTGGATGACTATTAGCTACTGTATATTGATGATAATTTAGATATAAACCTTTGCATGTTTAAAAGTAAGTGAATTTGAGTTCCATTCTTACACTAGAAATCGGTTAAATGTGTGTGGATTCGGTTTTCGTAAAGTTTTGTGTTTACCTATACTTTGGATGGTGTTGGTATGATTGGGCAGTAGGTTAGCTGAGGTTTAAGATGTTGCAAGCATGTATGTTAATAATTAGGAAAAATCTCTTATGTTAGTGGTGGAATTCTTACACTAAAGAAGGTGTTAAAAAAAAACCCCCTTTTTACTATGTGATTCCAATAAGGAATGCTCTTTGAATTGTAGGAAGGATGTTTTGAAATTCTTGCAATGAAATCTTGATAATGAAATATTGTATTTCAATAGTGTATATTGATAAAAAGTGTTACCTCATAGCTTATTACACAAGACGCGGGAAAACCACGTAAAAACGCATTTTAAGAACGAATTACGCTCGATTTCCTAGAATGTTTTCAAGGGGAGAATCTTTTGCAATAATTTGAGATTTACAGTAGGTTGGAGATGAACTTACTCACCTTATTCAAAGTTCATTTTAAGATAAAAATTTGTTCAAAAAGAAATCTTCTTTACAAAATCCGAAACCTTCTTTTTACACACGTAAATCCAAATTTTCCTCTAATTGTTTGAGTTGCATCGTTTGTGGGATTCCTAAGCTTATCTTGCATCTCAAAAATCATATAGCTACTTTCCTAAGTCCACCGATCCATCCTAACCAAATTTTAGAAAGGTTTTACAACTTAAGATTGGAAACGGAACATTTACGAACTGTTTTAGTAAAGTGTGTTTGTTATTAGTGAATTTGAATCCCTTTTGCGTAGCGAAGAGGAGTATGTGTAATATGTGTGAGGACATGTCCTATAGAAGCTTGCAAGCGAGTAAATAGTAGGAGCCTAAGCTCCGAATTGTGTGGAGGCCTGCACCTTGGTGCACCTCAATGTGTGATCTCTTCTTCCTGCGCACTAATGAAATCAGTTAAACTTGTGTTCCTATTTAGAAATGTTTGCAAATGAATGTGTTGAACACATGATATTGGAATCTTGTGTCAGAGGCACTCGGCCAAAATAATGATTTGTATAAGAAATGTTGGAGTGTGACCACTCCTTATTTTTCAGCCACCATAACTAGTTTTGGATTGATTTGCATAAGCTGATTTTGTTCTGTGAACCTGTCCTGGTGGGGGCAGACTCTTGTGCAGGAATTAGCAAGCTAAGGTAGACAGCTGGGAAGCTCTAGAGGAATGTTATGTCAGTAATCATAGTGAACCTAAGCTTGAACATGATCATCTTTGAAACTTAACTTTTCTTTTGTGAAGAATGCTTGAATGTACATTGTGATATTACTATGGGCCTGTAATAACTAAACTATATTTTGTATGATGTATGTTTTCCTAACTCCGCTCGTAGAGTCAACTCAGCAATATTACTGGGATTGACTCAAGCAGGTGACAGCCTCCGTACTATTTTACTATGATTTGCTTCCGCTAATGCTACTAAGTATAACTTTAATTGATTTAAGGAAGGTTAAGTCAGTGGGCTGTTACATGTGGTATCACAGCCAAGGTTTTTAGTTTTTTTTTTTTAAAAAAAAATACATATATAAAATAGTAATGACGGTTTAATTACTTATCACCATATAGGTAGTTCAGTTTGTTTTAAATGTGGGTGTTTCTAAAGTGCTTTGATTGATCATGTTCAAGGAAGCTAGGAAATGCTATGATTGTGAAGAGTAATATGCCTAATAAGGGCAAAGTAAATGTGTGTAGATTTTGTGTGTTATTTAAATATGTGAATTATGGATGTGTGTAATAGATGTCTTCCAGTGGTAACGGTAGCGGTAGTGGGTCAAGAATCATTCGAAGGGGAAGTGTTTACTCGACAGTCAGTCGTGATGGTACCCGTAGGTACCAAGCGGAGCCGGATATGGACATGAATGAAGGAGAATATACTTTTGGGTTTGCAAGAGCAAAACTAAATGAAATACAAAGTTACAATCAGTTGTACGGGGTTGGGGATCACAATCCCTACACCTGTCCGGCTATTCAAGCATATACTATTATCAAAACCTTACCGCGGTTCGAGCCATGGGTGACTTTCCGCTTTACTTACTGGAAATTGCTAAGCTTGCACGTGGCAACATCATCCTTGTTGGATGACGATACTACCATGGAGACAGTTGACAAGAATCTAATAAGATGGGAAGGAACACCAAATGAGGTGTTAAACGAGATGGAACGGGCTAGACAGGCAGCGGGTACACAAAACATGGGTCGGGCAGCTGATTATTGGAGGGACATGTTTAACCAGATAGCTTTGCATGAGTATCATAGGACAAGAGCGGGAAGAAGGTCTACTCCTACCCCCCCTAACTCTGCTGCTAGCATGCACCACCTCGACCACAAAGATCGCGAGACTCCGCCACCAGCATGGCTCCTCCCCGGTCGCGCGGTTCTAGGGGATCAAGCGGGGATTCGGTAGTGCCGAGGATTGTATTTCAAGGAAGTAATTCCCGAGTTAGTGACCCAGACTACGTTCCATAATCCCCTTCGACCAGTAGTGATGACAGTGGGTATGCGTATGATCCCTACAACATTCTTTAGGGTGAGGAGGTATATCGGAGTTGATGGAGCAGGTGGTAGTTGGTTCAGTTGTTGCTTTTATGTTTAAGGAAATTGTTATGTTTAGTTGATTGGCCTTGGGACGTAGAATTAATGTACCTCTGTAATTTAAATTAAGGGTTGCAAGTGTACACTGTAGCCATGAACTATGTTATGTTACGAATATGTGCACTTATATGTTAAGTGGGGAATCGTATTTTCTTTGGGAATATGTGTTTAATTGTATACTATTTGGAAATTATTGGGACTACTAAGAATATACAAATATTATCTTATAGGTTATGGCAACCATCGAAGTGAATAATGAAATCTGGCAAAATGTGGAAGCTTCTGAGCAAGCGGGGCAGCCGGATAATTCGCGAGATGAGCAAATGCGCCAGTTAAGGGAGATGAATACCCGATCATTGGCAATTCTGGAAAAGCAAGAACAAAACAAGGATAATAAGGAGGGGAAATTTTATAAGAGACTCGCGGCTCATAAGCCACGAGGATACGATGGTGAAGCAGACCCAGTGAAATTCGAGGACTCGGTAGCCTATATGGAAAAGCTACTAGAAGTAGTTAGTTGTCCCGAGAATCTGAAAGTAAAATTGGCATCTTTATACTTGGAGGGACCCGCTGACATGTGTTGGGGTACGATAAAGAAAACCTCTACTCAAGCTATTTCTACCTGGGAAATGTTCGTAGATAAGCTGAGAAATAAGTTTTTCCCTCCAGCCCTGAGAAGGAAGAAAGAGAATGAGTTCCTATTCTTGAGACAAGGACAAATGTCGGTAGTGGAGTACGCTGCCAAATTCGTAGAACTCTCGAGATTTGCTACCGATTTCACCAGTAATGAGAGGGTGAAATCCATGCGATTCTTTGAAGGGTTAAACTTGAAGTATCAGAAGAGATCGAATTGGGGTTTACAGTAGTTTTGAGGACTTGTATGACCGAGCTTTGGAGCATGAACGCATTGAGCAAAAGGATGAAAGTTAGAAAAGGAAGAAGAAGGGAAGTGAAAGGTCTAAGGAAGGAGGTAATAAGAAATTCAAGGCAGATACAGTTGGGATGTCTATGGCGTTAGTCCCTGCAAAGACTGCAGAAAGGAAGAAGAAGGAGTGGAAATGTCGCCGTTGCGGAAAGGAACATTATGGAAAAAATTGCGAATGTAACACCCCGTAATTTTCACCCTTTATTTTTGGTGTTAGCTTATTTTAAAATGATATTCTTTTCGTAAAAAAATAAATAATTTATTATTTTCTCTAGATCAATGATTTTTATTCTTTATAATTTGGGAGCCGAATTATTATTTTATTATATGGTGTGCTAATGTGTGCATTATATTTATATTTATAATATAATTTATTAGAATTATTTTCATTATTAAGTATTTTCAAAGTTTAGGCGCGATTTAAGAATTTATCGATTTATCGCGTAGCGGGCTTTTGAAGCATGGACCCTTGTTGATTTGGGCCGAAATTTTTGTTGGTGTGTTGGGCTTGACAGTCGGCCAAGGAGATGGAGAAGGAGATCTCCTCTTCTTTCTTTTCTTTTTATTTTTTTCTTGTGACTCTTTGTAGCTTTGTAACTCCTATAACCCCCTAATCATTCTCCTTCATTAAAACCCTTTATTTCAACCATTAAACATCCATAAAATTCTGATTTTTTTATTCAAAGAAGTTCAGCAGCATTTGCATTAAACCCTCACCGTTTTTCAAGAAAAGGAAGAGAGAAAAGGAAGAGGAAAAGAATAGAAAGGTTCAACCCGGTTTTTCCTGTCGCACCTTCACGAAAATAACCGTAGCCGGAGATCTAACCGCTGGATCGTCTTAAAATGTGGACACAACGTTTATAACGTCTTGTTCTACATTCTGACCAGAGCGATTTAGAATCTGAGCTTTTGATCATCGGGAATCATGGTCGTAACAGAGCAGTGCGAAACAAGAGCTTTCAACGTTCAAGAAGAAATGCCTAGTGACTTGTTGCTACAATTCTCGTTCGTTATGCCTTGGGGTTAGAAGAGGATTTGGGAAACATGCTTAACTCATGATTGTCTCTTTAGACTCAGCTCTCCTCCCGACGATCCAGGTAACTAGTTGCTATCTTAGAACCATAGTGATTAGGGTATTATTCGGTATTAGATTACTACGCTAGGAATTATTTAAAATACTTTTTGAATGAAATTTTTGACGAAATTTGACATGAATATACTTGATACATGCTATGTGAATACTGTGTAGAGAAAAATAATTTTCGCATGATTTTTAGTATTTATTTGATTTAATTGGTGTTTTATGCGTTTTTGGCTAAATTGCATAATAATTATGGAACGACTGTTAAAATTGATGAAATTATTTTTTTAGATCATGTTACATGCGTAGTATGTATTCCATGCCTTAGAATAATTTTTTCCTACTGTTTACTATTTTATTTAATTGATATATCTGTTTTTTGTAATTTCGGTTCTGTCAGTATATAAATCATGAAAATTATTTGTAGAGGCAGAAAAAATAATTTGTTTAAATATTATGTATTTCCGTGAGTTTTTACATGTTATGTAAATTTTTGGTAGTTTTTGGGCGTCTATTTATATTTTTAATTATTATAATGGCTTATTTGAGGAATCTGTTAAAAATACCTTTGGAGTCCGAAAATTATAAATAAAAATTGTACCATGTCAGTAGAGCCATTAGGGTCGTATGATAATTTTTGTGTGATTTTACTGCTCGAACTTATTAGTTTAATAATTATTATGGTGTTTTTGTTGTGAAATTGAGGATACACTTTTAAATTATTTGAGGGCTTGTAAATCAGAAATAATTCATAATTTATTATATTCTGGGTTGCTGATTTTCAGTAGTATGCAGTATGTATCATTGGGTATCCATATGTTTATGTTTGATTTATGAAAGAAAATGATTAATTGTTACTACTCTTTTAATGAATATGATTTAGAGTTATTTGGTGATGTATTTTTGATTGAATTGTGGTTGCTGTAAAAATCAGTATATTATCATTGATGATGTTTGGAGATGTTCAAGTGTTATTATGAGAGATATATGTTGAAAATTTATAGGTGATTTATTTTGAGGAATTATGAAGAACTGTTTTGATGAACTGTGGGTATAAGGCCGGGTGGCATCCTTTTTTGATGAATATTTTGATGAATGATACTTGGATTGTATGCATGATTGTATTTGAGATAAGAATATCCGGTGGGATAGATGTAGTCCCCGGTGAAGAACATGCCAATCACCTGGTTTGCGAACTAGGGGTACACCTGGGTTAATTGTTGTCGTCCGAGAAGTCAGGGAGTTCTGCGTGTTCTACCCTGCATCGGGAGTTTGGCCAGTCTTAGACACAGGCAGTGGGGAACGTAAGCCCATAGACTGACCTGGAGATTGCGATCTGACAAACCTTAGGAAGTGATTTGCGAATCACTGGCGTTCGGTTTCTGACTCAATAACATGTTGTATTTTTGATTTATTATTATTATTTATATATTTTAAAATTGTTTCACTCACTTTATCATGTTTACTTATTGTTGATGATCACTTGTTTTATCTATGAGCTTTATGATTTCTATGTGCATGCTAATGATGTAATGATTGCATGATTTTCCTTTCGTAATAATCTACTTCTGAATCGTGCTTTGATTGCTGTTGTTCTGGGAGAACTGCTAGTTACTCCCCACTGATTGTGGATATTTGTTGTATATTTTGCAGGTTTTGTTGATGTGGATTTTCTTTGATTTTGGGCTCGGGTTGAGATGCGAGAAGTAATCTATTAGGGGTTTTAGCTCTAGACTTCTCTTTAGTTTGAGATAGTTTTCTCATTTCGATTTTTAATCTAAGTAATTAATTTACTTATAGTATTTACTTATGTTTGTTTTTATCACTTAGTTATTTAAACACAATTCTTGTAGTAGTGACATTCCTAGAAGACGATGTTTCCGCCATCGTCCTATTAAATATATTATTATTTCTTTCTTTTCCGCCTTTGAAATTCTCGGGTGTGACAGTTGGTATCAAAGCAAAACGCTCCTAAACTCTGAAAAAGAGTTGCTAATGATTCTTTAGAATTATTAGTTAGCCATAGGATATAAAATTTGTTTAGAATTAAGTTTAGTTGTTTCACTGTAATGAGAGTGTGATGGGTAGAGTAAGTAAAGGGAAGCCTTATGGGAATGTGATGTGCTCTCATGCTTATGGAGCATATGCTATATGTATAGTTATTTGTATTATTGGTGGAATTAGTCTACCAAGTTTGCTAATCTTATTTGCAGGGCCTCTTACATGTAATTTATTTTCTCTTTTATCAGAGTGCGCAGCGAAAGCAAAGTAATTTATAGCCTTCTCGGTTTCGTTGTGTTTAATTTGTTTTGTGTTTTGCAATTTAGAAATAAGCTTTAATTTTATTTTAATATAGTCTTGTGTGTTGCATTGCATTTATTTTATTTGCTAGTTGCTTGATAGTAAATGTTATTATGTGAGACAGTATATATTTTCTGTTCTTTTTCAATTAAGTGTTGTTTATTATGTGAGTACTACGTATCTGTTTTATTATTTACAAAACTTTCTAATTTGAATTTATATTCCAAATTATATTTTAGATCTTTGAACTTAATAAATTTTATACTTATGTTAGAGTTATTTTCTGATTTTCAAATTTTGTTATTGTTAATATTTTGACATACTCTTTTGAAAAACGTTTAATTTCAATTGTCTTCAAATTTCTCTTACTGTTTTTGACCATCTATAGTTATAAATATTTTCCTTTTAATATATTTTATTTTTCATGCTAATCCTTGTTTAGCCTTTAACTATGGTAATAAGTTTTGTAGTCTTTGAAAATAAAAGTACTGTAATGAGTTGTTTTGGTGTTAGTTTGAAATGTAGACGCAAACTATTTTGTTTTAAAGGTTAGCATTCAACAACTTTTACTTTACTTACTTTTCTTATTAGCATTATTTTTTTTCGAACTCAAATGCGTGAAAGGATCTCGTTTACTATTTGTTGTTCTTGTTTAAATATTTAGTGCTTTCTCATTTCATAGAAAATTTTTGGTTGTTTTCATTACTTCTTATTTAATTCTCTGATTTTGACTGATCTGTTTTATATTCTTTGAAAACGAAATTTATATACTCAGTCTAAATTTTAAACTTGTTTGAGTTGATATTAAGTCATAATGGGTGATTCCTCTGACTTGTATGTCAATTTGAAAAGTCTAAATTTTAAACTTGTTTGAGTTGATATTGAGTCATAATGGGTGATTCCTTTGACTTGTATGTCAATTTGATAAGTTGACGCATTTTATCTATTTTGATTTAATTTCCTTTTTCAGTTGATATTAAGTTTACATTGGGTGATTCCAGTAAACTCTAATGTCGATTTAATAAGTTGGCTTTCAAATATTGTTTTGTTGATACTAGATATCAATGGGTGGTTCCATGCACAATTGTGTCGACTTAGCAAATTTTATAATTGTTGTTCACTAGAGGAAAAAAGCCCAAGGGCTGCGGTCAAAAAGGGCCCAAGGGCTGCGTTTTTCGACCGCAGTCATTGGACTAGCAGCCCTTGGCATTTAGGAAGGGCTGCGGTTTTTAACCGCAGCCCTTAGCGCGTTAAGGGCTGCGGTCAGGGCCTAAACCGCAGCCCTTGGTGGGTTAAGGGTAGGGGTGTTTACAAAAAACCGAAACCGAAATACCGTACCGAAAAACCGGAAAACCGGACAAAATGGGTGGTTACCGAACCGGAAAATTTGGGATTAAACGGTACGGTTACCGAACCGGTAAAATTCACGGTTAAACGGTACGGTTACGGTTATGATTTTTTATAAAACGGTTAACCGAAAAACCGGATAAATTTATTTTTTTATTATTAATTATTTTTTTATAATAATTATATTAATTAATTAATGATTTTTGTGTGAGAAAAGTAGAAAACGCAAGTCTATCCTCTTTGTTGGAGTGATACTTGGACCCGAATTAATACAAGAGAGTAAGAGACCACGGACTAAGCCCCCAAGGGGAGTAGCAATATGAGAAAGCCCAAAAGTCCAAACTATGAGAAAGCCCAAAAGTCCATGATAGAGTAATTGACTCTCGGTCTCTCATCACTTCATCGGTGATCGAGTTCAGCTCTAAGCCCTAACTTTCCTCTTCGAGTTTCCCCGAGAAAAGATGAAGCGAGAACTAGGGTTCCCATTTTCGACTCTCATCACTTCAGACTCTCTCTCTTCGACTTCGACTTCGAGCAACAGCCAACAACCATCTTCGACTTCGAGAAACAAACGGCACTTTGAGTCTCCCTCTTCGAGCAACGAGCAATAGCACCTCGAGAGTTCGAGTCTCCCTCTTCGAACCACACGGCCTTAGCGAGAGAGAAAAGCAAGGATGGAGTCGGCGGGGCGTAGCGGGAGAAAGCGTTGAATGAATTGTGCGAGAAGGTCGCAAATCGCTTTAGACTTCGATTCCGATATGATTTTCGGCCTCGTTTCTTACTGTGAATTCGCTCCTCCTCTTGATGCCAAAGAATACCTTGATGTAACATTTTCTCTCTTTTGCTCCTTGCTTTTTTTACTCTTTCTGTTTTTGCCACTACTAATCTTTATTTTTGTTTTTCGCATTCTAAACTTTTCCGTAATTGGGTAACTAACAATTTGTTCATTTGCAATTGAATTTTCTGAAATTAATATTGGGTATTCCATGATTGTGCAATCGGATTATTGCTACTTGTTTGATTCATTGTCGTCTTTATGTTGTTTGTTTAATCTCAAATGTGAAATCTTTGGGTAAATGTTGCCGTGTCTATCAAAAACCGAATATGGGGTTTTATCAATGATTTGCAATGGAGATCAGAATATGGGTTTATTAAGGAATAGGTTAGAATGATAGAAACTGATTTGCGAAATTCATCAAGAAGTTGGACATTTGATAAAACTTGCGTAACGGTTAACGGTTAACCGGAAAACCGTACCGAAAACCCGGTTAACCGCTTATGCGGTTACCGGTTTGAACGGTTACGGTTCGCAAATATGGCGAACCGATACTTCCGGTTACCGTCCCGAAATTTTATTTCGGGACGGTTAACCACCCATGAACACCCCTAGTTAAGGGCTGCGGTTTTGGCCCTTAACCGCAGCCCTTAACCCACCAAGGGCTGCGGTTTTTGCCCGAACCGCAGCCCTTATGACCCAAAAAAAAAATTTTTTTTTTTTTGCATTTTTTTTTGTCCTAAATGTTCCCAAACAGTTATATATATATAAATATATATAAATATAATATATATATATTTTTTTTTTTTTTTTTTTAATGGGTATAAGGAAAAAAAAAAATGAGAGGAGGAGAAAGGGAAAAGTAATATAAATAAGGTAACGTTTCATTTATTTTGAAAGGCCTAAAATAGTAAGTGTTTCATTTAAAATGGAACGGAGGAAGTATATATATATATATATATATATATATAAGTATTATTTTTCATTACAAATTATGTTTCGTACACAAATATAGAGAAAATAATAACTGAATTACACAAAGAACTTCTCTAGAGATGACAAATAAAACCAAAATCTCCGAATCAACCGGCAAGTTGGAGCTACCAGCTGCCATGGGTATGCTCTATGTATTCCATATCAGTATCACTTCAGTATGAGACATCCAGATCAGTATGTAACTGAGATGTCAAATTTCAAAGAAACTGAAAGAATGTTGCTCTTCAATGATTAGAAATCAAACTAATTCTATCTTTAGTACGCCAAAAAAAAAAAAATGAAACTCTAGTGCTCAGATATAAGAAATGTAAGATAGACCAAAACAACTAGCTCAAATAAAGAAATGTCCAATCATCTCGAGTGCGGCGGGGAGGGGGGCGGGTCGGGGGAGTGCGGCGGGGAGTGGGGCCGGGTCGGAGGGAGTGCGGCATGGAGGGGGGCCGGGCGGGGGAGTGCAAGCAGGGAGGGGGTTGTTCGGGGGAGCGGGGGTCGGGGGTGCGGCAGGGGAGGGCGGGTCGGGGGGCGTGCAGGGAGCGGGGGCGGGGGGTGCAACGAGGGATGGGGAGTGCAGCGGGGGGCCGGTCGGGGCGAGTGCAGCGGGGATGGGGGCTGTTCGGGGCGAGTGCAACAGGGAGGGGGCGGGCAGGGGGTGCAGCGGGGATGGGGGCCGTTCGGGGGCGAAGTGTTCGGCGGCGAGTGCGGGGGGGGGGCGGGTCGGGGGAGTGCAGCGGGGAGGGGGGCGGTCGGGGGGAGTGCAGCAGGGGAGGGGGCGGTCGGGGGAGTGCAGCGGGGAGGGGGGCGGGTCGGGGGAGTGCGAGCGGGGAGGGGGGGGGGGGGGAGTGCGGCGGGGAGGGCGGGGGGGCGGGGGAGTGCAGGGGAGGGCTTGGTCGGGGGGAGTGCAGTAGGGAGGGGGCTTGGTCGGGGGGAGTGCGAGAGGGAGGGGGCCGGCGGGGGGAGTGCAGCAGGGAGGGGGCCGGGGCAGGGGGAGTGCGGCGGGGAGGGGGCCAGGGGCGCTCGGGGGAGTGCGAGCGAGGGGGGGGCCGGGGAGTGCGGGGGGAGGGGCGGGCAGGGGGAGGGGGGGGGCCGGGCGGGGAGGGGGCCGGTCGGGGGGGAGTGCAGCAGGGAGGGGGCTGGTCGGGGGGAGGTGCAAGCAGGGCGTATATAATTGTATAAAGGCGTAAAAGATCGGGTCCTCAAATTCAAGGGCAGATATAATTTCATAACAGAGGCAAGTTTTCGAGCCCTGAATCTGTAGTAAACCAGCAGCTCAACAAGATACTCAGCACTCGGAGATGATCAACACTACATGAAGCATACTTCCATAAAAGAAGCACGCAAAAAATACTATTGTGATCATCAATCAAACATATTCTCATAAGCATTTATTGTGATCATCAATCAAACATATTCTCATAAGCAAGACAAACCACACAAGAAGGATTTTCAGCAGAAGCATATACAAACACATCAATTTTCCAATCAGATAAGAATCTTGCAAGATGATGAAAAGTTGAAATCTCCATAAATTATCAGTTAACATGTCTAGTTTCAAATCGAAAAACAGAAATGATTATATTAATTTCGATTTTTGATCCTCAGATTCAAGTTTAACAAGGCATCATTGCGCGGAATATTCGATAAGAGTAACCTAATTCGAAGAATATCAAGCTTAATTTGCATCATAAATCTAAAGATTGTGCAAATCGTAAATCCATATATTCAAATGAATTCACATATACACACAAATTGATAAATATAGAAGATCTGATAGTAGGAGAGAGAAAATTACTTGAGAAGCATATGGCAATTGATATCTACTACTGGAAAATCGCACGCAAGGAATGAGATGCGAAGAGACAGAGGGGGATGCGGGTTTTTGTAACAAACACTTTGCTCCATGTAACAAAAAAAAAAAAAAAAAAGAAATCAAACACTCACTTACCAACAAAAATCAGCACTCAAATGGTCAAACCACTAAGTCCAAAGAGCAATTAATCCTCGCTGAACGAAAAATGGCCGAAGCTATAGCCAAGTTCGGAAATCTTAGTCATTCCATAAGAGACTAACTTATCAAATAAATAGAAACAAAATTAAACTAGTTAAACATTTACCAACACCAAGAAGAAATTAGATTCACAAAATAGAGAAGAAGGCACGCACCAAATCAATAACAATAACAGCAGCACCAACACAAATAAAGGCAAAAAACAATTCAACCAAACCAGCACCATGATCCCAAAGGGGGCTACAATGCCCATACTAATTCCTCGAACAATCATCTTCAACTAAGGGGGAAAGGGGGATAAATAAGGTTCATCCTCGAACAATCAACTTCTGGGTAAAAGGGTTCTAATTTCTAAAACATAACTCGAAAAAAGATAGCACAAAAAAAAGCGTTCGAATAAAACATACCTTTTCTCATACTCCAAAGATACATTACAAGTCAATATGTAACAATTCTCTCCTCTTCGATTCGTATCCAGGGTCCCTCCACAGATACAGAAATCAATATATCAGATTTCCAAGTCAAGTATATGCAGTACCATATTCCAGATAAAAATTGAATTTTTCTTTATATTTTAGTTAACAGATAAATTGATAAACACAAAAATCAAAAATCTAACATTGTTCGAGAAGGATACAATGAAACTGCCATATGAAGATTGTTTGTATTATTTTTGTCACAAAAGGGAGGAAGAAAGAAGAAAAGAAAGAAAGTGACTTTTGTAAAGTTCGGTTTAATCGAAGGAAGGGAAAGGAAAGTATTCTTATTTCCCTTTCCTCTCTAACTCCTCCAAATATGAGAGGAAAGAAAATTGCAAAAATCTTAAGATTCTTTACCCATTACTTCCTCTCCTTTCCTATATAATCAATTTTTTATTTTAAAACCAAACATGGTAAAGTCTTTTCATTTCTTTCCCTTCTTTCTACTACATCCAACTGTCCAATATGAGTACCCTAGTATGAATAATACACTAACAAACGAATCCCTTGTTAATAATGAAAAATCAACCAAGTACATCAATGATGGTGGATAATGTGTTAACGGTTAAAAAGAATGCTTCAACAAGGTAAATATCCATTATGTAGGAAAGGTTAAGAAACGATAGGCACTAGCAGAATATAATAGCTTTTAAGCTGCTTAAATTCTAAACTATAGCTTAAGCCTTTCTCACGTGAAAGGCAAGCGATGGAAAAATAGATAAAATAGACAAGTAATACACTCTATTAAAGAAGATGATTATACCTGAAGTTCATGTTCATTGAACATATCAATCCATTCCTTTCGTATAAGTTGCTGAAATCCTCTCAGGAAATGCGAACTTTGCTGACATATCTGACAGTTGTAGTATCCATTAGTTTGACATACCTAAGGTATTAGTATGTAGCTAAAGTTGAAACTTGGGTGGAAGCATACAATCATTATAACGAATAAGATCGTATTACCTGATAATTCAATAGATGATTAGCTATTAGATGAATAAATGGAATCACATTCTCATTCATGACACGAATATTTTTCCCTCCGTAAATCAATTCATCTTCTCGTGTGTTCTCCATATTCATTATTTATAATGACAAAGCATAACTCTAATCCTGAAACATCACCTTGATAATGCTTGCAAAGCAACCAAGATTAGGGTAAAACAATATCGCAAGTCGTAATACGGGATAAGATTCTCGCGCGACAAAGTATAATATGAAGGGAAAAGCATTAGATTTAGGCAAGTATGGAAAGCAGTCAACACTTAACAAGAAACAGATACACAAAATACAAATTGCACTTCTAAAATTCAGGAGAGGCGCTCGAAAAACAAGATCTTGCCAACTCAATCCAGTGACATACCCATTCTCAACAAAAGAAACTATAGCTTGCAATGTTGCTGAAAATCCAGCAAGCTTGTGTTCATCGCCATACCTGTTACAAGGCAGCAGAAATCATTTTAAAGAAGCAAATTCATCCTGATTTCTACAAACGCTTGTCATGTTCGAACCTAGCAGTAGTTAGTATTCACAACTTCGAGGCAGAAGATGAACCTGGAATATATAGGCTTCCCACATTGACAAAGAATAAAGTAATGCTTTTTCCTTTTCCTCCATGAAATAGAGGCATCATCCTGCATATTCAAACAGCAAGTGCTAATCAAAAAATTTCATACAAGAGAATGATATGAATGAATTTACTAAGTCAAAACATTAGCGAATGCATTTCATATATTTCTCCCATATTTGATACTAAACTATCTCATTCTTATACCATATTATCTGTCACTTAATATTATCAATACACTATTACTTTTCAATTTGAAATACCAAATCAGTAGTAGTTACCAATTATGGATATCAATACAATAACTAACTCCATAATCTACACACGTAATCATCAAAACACAACTATTCTAGAACGGAAAGAGTATTGTTTTCACCAATTAAAATGGAATAATTACACTAAAGTGAAGTACTGAACAGTGAAATGAAGCAATTGAAACCATAAGGCAGACCTCATTTTCGTGTCGCTTGCCCGGAATCCACGAAGATGTAAGCATATAGACCCTTTATCCGTAGATTATAGCGCACATACAGGGCAGTAAACAAAATTGAACATAATCAGAAGCAGAAAATGTCAGCAATCTACCAAAACCAACGAAGAGAGAGAAACTCAAGCGATTGCAAGACTACAACAATTTCAAAACCAATTTCGAACCCTAGATCCACGAAAATCATTGAAGAAACAGCAAAATCAGGTAAAAACTTAAAATCAAAAGAGGGGAGAGAGAAAATACCTCAGCGGCGAGGTAGTCGAGAACGGATCTCCGGCACCGACACGCTCAGCAAGTGTTCGCGCGACAAAAACGAAAGAAGGAGGAGGGGAGTGCAGGTGAGAGAAATAGACGGCGCCGAACAGAGAGAAGGTGGAAAACGAAAACAAAAACGCAGCAACGGTGGTCGAGCGACGAAAGGGACAAGCATCTCGCCATCTTCTTGCTGCAACAACAAACAAAACCGCACGTCAATAGAAGCCGGAGTCATGACAGTCATTGATGTGAGGAGGAGGAGATCAGCAGCGACCACAGCAGAGGTCGGAGAGAGAGGGGCAGGGGAGTGAGTGTGTGAAAGAGAGGGGCAGGAGCGTGAGTGAGAGAGAGAGAGAGGCGGGTATTCGTAACTAGGGTGTGGTGTGAGTGCGGGAATTGCCAAGCGAGGGAAGCTTTAGGGGGAAATGAAAACGTGAAGGGCTGCGTTGTTTAATAACCGCAGCCCTTTGTAATGAAGGGCTGCGGTTTTTGGGTTAACCGCAGCCCTTTAATATGAAGGGCTGCGGTTTTTCGACTAACCGCAGCCCTTTGTAGTTAAGGGCTGCGTTTTTTAAATAACCGCAGCCCTTGGACCGCAGCCCTTGATTTTTTTTCCTCTAGTGGTTAATAATTTATTACTTTATTGCCTATTTATTATTAGTGTTTCGTCGTTGTGAAATTTATTTTAAAGTTTTCAATTTCTTTTGCGAACTTTAATTTTCATATATATGTTTTGGAGGTGTACGCTCTTATAACATATGTCATGACTTGTGTTCGTAAGTGCTATTTTAATAAAGCAGCTAGCTACTCTTTATTAAAGTGCTCTTATCTCTTTAAGTGGAGTATAAGCCCGTGTGGTTACCTCTATTTAAATTGGTTTGGCTATCTATTTACGAACTTTTTCTTCTTAGTTTCTTTTCTAAAAAAAAAATAATATTTATGTATGGTCGGATTTATTCTGTTATAATTTTATGTAACTATTTATTCTTGCTTCTTTTACAAAATTACCTATAGTTTATTGTGCAAAAGTTTTTACCTTAAACTTTCTAATACTTGTCTTTGGTTCTTTCACATTTTATAAAATGATTGTTGTTACCGTGCTTCTTTACTATACAACTCTTTTGGTCTTCCAAAATAAAATATATATATTATTTGAGTTATCAAATTTTATACCTGCAAAGTTGTTTAGTTAACTAAAATCCATCGATTTCTGTTTTCTTAATGTTCTTTATCTAGAGTACTTTCTTTTGTCTCTTGGTTGTTTTGAAGTTTCGAAGACGAAACTCTTTTAAGGGGGAGTGTTTGTAACACCCCGTAATTTTCACCCTTTATTTTTGGTGTTAGCTTATTTTAAAATGATATTCTTTTCGTAAAAAAATAAATAATTTATTATTTTCTCTAGATCAATGATTTTTATTCTTTATAATTTGGGAGCCGAATTATTATTTTATTATATGGTGTGCTAATGTGTGCATTATATTTATATTTATAATATAATTTATTAGAATTATTTTCATTATTAAGTATTTTCAAAGTTTAGGCGCGATTTAAGAATTTATCGATTTATCGCGTAGCGGGCTTTTGAAGCATGGACCCTTGTTGATTTGGGCCGAAATTTTTGTTGGTGTGTTGGGCTTGACAGCCGGCCAAGGAGATGGAGAAGGAGAGCTCCTCTTCTTTCTTTTCTTTTTATTTTTTTCTTGTGACTCTTTGTAGCTTTGTAACTCCTATAACCCCCTAATCATTCTCCTTCATTAAAACCCTTTATTTCAACCATTAAACATCCATAAAATTCTGATTTTTTTATTCAAAGAAGTTCAGCAGCATTTGCATTAAACCCTCACCGTTTTTCAAGAAAAGGAAGAGAGAAAAGGAAGAGGAAAAGAATAGAAAGGTTCAACCCGGTTTTTCCTGTCGCACCTTTACGAAAATAACCGTAGCCGGAGATCTAACCGTTGGATCGTCTTAAAATGTGGACACAACGTTTATAACGTCTTGTTCTACATTCTGACTGGAGCGATTTAGAATCTGAGCTTTTGATCATCGAGAATCATGGTCGTAACAGAGCAGTGCGAAACAAGAGTTTTCAACGTTCAAGAAGAAATGCCTAGTGACTTGTTGCTACAATTCTCGTTCATTATGCCTTGGGGTTAGAAGAGGATTTGGGAAACATGCTTAACTCATGATTGTCTCTTTAGACTCAGCTCTCCTCCCGACGATCCAGGTAACTAGTTGCTATCTTAGAACCATAGTGATTAGGGTATTATTCGGTATTAGATTACTACGCTAGGAATTATTTAAAATACTTTTTGAATGAAATTTTTGACTAAATTTGACATGAATATACTTGATACATGCTATGTGAATACTGTGTAGAGAAAAATAATTTTCGCATGATTTTTAGTATTTATTTGATTTAATTGGTGTTTTATGCGTTTTTGGCTAAATTGCATAATAATTATGGAACGACTGTTAAAATTGATGAAATTATTTTTCTTAGATCATGTTACATGCGTAGTATGTATTCCCTGCCTTAGAATAATTTTTTACTACTGTTTACTATTTTATTTAATTGATATATCTGTTTTTTGTAATTTCGGTTCTGTCAGTATATAAATCATGAAAATTATTTGTAGAGGCAGAAAAAATAATTTGTTTAAATATTATGTATTTTCGTGAGTTTTTACATGTTATGTAAATTTTTGGTAGTTTTTGGGCGTCTATTTATATTTTTAATTATTATAATGGCTTATTTGAGGAATCTGTTAAAAATACCTTTGGAGTCCGAAAATTATAAATAAAAATTGTACCATGTCAGTAGAGCCATTAGGGTCGTATGATAATTTTTGTGTGATTTTACTGCTTGAACTTATTAGTTTAATAATTATTATGGTGTTTTTGTTGTGAAATTGAGGATACACTTTTAAATTATTTGAGGGCTTGTAAATCAGAAATAATTCATAATTTATTATATTCTGGGTTGCTGATTTTCAGTAGTATGCAGTATGTATCATTGGGTATCCATATGTTTATGTTTGATTTATGAAAGAAAATGATTAATTGTTACTACTCTTTTAATGAATATGATTTAGAGTTATTTGGTGATGTATTTTTGATTGAATTGTGGTTGCTGTAAAAATCAGTATATTATCATTGATGATGTTTGGAGATGTTCAAGTGTTATTATGAGAGATATTTGTTGAAAATTTATAAGTGATTTATTTTGAGGAATTATGAAGAACTGTTTTGATGAACTGTGGGTATAAGGCCGGGTGGCATCCTTTTTTGATGAATATTTTGATGAATGATACTTGGATTGTATGCATGATTGTATTTGAGAAAAGAATATCCGGTGGGATAGATGTAGTCCCCGGTGAAGAACATGCCAACCACCTGGTTTGCGAACTAGGGGTACACCTGGGTTAATTGTTGTCGTCCGAGAGGTCAGGGAGTTCTGCGTGTTCTACCCTGCATCGGGAGTTTGGCCAGTCTTAGACACAGGCAGTGGGGAACGTAAGCTCATAGACTGACCTGGAGATTGCGATCTGACAAACCTTAGGAAGTGATTTGCGAATCACTGGCGTTCGGTTTCTGACTCAATAACATGTTGTATTTTTGATTTATTATTATTATTTATATATTTTAAAATTGTTTCACTCACTTTATCATGTTTACTTATTGTTGATGATCACTTGTTTTATCTATGAGCTTTATGATTTCTATGTGCATGCTAATGATGTAATGATTGCATGATTTTCCTTTCGTAATAATCTACTTCTGAATCGTGCTTTGATTGCTGTTGTTCTGGGAGAACTGCTAGTTACTCCCCACTGATTGTGGATATTTGTTGTATATTTTGCAGGTTTTGTTGATGGGGATTTTCTTTGTTATTGGGCTCGGGTTGAGATGCGAGAAGTAATCTATTAGGGGTTTTAGCTCTAGACTTCTCTTTAGTTTGAGATAGTTTTCTTATTTCGATTTTTAATCTAAGTAATTAATTTACTTATAGTATTTACTTATGTTTGTTTTTATCACTTAGTTATTTAAACACCATTCTTATAGTAGTGACATTCCTAGAAGACGATGTTTCCGCCATCGTCCTATTAAATATATTATTATTTCTTTCTTTTCCGCCTTTGAAATTCTGGGGTGTTACAGCGAAGGCCAGAACATTTGTTTTAAATGTATGAAGACGGGGCATAGGATCAAGGAATGTCCCCTTTTGAACCAATCCGGGAATGCTCGTGGTAACCAAGGACTTGGAGAAGTACTACTTCTCAAAGCAGTAGGTGAGTCAAGCTCGGGTCGCAACAGTAAGGGAGGATCGAAGGCAACTAGCAGGGCATTTGCCTTAAAATCTGAACCATCTGAAGAGCCGGAGATTATGGAACAAAGAGGTAATGTGATTACTGGGACTTTCGATGTGTGTGATTTACCTGCTTTTGTATTATTTGATTCTGGAGCATCCCACTCTTTTGTTTCAAATATGTTTGCATCCCGCATAGAGCATAAACCCAAAGTAACTTTATATAATTTAAATGTAACTCTGCCTGATAAAACCACTTTCCGATGTAAATATATGTTGAAAGAATGTGATATTAAAATTGCAGAGGTGGATTTGAAGGCAGATTTGATAATGTTTGACCTGGGGGTGTATGATGTCATTTTGGGTATGGATTGGCTATGTAAAAACAGAGCTATAATAGAGTGTTATGCCCGGGTGGTGAAACTTCGGCCGTTCCTGGAAGGGACCAATACCCATAAGGGTAGAGGCGAAGAAAGTTCTATAGAAGGTCATATTTGTCAGGTAACAGAACTAAGTGAGGTTGAATCGAATTTGGCAAATATCCCAGTAATTCAGGAGTTTCCTGATGTGTTTCCGGAGGATTTACAGGGATTGCCTCCACATCGAATAGTGGATTTCCACATAGATCTGATTCTGGGTGCTACCCCGATCTCAAGAGCTTCGTATAGGATGGCACCTGCTGAAATGGTAGAGTTGAAAAAGCAATTAGAGGAGTTATTGCAGAAAGGGTACATTAGACCCAGCATGTCACCTTGGGAAGCACCGGTACTGTTTGTCAAGAAAAAGGATGGTTCCATGAGGTTATGTATAGATTATCGAGAAATTAGTAAAATTACGGCAACGAAATAGGTACCCTTTGCCAAGAATAGATAATTTATTTGATCAGCTGAAGGGTGCGGGAGTATTCTCAAAGATTGATTTGAGATCAGGATATCACCATATGCGGATTGTGGAGGAAGATATTCCAAAAACGGCTTTCCGTACTCGATATGGGCATTATGAGTTTCTGGTCATGCCGTTCGGGCTGATTAATGCTCCTGCGGCTTTCATGGATTTGATGCAACGTTATTTCAAGCCGTTCTTGGATCAATTCTGGTTATTTTGGTCGATGATATCTTAATATACTCAAAGAATCGTGAGGAGCATGAAGGCCATCTAAGAACAGTGTTGGCGACACTCCGGAGGGAGAAATTGTATGCCAAACTTAGTAAATGTGATTTTTGGTTGGAAGAGGTAAATTTCTAGGTCATGTGGTGTCAAAAGAGGGTGTTTCAGTGGATCCGGACAAGATAAAGGCAGTAGAAGAATGGCCAGCACCAAAGAATGTATCGGAGGTCAGAAGTTTCCTGGGCTTAGCAGGTTATTATCAACGGTTTGTGAAGAATTTCTCCAGAATAGCATTACCCATCACCAATTTAATCAGGAAAAGCACTCGTTTCCAATGGAATGAAAAATGTGAAGCCGCCTTCCTAGAGTTAAAGCGGAGATTGACTAGTGCTCCTATTCTGACCCTTCCTTCAGGCACTGATGGGTTTGAAATCTATAGTGATGCCTCTCAGGAGGGTCTGGGATGTGTATTGATGCAGCACGGGAAGGTGATCGCTTATGCATCTCGACAGTTGCGTCCGCATGAGAAAAACTACCCAGTGCATGATCTAGAGTTAGTTGCGGTTGTCTTTGCTCTGAAACTATGGCGACATTACTTGTATGGGGTTTCTTGTAAAGTGTTCACAGATCACAAAAGTTTGAAATATATTTTCACTCAAAAAGATATGAACATGAAACAACGAAGGTGGTTAGAACTGCTCAAGGACTACGACATCGACATTCAATATCATTCCGGAAAAGCAAACAAGGTGGCAGATGCACTCAGTAGAAGGCCAAGGAGTGAATTAAGCCTCCTATCAGTAATACCAGACGAACTGGGTAAAGAGATAGAGCTATTTGAGCTCGTTTTTATCCATCCGGTGGAAATTGGGGAAACAGTCAATGCTTTAACTGTTCATCCTGATTTATACACGGAAATTCGAGAGAAGCAAGGTAATGATGGATTCCTGCAGGGTATCAAAGAAAAGATGGAAAATGGTGAAGCTCAGGATTTCGCCAAACATGAGGATGGAAGTATTAGAATTAAAGGACGGTGGTGTGTTCCCGACCAGGACTTGAGACAGAAGATTATGAGGGAAGCTCATAGTAGCCCGTATTCAGTGCATCCTGGTAGGGACAAAATGGTTCGAGACCTTAAGAAATACTTCTGGTGGAGAGGTCTCAAGGGTGATGTAGCCAGACATGTGGCAAAACGTTTAACATGTCAGAAAGTGAAGTTCGATCGTCAGAAGACACCAGAGTTACTGCAGCCATTACCTGTTCCGGAATGGAAATGAGATTCTGTCTCTATGGATTTCGTATCGGGTCTACCAAAGTCTAGGAAAGGAAATGACTCGATTTGGATGATAGTGGATCGTCTCACCAAAACAGCACGATTCCTTGCAATGAAAGGGACCTGGAATCAGTCACAGATGGCTGATGCCTATAACCGAAATGTCGTTCGGCTGCATGGGGTGCCGGTAACCATCATCTCCGATAGGGACCCTCGATTTCTGGCACACTTTTGGGAAAAACTTCAGGAAGCTTTTGGAACAACATTAAAGTTTAGCACTGCGTCCCACCCTGCCACTGATGGTCAAACCGAGCGCATAATTCAAGTGCTGGAAGATATGCTACGGGCTTGCGCTTTGGAGTTCCAAGGATCTTGGGAGGATCATTTAGCCTTGATAGAATTCTCCTACAATAACAGTCATCAAGCCACGATTGGGATGGCTCCATATGAGGCTTTATACGGATGGAAATGCCGAACATCGATTTGTTGGGAAAATTTTAGAAATGGGATAACAGTAGGGCCAGAGTTGGTTCAAGAAAATATGGAACAGATCCGATTAATTCAGGAGAAAATGAAAATCGCCCAGGATCGTCAAAAGAAATACGCAGACACAAGGAGAAGGAAACTGGGATTTGAGGCAGGTGATAAAGTTTTTCATAAAGTTTCCCCTACTAAGGGCGTAAAAAGATTAGGTATTCGAGGCAAGCTTAGTCCGAAGTTCATCGGACCATATGAGATTCTGAGAAGAGTCGGTGAGGTAGCTTACGAAATTGCGTTACCGATAGAACTGTCCCGCATCCACAACGTTTTCCATGTATAACAACTTCAGAGATATGTGCATGACCCCTCTCATGTGTTATCTTATGAACCTTTGCAACTCGACGAGACCCTCAGTTATGAGGAGAGACCGATTCAGATACTGGACTGACGGGAAAAGATTTTACGGAATCAGATCATTATGTTGGTTAAAGTATTATGGTCAAGTCATGGTTCGGAGGAGGCTACATGGGAAAAAGAAGTTGATATGAGGAACCGTTATCCGCAACTTTTCTAAGGTACAACTTAAGTTTCGGGACGAAACTTCTTGAGGGGGGAAACGTGTAACACCCGGTAAATAATGAGGATTTAACCTGTGATTAAGTAACCTAAGTCATGGAATTTAAATGTGATTGTGCGTAGATAATACGTATGATAAGTTGTGTGTAAAAATGAGATGTGGATAATTTGTGCTTACGTGCAATTGTTGCCTAGAAGAGAAAAAAAAAATATGTCATTAATTAAATGAGAATATGAATAATATCCTTTACTGATAACAAGTAACTAATTGGTTTACATTATGTGAGTACTAGGATCGACATATTACTATATAAGGATTCGCAATTGTGGGAGTTTGGGAATGGTTGCAAGATAGGAAATTAAGAATCGACTATTAAGCACGTTAATGGGTACATAGAATGGACTTTGGAGTTTCTTTTAATGAATGGGGCTTAGGTAAATCAAGAAGATCTATGTTAAGGGTATTTGGATTAGAATAATCACTTTGTGGGGCTTTAGACCACTAACATATGGTATATTACTAAATTTAGGAGTCATGTTAAGGCAAAAGGAAGAACTGAAATTTCTGGAATGCACCAAGTGGAGGGAAGACCTTCTTAATGGCCCTAAGGTGGACGACCAAGGCTGAAAGGATGCACCCACACCTTCCTCATATATACCTCCCCATTCCACATAATTTTCATCACCTAAATCAGACAAAAACTCTCTGCCCAAAACTCTTCTCCTCTTCCCCCTCTTACTCGCCATTTTGGCGGTACAAAGTGCTCTGCACTCCAGCTTGTCTTCTTCGAATTTTTCCTTCATAACTTCTGCATGCAAAGCTTGATTCTCACTCTCTATATATAGGAGCATACTAGGCAGTAAAGAAATCACAATTTCGAGACCAATAAGTTCAAGAATTAGAGCCATCTTCTTCAACTAAGGAAATAGTAAGTATGTTGAATGTTTTGGGTAAATTGAGGTACTTCCTTTGGGTATTTTCTTATGATTTTTCTTGTGAATGTAAATGTGTGTTTAAGGGTTCCAAGTAAGTTATAATCTCATTCTAAGGAGAAGGAGAAGTCGAATTGCACTAATTGCAAACTAAGGTATGCAAATTCAATCCCCATTGGAGAGCAAGTGTTGTGTGAATTAATAGAAGTATCTTTGAGAACGAATTTGAGGATGAAATTTTGGTTTGGATGACTATTAGCTACTGTATATTGATGATAATTTAGATATAAACCTTTGCATGGTTAAAAGTAAGTGACTTTGAGTTCTATTCTTACACTAGAAATCGGTTAAATGTGTGTGGATTCGGTTTTCGTAAAGTTTTATGTTTACCTATACTTTGGATGGTGTTGGTATGATTGGGAAGTAGGTTAGCTGAGGTTTAAGATATTGCAAGCATGTATGTTAATGATTAGGAAAAATCTCTTATGTTAGTGGTGTAATTCTTACACTAAAGAAGGTGTTAAAAAAAAAACCCCTTTTTACTATGTGATTCCAATAAGGAATGCTCTTTGAATTGTAGGAAGGATGTTTTGAAATTCTTGCAATGAAATCTTGATAATGAAATATTGTATTTCATAGTGTATATTGATAAAAAGTGTTACCTCATTGCTTATTACACTAGACGCGGGAAAACCACATAAAAACACGTTTTAAGAACGAATTACGCTCGATTTCCTAGAATGTTTTCAAGGGGAGAATCTTTTGCAACAATTTGAGATTTACAGTAGGTTGGAGATGAACTTACTCACCTTATTCAAAGTTCATTTTAAGATAAAATTTTGTTCAAAAAGAAATCTTCTTTACAAAGTCCGAAACCTCCTTTTTACACACGTAAATCCAAATTTTCCTCTAATTGTTTGAGTTGCATCGTTTGTGGGATTCCTAAGCTTATCTTGCATCTCAAAAATCATATAGCTACTGTCCAAAGTCCACCGATCCATCGTTACCAAATTTTAGAAAGGTTTTACAACTTAAGATTGGAAACGGAACATTTACGAACTATTTTAGTAAAGTGTGTTTGTTATTAGTGAATTTGAATCCGTTTTGCGTAGCGAAGAGGAGTATGTGTAATATGTGTGAGGACATGTCCTATAGAAGCTTGCAAGCGAGTAAATAGTAGGAGCCTAAGCTCCGAATTGTGTGGAGGCCTGCACCTTGGTGCACCTCAATGTGTGATCTCTTCTTCCTGCGCACTAATGAAATCAGTTAAACTTGTGTTCCTATTTCGAAATGTTTGCAAATGAATGTGTTGAA
The DNA here is from genome assembly GCA_947646795.1 of Beta lomatogona. Lineage (NCBI taxonomy): Eukaryota > Viridiplantae > Streptophyta > Magnoliopsida > Caryophyllales > Amaranthaceae > Beta > Beta lomatogona. Next base: position 370,091 of record CANSNZ010001097.1, on the reverse strand, counting down.
CACATGATATTGGAATCTTGTGTCAGAGGCACTCGGCCAAAATAATGATTTGTATAAAAAATGTTGGAGTGTGACCACTCCTTATTTTTCA